>VZQC01003723.1:823896-857791 GCA_009823505.1 Rhizomys pruinosus | reverse complement strand
AAAAAAAAAAAAAAAAAAAAGAAAAGAAGAAAAGAGGTGAAGGACAGGGAAGCCTCCCTGGGTGAGGCTACAGCCTGGGCATCTCAGGTGGGGCTCCCTAAGGCCTGCATGACAGACAGCCTCCTGTGGGCTGTGCTTCTGTACAGGCACTGATCAAATCCATGACCTGATGGTCATGCTGAGTTGCTCAGCATCAGTGCAGTGGATAAAAGGGCCTCCCTGCTGACCACTCTGAGAACTAGGCTGCAACCTCATTTGGGTCTAACTATTCTGCAGAGGCTGCCCAGGGGGCTGGTGTACATCAGCATTACTGGTGTGCTGATGATAGGAATGCAGTAATACGCCCACACTGCCTGGGAGACTGCAGCACCCATAGGCCTCCCTAACAATGGAAGGAGCAGGAGGCCCAGCTGGCTCTCCCGAGGCCTTGGTAAATGTGTGCTGAAGGTCTGCGTTAAAGCGTTAGCCCTGCTATGTTCAGGGCACTGTCAAAGCAGCTTTCTGGGTGTGTCTTTTACTTAGGCTCTGTCCTGTATCTTATAGGGCACCGAAATATGAGCCCTTGCCACATAGACTTAGTTGAGGCTATAGAGAGGCAGAACAAACCGACAGGGGTGGGACTCACAGCTGACAGTGGTGTAATAGATGGGCAAGATACTGTATACCAAGAATAGGCACTGATAAACACAAAAGGGTACCTCACCATTTGGCCGTGAATGTGGGAAGAAACTGAGGCACAGAGAGAAAGCATGTATCTGATGGATATGGCAGAGGCTGTCATGCTCCAGATATTCTGCCTTTTGTGGGTCAGGAGGTGAGCAGGTGGGGGCTGCCCTAGTGGGCAGAATCCCCCAGGCTCCACACTGGAAGAAAGCCTTGCCGGAGCCTCTGACTGTACCTCTCCTTCGCCACAGCCTGATGTTCACCAAGGTGAAGCTGGAACAGGTACTCAAAGGCCCGGAGGAAGCCCTTGTGACTTGCAAGCAAATGCTGCAACTGTGGCAGACGCTCTACAACTTCTCTCAGCTTGGGTGAGTGCCCGTTATTGCTCTTGGGGTGCCCCAGGGTAGGGGGCAGAATGAGCAGATAGTAACTGCCAAGGCAACAGCTGGCTGAGTAGCCACGGTGCCTGGTAAAGTGAGGTGGGAATGTTTAGATGGAGACGTGGAACTGGATATTCACGGGATTCCTAGATCTTTGGGCCATTTTTACCTCTTGACAGTCTTTTGTGACACACACAAAGATCTATTTCTAATTGGGAAAATTGAGTTCATGGGGTAAGAAGGTAGAGAAAGGCTTATTCAGCACCTGAGTCAGGTCCTGGACTTTATATGATACGTCAGTCACATATATGTTCTGCATTATCAGATTTTATTCTCAGCCTAGTAAGGAAACTGTGACTCAGAGTCCTTATTGAATTTGCCAGTCATTCACTTGTTAAGTGGCTATACTGGAACCTGAACCCAAGCCTCCAAATCCTGGAGCAGGGAACATATTCACAGGGACTCTCAAAGCCCAGAAGGCCTCCAGACTCCCTAGAGGAACCTCTCCTACTGAAATCAGAGGACACCCCCAGGAAATAAGATGGAGTACAAAACCTCAGGTACAGTGAGCCCTCCCTTTGCAGGCCATAGAGCCTGGGAGACTCCAGAGCAGGGCAGGACCAGTGGTGGAAACTGCCAGAAGGAAGCTATGAGGTAAGGGGTTTTTCAGATAGGAAGTGTGAAGCTCCCTGGCTGTGGACACTGTGAGCACAAAGGCCATTCTCTGGTGCGGGGCTTGCTCCCTGGCTTGCTGGCTGTAGCAGTTGGAGCAGGCGCCCAGCCTGGCTCAGTCCTGCACAGGGGCTTCCCTGGAGCTGACGCTTGGGCTGCACACCCAGGTGGCCAGGCTTGAAACTGCAGAGCTTCCAGGTGTTCTCATAGGGACAGGGACAGTCAGGTTTGCCTTGAGGTCTGTGTAACACTCTCTCTCTCTCTCTCTCTCTCTCTCTCTCTCTCTCTCTCTCTCTCTCTCTCTCTCCATCTTTGTCCTGAGAGGCCACTAAAGCTCATCACATAGTAAACCAGCAGAGTTTCCCCACCCAATGTAGGGCAGCAGGACTCAGCCTGGCTACTGCTACCTGTCCCACAAGTCTGAAAGTCTAAATTCAATCCTGCCTTGGCTGTCTTAGAAAGACAGGAAGGAAGAACTTTTCTCTGAACCTGGAACACTGGACCTGAAGCCAGTCAGTGCTTATAAAATCTAATTTGGGGCGGGTGCACAATCCTACATGCAGACAGTACATTTACACACATAAAAATAAATAAATAAATAAAATTTTAAAACTCTAATTTGGAGAAGTCATAGACAAAGACCAGGATCCATAGCCTGAGGGTCTTTCTTACCTAACCGCACCGAGCCAGCCTGCATTGCTCCCATCCGACACGGCTCCCATCCCACATGGCTCCATCCGACACCGCTCCCATCCGACACCCCTCTCTTCTGCCCAAACTGCACCGCTGCCCTGATGACGTCATCACCCCCTACTCCCTCTTCGTATAACATCCCAAAACTTATCTCTGTCCATAATGGTTTTTATAACTGGCTCAGTTTGGCCTGTCTCCCCTTCTGATACAAGGTTCTTCAAAGTAGGCAGTCCTCCCTCCCTGCCTTCCACTCTGCACACCAAAATGGTTTGGCCATAAAAGAGGGTCCCTCCTATAAATCAAGAAAAATGTAAGATAGGATGCTGTGCCTAAAGATCAGGTACCTAGATGAGAAGCTAGCGCTGCACTAAGCAGGTGTGGAGGCCATCTCGTTCAACGGCCTTGTTTGCTGGATGTTATGCTCATTTTCAAGAGAGAAAGGTCATGAGAAAAGTCAGGTAGCTGAGGAGTGAACCATCTCAACCTCATGACACTGGCTCATTGGCACCTCACTTGGTGCCTCACAGAATTGGGGAAAGGGTGGTAGAGGGAATGAAGCAGCTCTGAGTGGCTGTGTTTGGGCAGATGGTTTTCTTTGAAGCCCACTTAAGATAGCTGCATCTACAGGCCAAGTCAAGGTGTGTGAACCTGATTTAGGATGAAAAAGATACCCTGGATTCCGGCATCGTCATCTATGGAGTTATCACTTTGCTGTCTCCGAAGGGATGATGCCTGTGACCCTCTTGAGTTTCCCCATGGGTCCAAGTGCCTTGGGGGCTTCCTTGTCATTGGGAAGGGGATGAGCCAGGGCATGGCAGCTACTGCCTTTCTGAGCCAGGACCTCCTTCATATCTCCCCCCACCTTCTACTCTGAGAAAAGAGAAAGCCTCACCTGTACAGTGGGAGATGCAGGGATTTGGGGAACTGGGTGGAGACAAAAATGGGCTCCCATATTTGTCTGCTGCTCAGATCCCTTCAACCTTGGCTCTTTGGGGGCTACATGGCAGGCAGAGGAAAGTTGTGGACAGAGGCCATTCTGTAGTCTGTGTCTGATGCTCTGCTGGACCAGAGGCCCTGCCCTAGCCTGGGAGAGTGTCTGGGCTCACTGAACTCCATGGAGGGGGTGGACAGTAGAAAGGGCTTTGTATCAGCCTGTGTGGTGCAGACCCCATGCTGCTCTGTCTGTCTGTCCCTCAGTTTGTCCCCATCTGTACTTGCCAGCCTGGCTCAGCTCTGTTTCTTGACCTGAACTCTCGGCCTCGGAGCCTGCTAGAGTGAGGTTCCCTCGTGTTCCCTGCTGGCTCTAGGGAAGCCAGTTGTCTGCCTCATGGAGCCCTGCCCTCCCTTGCCTTCCAGGGGCCTGGAAAAGGAGAGCAGCTTTGGAGAAGGCCTCACAGTTAAGAAACAGAGTGGCATGCACCTGACCCTGCCAGATGCCCACGATGCAGACTCTGGTAAGATCGGGACTGATCTTGGCCCTGGGAGAGGCTGGTTGCTGGTTCTCAGATGGGTGGTGGGTACCTAGAATGGGCAACAGAAAAGGGCTCTGCCTCCTGAGAGAAGAGCAGGTAATCTGGGGTAGAAAACTGGACTGGAGCAGAGACTGCTGCCCCTCAGGCCAAAGCCAGAGGCTTTGTGCCCAGCCCAGGAGTCAAACCAGAGAGAAATTCAAATGAGTTCAGGAACCAACCACAAACACATCTTTAAGCCAAAGACCTGCTTAAAGTAGAAGAAGACCTTCCTCAAAACACAAGAGGAATTAGTCATGAGATGAAAGTGTGAGTTTCTGGGTGACTTTAATCCCAGCACTCAGGAGGTAGAGGCAGGCAGATCTCTGTGAGTTGAAGGCCAGCCTTTTACATAGCTAGCTCCAGGCCAGCTAGGACTAAAGGGGAGACCCTGTCTCAAAAAGACCAAAAAAAAAAAAAAAATGTGTGAGTGGAGTTGGATTTGCTAGAATTGCTGCCCCCCAACTTCTGGGGACATGAGTCAAGTTGTACTTTGTTGTCTAGACAAAGCACCTGACTCCAAAGACAAATTGCAAGGGTGCTTGGCTACTTGGAGAGCCGCCGTCCTCAAGGAGGGCATGGTTAAGGGGGATGGGGGGAGGGCATCCCCCTTGCAATTAAAGAGAGAAGAATTGTGTACATTTATTAGTACTTCACAAATCTTTGTCTCATAAACCAAAGTCATCTGTGGTTTGTCCTGTATTGAAGCCTATACTGGCTGAGAGAGACAGAGACAGAGTCAGAGAGACAGAGACAGAGAGAGCTCACATTTCACCTGCATGGGAATTATAAATGTCAACAGCTTATATATCCTGAACAGGGGCCCATACCACCCACAACTGTCACAGGAGAGATTCTCTGAGGGCACAGGTCAAACTTGAGCCACCCACAACTGTCACAGGAGAGATTCTCTGAGGGTACAGGTCAGACTTGAGCCATTGCTCAAGGGTCCTTTACCTCACTGCTTTGAATGGTATCTTAACACATATAAAACAATAAGTACTTCATGAAAACAGGAGATCAAAATAGCAAAAGGAGAAAAAAAAATTATCCCCAGGTGCTGGAGAGATGGTTAGTTATTAAGAGTACTGGCTGCTCTTCCAAAGGACCCAGGTTCAGTTCCTTGCATCCCCACGGCAGCAGACAACCTTGTGTAACTCCAGTTCCAGGGAATCCAGCACTCTCTTCTGGCCTCCACAGGCACTGCATACATGGTGCACTTATATACATTCAGGCAAACCACTCAAATATAAAATAAAAATAAATTTTGAGGGGCTGGAGAGATAGCCTAGCGGTTAAGAGCACTGACTGCTCTTGCAGAGGACCTGGGTTCGATCCCCAGCACCCACAGGGCGGCTAAGAACCATCTGTAACTCCAATTCCAGGAAAACTCCAGTTCCAGGGGAATCCGAGACCCTCTTTTGACCTCCTCGGCATTGCACGACACGGGTGCACAAACCTACATGCAGACAGTAAACTCATACACATACAAAAATAAATAAAATTTAAAAAAAAACAGTTTGAAAAAAACTATATTAAAAATAAATTTTGAGCCCTGGCGTGGTGGCACACACCTTTAATCCCAGCACTCAGGAGGCAGAGGCAGGCAGATCTTTGTGAGTTCAAGGCCAGCCTGGTCTACATAGTGAGTTCCAGGATAGCTGGAGCTACAGGGAGACCCTGTCTGAAAAAGACCAAAAATAGATAGATAGATAGATAGATAGATAGATAGATAGATAATTTTGGCAGGGCGTGGTGGTGCACGCCTTTAATCCTAGCACTTGGGAGGCAGAGGCAGGTAGATCTTTGTGAGTTCAAGGCCAGCCTGGTCTACAGAGCGAGTTCCAGGACAGCTGGGGCTACAAGGAGACCCTGTCTCGAAAAGACCAAATAAATAAATAAATAAATAATTTTGAAACTTTAAAAAAAAATCCCCCAAACCCTCATCCCTCGTTTTACCACCTAGACTTCAGTAAACGGCCCTTCAGACTTCTCTCCATGCAAGCCAATGTTTATTTTTTAATGCGATCGCATTCTTTCGTAACGTGCTATTCTGTACCTACCTCTACAGTGTGAGCGTCTTTCCACATCACTGTCACATACGCATGCGGTTGTGATGACTGTAGAGGTTTGCATGATTATACCCTCACTTATTTTTAATCAGCCCCTATTGTTGAACATTTAAGTAATTTCTGTTTTCAGTATTAAAGGCAAGAGTCAAATGATCATCTTCACTGACATTTATGATTGTTTTCCTTAGGGATAAATTCTCAGTGGGATTTTGCCAGATTACCACTTAAAAAGCTCAGCTCTCCAGCTGTGGAGGAGAGTAGGCGGGAAGCCCTCCCTAGTGGGTCTATGAGCTGGGTTCTGTGTGTCTTCCCTACGTTGCCCTGACCTGACCTGGATGCCCTGTCTGCCACATGGTGCTGGACATTGATTGCTCCAGGGCCTGCAACACGTGGCATCCTGAATGCCACTCATCCCTGTGTCCTCTTGCTCTACAGGGTCCCGGCGGGCATCATCTATCGCAGCTTCACGGCTGGAGGAGGCCATGTCTGAGATGACTGTGCCCAGCTCAGTCCTGAAACAGGGGCCCATGCAACTTTGGACCACCCTGGAGCAGATCTGGCTCCAGGCTGGTGAGTATTCCCCACTCCAGCTGGGAGTTCAGTCTGAATGATGCTTACCTGTGTGGCCAAAGCCACCCACCAAATAACCAGAGCCTGCCCTGTCCCTGAGGAGAAGCTTGGGAAAGGAGGGGAAGGGGGAAGGAAGTGGAGAGTTCTGATGAGACACACATGAGCTTCTACTCCATTCTAGCTCCAGCTGTTTCCCAACTCACCTTCCTTCCTTCCTTCCTTCCTTCCTTCCTTCCTTCCTTCCTTCCTTCCTTCCTTCCTTCCTTCCTTCTTCCTTCTTCCTTCCTTCCATCTTCAAGCTCCTCATCTTAGCCTCAGAGAGGGTTTGTACTGGGAAATTCAGATTCAGAGGTCTTGCCTTTGGGTGCCCCAAGATCTTCTGTTTTGAGAGGTCCTTTCCAGAAGAACAAGACCATCCACTCTTCTTTCAGTACTGTCCCTGCCTCCAGGGTTTCTGCTTGCCTTGTCTAGCTGGCTCTGGGTTTGCTTCTTTACCGAGTGGCGAGAGTGCCTACCTTCCTAACCTGGGAGGGTTGTGGTGGCAATAATGTAGGAGATTTCTGGTTAGGAGAGACTACGTGGACAGATAGGCCAGAGGGCCGGTGACATGGAGACTGTCACCTGAGTGGCATACCTTTTCATCATCAGATGGTACAGTTGCCACATTAGAGCCTACACCAGTGACATGGAGACTGTCACCTGAGTGGCATACCTTTTCATCATCAGATGGTACGGTTGCCACGTTAGAGCCTACACCGGTGACATGGAGACTGTCACCTGAGTGGCATACCTTTTCGTCATCAGATGGTACGGTTGCCACGTTAGAACCTACACCGGTGACATGGAGACTGTCACCTGAGTGGCATACCTTTTTGTCATCAGATGGTACGGTTGCCACGTTAGAGCCTACACCGGTGACATGGAGACTGTCGCCTGAGTGGCATACCTTTTCGTCATCAGATGGTACGGTTGCCACATTAGAGCCTACACCGGTGACATGGAGACTGTCACCTGAGTGGCATACATTTTCATCATCAGATGGTACAGTTGCCACATTAGAGCCTACACCGGTGACATGGAGACTGTCACCTGAGTGGCATACCTTTTCATCATCAGATGGTACGGTTGCCACATTAGAGCCTACACTGGTGACATGGAGACTGTCACCTGAGTGGCATACATTTTCATCATCAGATGGTACGGCTGCCACATTAGAGCCTACACTGGTGACATAGAGACTGTCACCTGAGTGGCATACCTTTTCATCATCAGATGGTATGGTTGCCACATTAGAGCCTACACCAGTGACCCAGGATGACTAGGCTTCTGGAAGCCCTAGCTTTAGGGTCACCCAGACTGGATGTCAATGCCTACTTAGGGTTGGCCATCCCTGATCTGAAATGAGCTCACCTGCAAAGCAGTTGGTGCAACGTATAGTGGGCGCCCAGCAAATGGAAAGTGGCTTTTGTGGCCACCTGTCATGGCACCCGCAGCCCGAGTGTGTGCTCAGCTCAGGAATGCGAAAGAGTCACTGGAAAGTGCTTGGCAACATGACCTGGTGATGGTGCAAGAGGAGGATTACAGTGAAGAGAGAATCACAGCCAAGATGACAGTAGAACAAAATGGCGACAGCAGAGCGGAGGAGGGCGAGACCTGGGCAGTGTTGGACCTTCATCAGGGCTCTTCCCTTGATCTAAGCTGCCCAAGAGCACCTGAGTCAAGGGGCACTTTCTCATCTGGGTTCTGCTCCCCCTCCTCTTTTCTCTCCCCTCCACAGGGGTGGACTGCCATCCCAAGGGGACCTAGAAGAGAAACCAATAGAAAATAAATTATCAGCTCCCAGAATAGGTGGCATTGGCAAGTCAGAGTTAGAATGTGCTCATTACTAAGAACCTGGGGTTTCCCGTTGCCTCTGTCCACAGATGGACACATTAGTATGCAGCCCACCTCCCATCCTGAACTCTGAATACAAAAAAAAAAAAAAAAAAAAAAAAAAAAAACTTGACCTGAATTCACAGAAAGGATAGATGGGATAGCATGGTAATAATTCAATTATTGCCCCACTTTGAGCTCAGGATTTCTTTTTTTAATTTTTTTTATTTTTTTATTTTTCTTTTGAGCTCAGGATTTCTTCGGATCAGGATGTGGAAGGTGAGCTCCACAGTTGGAAAGGGAATGTTGAAAATTGCAGAAAGAAATAATAAAGATTTTCCTGCCTACTTTGGAAACATAGATTCATACCAGACTCCTGAGAGGCAGAACAGAGTGTGGGGCAGAAAGCTGTGCCCATGCTGGGGGCTCATACCAGCTCCACGCACTGCACCGCTGTACACAAGTGACCTAGCAGTCACTTAACCCAGTTCCAAGCCCGGCAGCTCCCCAGATCTTTTGTCTTACTGATCCTTCCTGGGTTTGTACTTGAACACATCTTACACCTGCTTGGGTTTCTCAGATACAGTGCTTTAACCAGGTACTGGTATGTGCTGTTAATTCCATGGAAAAGGACAGGCCTTCCAGAAGCTAACACCGAACTTGAGACTGTCAGTATGAACACACACCCTGCACTAGGTCATAATTAGCCTTTCTTCTCTGGACATTGTCCTAGATTGTCACTCCACTTCTGAAAGCTGTGAGCATGCCCGGCTAAGGCTTGAGCAGCAACTAGCAGGAGACGGATCCAAAATCTCCTTGGCTTACACAAGGGAGAAACTGCTTCAACAATTGAGAAGTGGCAGCCTTGACTGGGATGACAGGTCCGACACCTCTACGTGCTCTCGTGCATGTGTCCGCTGTGGCACCTTGTGACATTCACATTCCAGGGTGTAGGATAAATGCGGAGAGGAGGAAGGCACCTCTTCCCAGAAGGGCACACCCTGGAACATGCACGCATCACTCCCCTCATGAGCCGTTAGCTGGCCAGGGTTTCTTTATTCAACTTTCCCTAACTGCAGAGGGCTCTGGCAGATAACATTACCCAGCATGACCTGTGCACAGCTACCCCAACCAGGAAGGGAGTGGGAAAATGTGTCCTAGGTCTCTCATCATGACCATGTTAGGACCCTGGAGTTTGTACCCATTCATCTCCTCTGCCCCCGGCTGCCGTCATCACCAGCATCTGCTAAGTGAGCACCTATTGGACTCGGTCACCAAGGGCATGACCTCTTCCCACAGTCTGCCCCACCTGACCCAAGCTAAGCATCCTCACCCCGTCAACCGCCATTAATGACCCTGCCAGATGCTGTGAACATGCAGGAAGGGGAAAAGATCTGTTCATCATTTTGAAATGAGCCAATCCCCAAGTTTGGCTCAGAATAAACTGCAGCCCAATCTGGCAGTAAGTTCCATCTCGAATCCACCCTCTGGCTGGGAAAGTCACATCCTGACTCTCCCAGATTCGCCTTCCTCCTCCTCTTCAAGATCTAACGTCCCAGCCTCAGGGAGCACTCAGAGGCTACGGTGTAGGAGTCTTGCTTCCTGTTCCTGGGCAGTAGGTCTATGAGAACTAGAGGGCCACTGAGCCCATGAGTATTACACACACACACACACACACACACACACACACACACACACACACACACGGCTGCCACCATCTCTGGGAGCTTACAGAATACCAGAAAAAAAATGAGATAATACAGGGAGAAGTCCCCCGCCCTGGAGCTCCAGGTCTCCTGGGCAGCTGTGGGCTTTGTAGGAAACCAGCCTGGTCTCAGATCCCCAGTCAGCTTCATGTTATCTGGGTCATGTTATCAGGTGCTCCAGCCTGCGGGTGGAAGCCACCCCCGTATTAAATTCTGTCTGGGTTGATGTTTACTATAATGTTATAGTCCAGCACCTGGGAGGGACCCCAGCTTGAGAGGACAGGGTGCAGGGAGCCCTGGCCAGCAGCCAGTCCCCACCTTGCTCCTGCACCTTTCTCTCATGGCCGTCTTTGCTCTTCATTCCTTTCCCTGTGTGCCTTGGCTCTCACCTCTTCACCAGACTCCTACTGTGCGCACTCCGTCCTGGCTTCAGTGCCTTGGAAGATCCCTAGCCTTTCCTCTTCCCTTCCCCATGCTCACTGGGCCCCAGGGGCCTGGGCCCTGCGTTGGGTTCTTTGTGTAACCTCCTGGTCTCTCTCCCAACCCCCGCTCCTCCCAGCTTGTCTCTTCCCTTCTTTCTCCTTTACCACAGCTATCCATATGTCTAGAGGACCTTCTTCATGGGGAACTGTGCTTCTTTCCTTATTTCCTTGAGGATGAACACAACTGTCCTCGCTGAGGGTCAAGACTAGCCAGGGCGGATTCCTTTTAGAGCCCAATCTATTTCTCTCCTGTCCTCAGGGGGCCTCGTGGCTGATCCTGCATGGCTCCCTCCCTGTTCTGAGATCCTGGGGCGGGATGTCACCTGGGAACACCCTGAGTTCTTGGGAGGGCCCCCTACTTCTCCACACAGTGCCAGCCTGAGGGTCAGGTGTGTGGAAATGGGCCTGGGAGAGGGAGCCCAGCCCCCAACCTGGGGCCTAGAGCCCTGGCTTTGGCAAGGAGGGGCAGGAAGACTGGAACCAGCTCTGAGTGCAGGGTTAGACCAGGATGCCTCAAGAAAAATAATAAAAGGGACTCTTGCAAAGCTCCCAGGAACAGATGTTTTCCATTTGTAGCCTGTGGAGAGAAAGCAGAGGGAGGGGGCGGGGTGGTGAAGGAACCCTAGAGGCAAGAGGAAGAAGACCAGAGACAGGTGAGAGGGGAGGTCGGGAGGTAGGCAGGGAGGGTGGTGAGACAAGAGCAAGGCAAGGGGAGGAGGAGTGAGGAAGGTGGGTGGGGCTCTTTGATACTCCAGAAAGAGCAAGCTTGCTAGGATGGTGCTCTGGAAAATGCACAGCTACTGAGTGCTTCTCCAGCCCTGGCCAGGGGGGACATGGGTGTGGGTGCAGCCTGGCAGCCAGGCCTAGAGGAAGAGGATCCAGGCAGTGGTGGGCACCATGCCACCGGGCTCCTGCAGCAGCCGTGGTTGGCTGGCCGGCCAGCTAGGAGCACCATGTTTGGTAAAACAGCAAGCAGAAGCAGGGATCACCTGCCCAGGGACACTGAACTTACGAAGGGGGTACCCTGCAGAGCCTAGAACTGTGTGCCTGGTTTCAGGTCAGAGGCCCTGCCCTGAAGGCTGGACCTGTGAGGGGCTAAACACAGTGTGGCTAGAGTCCTTAGGAGACCTGCTCCTCTGGCTATGGTCTGTGTCACCTGGCTCCCTGCCCACGCTGGGAGGAGGCCCATCAGAGCACAGTGGCCTGCCCACTTTTCAGGGTGTGTTCCTTGGTGTATGACTCCCTGCCCCCCAACCAAGCCCAGGGCCTCAAAAAGCCTCAGGGTCCCAGCACTCCCTCTAATTGAAATCTGTTGATGTGAACACACTCAGACAAATCCCTAAGGCAGGGACCAGGGACAGTCCCCTGGGGCTGGGAGTACAGAGCAGCAAGTTGTAAACAGCTTCACGAGCAATGCCAGGGTGAAGTGCCAGCCTGGGTGGGACTGCCGGGTGAAGTCTAGACATGGAGAATCTGACCTCTGGACCCTAAGCCAACTGACCTCAGAGAACGCCCCCACCTCTGCTGGCGTAGTGGGGGCAGCCTCCCCACACTAACACACATGTCCCTTCTACCCTAAAAGTTCTGCCACAGTAGAGCCTGGCCCGCAGGTTGCTTGGCCCTTGTCCTCTTTTCTTGCTCAAGTGTACACTCTTCTAGGAAAACCCTCCAGACTACACTACCAGGCTGACCTGACCCACCTCCTGAGTAACTAGAACACCCAGATATGGACCTTGTCACTCCACTGTCCTGGATCTCTCAAGTCTTTTAGTGGCCCAACTGCCTCTGCCACCTTCCTGTTCCTTTTTCCTTAGGGGCTGACCAGGCATACAGTCAGTGCTCAACAGTTGCACATTGGACATTCAGTTCAAAGGCCTAGCAGCTCACCAGAAGAGTAGAAAAGGGAAGTGGAGGAGACAGCCACATCCTCCACCACCGGCCAGCCTCCCCACCCCACACCCCAAGGCCTGGGATGGAAGCCTCGGACTTGGTGTCGTTCTCTCTAGGAATAGACCTTTGAGTATCTGTCTCTGTCTTCTCTTTAATCATAGCATGGGAATTTGGCTTCTCCATGTTTCATTCTCAGATTCTCCTGACTCCTCACCATTACAGAGAGTAAGCACTCCAGTAAGCCCAGAAAGCCCTCTTTAATATTTTCGGATATGGCAAGCTCCTTGGATTATACAATGAACCCAGGCAGTGTTCCTGCTAAGGGCCCCCAGTGCTGTGTGTTGCAGGCCAGGCCTTTGTTAGGTTTCCTTCCTCCTGTTTATTGGGACAGGCAGAGGGCATGCCTGCGTCCTGTCTGTCCACTTCTTTCGGAGAGTTTCCGTTGAAGATGTCTGTTACTTTCCCCACCCCAGACATGCTCTGAACTGGCGTAACCTCAGCACTCAGCTTGTGCTAGGAAAAGCTCCTGGCAGAGCCGCAAGCCAGACTCTGCTGGCCTCCCGCGCTTCCCATCTGTGTTGCCATCCTTTTGTGACTTCCGCATGGGCACCAGCTCCAGGATGGGGCAGCCAAGCCCGGGGGCTGCTTGGAAAGAAAGGCAGAGTGGGCTGTAAGGCCGGCGAGCAGCATTTCTAAAAATGTCTGTGGTGGGCGAGTGCCTATGCAGCGTGGGGCTGAAATGCGAAGTTCCGTGGGCTGGCCAGCGATGGGAGAAGCTGCCTCCTTCCCATGGATCTGCATCCGGGCCAATCTGATCCTTCCTGCTGGCCAACGGTGTGTGTGGCAGCTTTAGAGGAAGGCCGGTCCTGGGGTTACCCCTTCTTGAAGAGGGAACGGGCAAGAGCTTCCCCTCCTCAGCCTGCTTTAGTGGAGATCCCATGGCACCTACCCCCCTCCAAGAGCAGCTGTGAGGATTAATGAGGCAGAGCCGATTGTGGAGTTGAGGTTGGCCCCACTCGGCCACCTTACATACAGGCGGTGGTCCTGACACCATGGTCACAAGTATGAAGAGGCCCCGCCCCCATCCTTTGCCGGATGGCCTCCAGGCACACTCCTACCTCATCCTGAGCAGCCAAGGCTGAGTAAACCCCTTAACGAACCTCCTGCCTTGAGACGGAGAGGCCTCCTGGGGAGCCCCCTGCCTGTCTCTCCATCCTGTCATCTGCCCAGGTGTGCACTGGACAGACACTGAGACACAACCTGAGCAAGCATTCAGCCCAGGGCACACTGATAATGTCCCACAGCCTGGCTCTGAAGTCGCGTAGCCCAACACCAGCCCTGGCTCTGAAGTCGCGTAGCCCAACACCAGCCCTGGCTCTGAAGTCGCGTAGCCCAACCCCAACACCAGCCCTGGCTCTGAAGTCGCGTAGCCCAACGCCAACAGCAGCCCTGGCTCTGAAGTCGTGTAGCCCAACACTAGCCCTGGCTCTGAAGTCGCGTAGCCCAACGCCAACACCAGCCGTGGCTCCGAAGTCGTGTAGCCCAACGCCAACACCAATGCCAACAGCAGCCGTGGCTCTGAAGTCGCGTAGCCCAATGCCAACGCCAACAGCAGCCGTGGCTCCGAAGTCGTGTAGCCCAACGCCAACGCCAACCCTGGCTCTGAAGTCGTGTAGCCCAACACCAACGCCAACGCCAACACCAGCCGTGGCTCCGAAGTCGTGTAGCCCAACGCCAACGCCAACCCTGGCTCTGAAGTCGTGTAGCCCAACACCAACGCCAACGCCAACACCAGCCGTGGCTCCGAAGTCGTGTAGCCCAACGCCAACGCCAACCCTGGCTCTGAAGTCGTGTAGCCCAACACCAACGCCAACACCAACCAGCCCTGGCTCTGAAGTCGCGTAGCCCAGCCCTGGCTCCATCACTTACTTTCTCTGAGCCAAGTACTGCCCCCCCCCCAAGTTCCTCATCTCTAAAGTGGGATGGGATTTCTGTGAACATTGGCTAAGACAGTCTATGTGAAGTACTCAGCA
Organism: Rhizomys pruinosus; assembly: GCA_009823505.1. Taxonomy (NCBI): domain Eukaryota; kingdom Metazoa; phylum Chordata; class Mammalia; order Rodentia; family Spalacidae; genus Rhizomys; species Rhizomys pruinosus. Next base: position 843,250 of record VZQC01003723.1, on the reverse strand, counting down.
CAGTACCTGGCAGAGTAGGCACTTAGAACCCACTACCCAGTGTTACCATCTCAGTGCACAGCCAGTTCACCCTGGGCTGTGACTTGGAGGGGTGATGTAGGCTTCCTGGGCCCAAGGATGCGGGTGGGGCTACTGCCTTTGACTTGCCACCACTCACGTTTCCCACGGTCCCTCTGGTTTCACAGCCGAGCTATTCATAGAGCAGAGCCACCTCAAGGAAGCAGGTTTCTGCATCCAGGAAGCTGCTGGCCTCTTCCCCACCTCTCACTCGGTGCTCTACATGCGAGGCCGGCTGGCTGAAGTGAAGGGCAACTTAGAGGAAGCCAAGCAGCTGTACAGGGAGGCACTTACCGTGAACCCAGATGGTGTGTGCATCATGCACAGCCTGGTGAGTCACCCCCTGCCGCTTCCCTCTGGAGGCTTTACCCCTCCTCCATCCCTTCCACCCTACCCCACCCTTCCTACCATCACCTTACCGCTGCTGTTCCCAGGCCTCTGGGGGGAGGTGGCTTCCTGCCTGCTCTGTTGGGAGAGACATCTGTCTGTCTGTGACTTGTAGGTGCAGGCTGTTCTCCTCCCATCAGCGACTGCATTGATGAAAAAAATCTAGAAGGGCTGGTTGGCATCTTTTGTGACTTCCTTTCTACCATGAGGTTGTGTGTATGATCTAGGCTTAAAGAGATTTCACTGTCACTCGTTGGTGCCTTACCCTGGAATCTAACCTAGTCTCTAAGACAATTTCCAAAATGCTTTAAAAAAGATTTATTTTTAATTATGTGTATGTGTGTGCATCTGTGTCTGGGGAGCGTGAATATGAGTGCAGGTACACTGGGAGGCCCGAGGAGTCATGTCCTCTGGAGCTGGTGTTACAAGGGGTGACATGGGTGCTAGGAATCAAACTTGCATCGTCTGGAAGAACAGTACACATTCTTAACCACTGAGCATCTCCAGCCCACCCAAAATGCCTTTCTTATGGCGCCCATAGGCGTCCGCAGCCCTCCCTAATCATTGGGCTGCCTCCTCTATTCCAGAGGAGCTCTGTCTCCTTGGTGAGACATGGGGTGCTCTGGGGTGAGCCGTGTCAGGCAGGACACAGCACACATTGAGTACAGGAGGTAAGAGGTTCCCAGTTCCTGGAATAAGCAGCCCCCAGTTCTAGGACAAAGACTATGGACTTGGGTACTCGGGGCATAGTGACCCCCCTCCAGGGGGAAGACTTGGGTACTCAGGGCACAGTGACCCTCCAGGGGGAAGGTTTGGGGACCAGGAACCTATTGTCCTGGCCTAGCGACTTTCTACCTGGCTGTTTATCAGCAGATCAGCCACTGTCTCTGAACCTTGATTCTCCCTGTCCATCCAGTGACCATTCTATGGTCCAGGAAGCATTATCGTGTTCCTGCTCTGAGCTGTGGTAGAGTAGACCCCATTTCCCCCTGCCTTCCTTAGCTATTGCCAGGGAGCAGGGGGCAGCACGATGCAGTGGCTTGAAAGCGTGTGGTCTGCAGAGACTAGCGAAGTCCTGTCGGCAAGCTTCCCTCCTTTGGTGTCTCGGTTCTGCTTGGATGCTCCCCTGTGAGAATGGCTGTTGGGGTACCCCTAACATCTGCTGCATGGAGAACATAGAAGGATTCTCGTGGATGCAGATAGCTGAAGGGTCTTCACTGCTAGGAGGGGTCTGATTTATCCCTGAGTAGAAACCACAGGAACCGGATTTGAAGTTATGGAGAGTCTAGGCATACACTTGGAAATCTCCTGGTGAGGATGTTGCCCAGAGACTGGAAACCTCACTTTGGGGGTGGGGGGGGGGGGCTGGATCAAAGCATCATATATCCTTTCCAATCCCAACGGTCCTTGAAAACAGAAAGAGATTCCAGTCTCAACTCTCCGGCTGCCTGGTTTCTTGATTAGGCTGTGTGGAACTGAAGAAATCCCAGCCCACCTCACATAGCCCTGCGCTCTTCCAAGGGTTCACTGCTGTCTATAGTCAGTTCAGTGAATGTTTGGTTTTCTGCCAGGCACATCCTCCCTCCTGCATTTCAGACATTGGCTTCTCTGATAAATGCCTTGCCAGAGGTCTCATCCAGAAAACGATTATGGAGGAGGATTTGGACTGGCCTTGGGCCCAGGCCCGGCAGAGATGTCTGCCTTCCACTGCCTTCCAGGACATGAGCCTGCAGTCTCAGCCTGCAGACCCCACAAACTCCAGTAACAAGTACAATTCTGAAGTAACAGTGTACCATTCTTCATTTATGCTTATTATCGTTTGTAGCTATTTTCTTGAAATTGAAGCAGTTTCCAACCCAGGGTTTCCATGGTAACTGAATAGTTGTCCAGAGTAGCTCCCTCAGATGTTACTGAAATGGTCCCTTTTCTCTTCCTGGGGTGCCTTGCTGATTTGATGCAATTGGAGCAAATCAGAGCCAGGCCTGCCCACTTTAAGTTACCAGCAACCAGAGGGGCGGTCAGCTCCTGCGTGGGCTGCCCATCCCTTTCCACACGCTTTGTTCCTGCCAGCATCCCACACACATACATAAAGACTAGCAGGCTGCAAGCCTGGGAAGATTTACTAAGCATATTTTCCTAAAGAAATGTGGATTCTTTGGCATGTTGATCTTGTGTTCCCCCATCTAAGTGTCCTCTTTGCACGGCCTGGGACTCAGGACACGTAGGATCCAATCCTGGCTCTTTGCTTTTATTTACTTGGATGACCTGGGAAAAATTTAACTTCCTTGTGTTCCCGGTGTCCCCTTTTGTAAATGGATAATAATCTTTCTTCCTAGACCATAATGTTTTGCTAATCAAATGAGATGATGTACATGAAAGTCTTCAATTAAATAGGAAAGAAGATAAGACACAGACCACTCATCTCTTGTCACTGACAGGCATTGCTAATCAATCACAGAATTCTTCTCACTGGGCATAAATGAACCTTGGGATCTTTTGCGGGGGGCGGAATCCAGGTTTTTTTTTTGGTGTTAGGTTTTATTTAATATATATGATATATATAGTATATATATATATATAGATATTACAAGGATTATGTGACAAATCCAAATCTAGACCCGTGTCCCCCTCCCTACCCCCTCTACCCCACCAGAGCTCATGCATTCTGCCAAACATGTTTTTCATCTTTTTCTCAGTCTTTCTCAAAATTCTCAATGTAGAAGAGCAGAAGTTCACCATTTCAGTCAGTTCTTTGATGCAGTCTTTTCTGTTGTTTTGTTGTTGTTGTTGTTGTTGTTCTTTCCAATATGCATCACTTCCAACTACTTGGAAAAAAGCTCAAGGAGCCCTGCACAGAAATACAACTAGAACCTTGGGATCTTTTTTTTTTTTTTCGGTCTTTTTGAGACAGGGTCTCCCTGTAGCCCCAGCTGTCCTGGAATTCACTGTGTAGACCAGGCTGGCCTTGAACTCACAAAGATCTGCCTGCCTCTGCCTCCCAAGTGCTAGGATTAAAGGCGTGCACCACCATGCCCGGCTAACCTTGGGATCTTTTAAAGCATGCTACCACAAGATGGAAACCACTACCAACAGGTCAAGTCAGTTTGATATTTATGCCATAGATTCACTGTGAAACTGTCAGTTGAGAATGAAAGAGACATCATTTTGTACATTCTGATGCTGATAGATCCTTAGAGAATTATCCAAAGAAACGAAGGTAGAGGGGAACTTATCCCCACCATGGAGTCACTGCCATGGTAGGCTCCTAAGAGGGACATTCTGGTAATAGAGTGCCTTAGAGCTTTATGAAGACATCAACTCTGATAAGCACAGGAGAGCCACGCTTCCTGTGGGATCCCAGCCACCCACAAGCTTGGTCTCGAAGAGCTCCAGGGCCCCACCTGCGATTCTTCCGAAATCATGGGGGAGTCCCCATCCCTGGGGTCTGGAAAGAGGAGGGTGGGGTATTCCTAGGGTACTGTGTAGAGGCCAGGTTTGGCCCTATAGTTGTAGGGTGGGGCGGGGAGACACCCAGAGGGTGAACAAAGCTCCCTGGGAGCAGAGACTCGGGCATTTAGGAGTAGGCTGCAAGCCTTCCTAAGACAGGGCTCCGCTGCCCTGCTTCGCTGCCCTTCCTCCTTAGGTGCAATGGACTAGCTCTTCCTGGTTCTAGCTTCATCCTTGGCACAGGTTAGGCCTTTGAACATAGCACACAAGAAGGCATCAATCACCTCCTTGGAAGTTCTGTGCTAGAAAGAGCCACCACTGTGCCCACAGCAGAGTCCAGAGCAGGTGATCCATCCAATCTCCAGGATGTCACCTGTGCCACATTCAATGGCTGGGGACCTTTGGGGACTGGCAAGTGCAGAAATGGGTATACCTTCTTCATAGAAATCAAGTCGCAGGAACAGGTCCTGGGAGTGTCTTCACGCAGCCTCAGCCTTCCTCCACAGCCCAAACCTGCACTCAGCTGGGATACTTGGGACTCAGCGTACTGGCAGAAGGATTTAGTGGAGAAGCCTAACCTTGCCCACCCCTGCAGAACACAAGCAGGGAAGCAGGGCTCTTCCCAATGTCAGTGGCAGAGAGGTTCTGCTTTTCAGAGAGAACAGGAAGGACCTCAGCAACCAGCCCTTGTCTCTCTGAGCCTCACAGCCCTCTTAGAGCCCCTCAGCAGCACTGAGCTCCAGTAAGAAAGCGATGTAGGAGCCCAGGCAGCAGCCAGTAGACTCGCTGGGTCACCCTGCCAGGAGAGTGTACCTGTGCCGACACCTGATTGGTTGTTCGTGAGGCTAATACTAATCTGTTTATTTGTGGAGTAGCCAACTTGACTTGGTTTTCCAGCATAAAAGAGAAAAATTAATTTCCCCTCTAAGTTCTTGCCAGCATCCCACCCCCACCCCACCCCACAGGACAGATGAACAAAAGAAAAGCAAACAGTGGTCTAGTAGGGCAATACCTCATATGTACAAGATGGGGGGGGGGGGGAATGAGTCAGTCTCGGTTGGTTTCGCACTTCTTCCCAGACAGTGTCTTCAGCAGGAAATAGAATTTTATAGAGGTGACAGGATGGAGGACTAGGACCTTGAATCTCTAAGTGTCACAAGTTGTAGGAAGCAAATGGGGAGAACTAATGGTGGACCAGGGCTCCTCAGTGAAGTTTTTACTGCACGTCCCTGTGGTACCATCCTGAGGACCACGAGGCTCTAAAGTCTTCTGTGTCCAACTTCAGCCCTGGTCTAGAAGTATAAGGACTCTATAAATGTCTTTGCTTTTAGGAAATAGGCAGAGGGCAGAGTTTGTCTTGGATCTTTGCAGTTGTCTGTAGCTCAAAATAAGCCTTTTGCCAAGGTAGCATATTTTGGGATGGCACATTCTATAGATTTTAAGCTCCACCAAAGAAGGCCCAAGCCCTGGCTACAAATAAACCCACTCTCTTACTTTAGCTTGTCTAGGGCTGTGTGGTTGCTTCCTGGGCTGCACCAGAGACAACCTGAGGCCCTCAGTTATGAGTGGGCCTTCATGGGCAGGCAAGGTGTTTATGGAGAGCACCTCTGTGCTCTCCCAGGGACAGGCTCCAGAGGTGTAAAGTTTGTGCTTTCTTCTTGGGGGTGAGCTGCAGATTCTCTTAGAACATCCTTGGGCATCCCAGCACAGTGGGGAGCACCCCTGTACCAGCTTTGGCTCACAGTATAATTCCCAGGAATGCAATTCTGCAGTTGTCTCTCTGAACGTGCCCTGGAAAGGTAGGGAGAGAGCAGTGTGGTCACTGTCAGCCTTGATGACAGTGTGCCGTCACCTCTTCTTCCTTTACTTGTTCTGGTGTACAACAATGGCACTAGAAGACCAGAATATAGCAATGGCCTAAAGTCGCCTTTGCACATCTGGCATGCCCGATGCCTCCCGTCTACCATTACCAAGGACTGAGTTCTGGGTGGGGCCCTCGGTGCTCAGAAGTCCCACGTGACTGGTTTCTGTGGCCAAAGAGGTGCTGAGGTCCATACAGCATTCTTAGCCAGCCTTCCTAGTCCTGGAAGGTGGTACCAAACCCCAAGGGATGACAAACCAGAGACAGCCAGTTCTGCTCACCCACAAGCTATAGGAGAGCTTGGGATGGTTTTTAATTTGGTCAAGAGGGATAATAATTTTGACCCTTGTGGCTTCAAAGAGTGCTCAGATGAGCTGAAAGCCGTGGCAGCATAGGACACTTGTCACCATTCCCATTGGAGGCTTGGTGGCAAGCAGCCTATGTCCAAGCCCTACCTCTGAGCAGGCAGGTTTCTATTGGATCACATCCTATTACTGTGGAGTAAGGGCCTTTGTTCTTCAAGGAGGGCCGAGGAAGCAGGTTGGGGACAGAGACCTCAGCTCCCTTCAGGACCACCTCCAGCATTGGTTAGGTGCAATGTGGTATAAGGCCCCAGTGTCAGAGCTGGCCGTGAGAGCTGGCTTGCAGTTTGACATAGCTTTCAAGCCTAGCTGACCTGCCCTTGAGGCCCACTTTGCCTTGCTCACTGCTTCACCCTGGCCAAGTTCCTTAAACTTTTCAGAGGTTCAGTGTTCTTCTCTATAAACTGGGAATGGCTATGTCAACCACCCAAGCCTGCTATTAGAATGGCATCCTAAGCTAAGAGGCAAGTGGTTGGGGTTATCTCTCCCTTCCTCATTTTGAAGTGGTGCTCAGGGGCCATGTTCAATTGCTCTTGGTTTGGAGAAGGGAGTGGGAATGCTGAGCCAGGTCCAAAGGCTTACTGCAGTGAAGCCACTCCATCCTCAGTGAGTGCCCCAGGAAAGGCCACCAAGGCACGGGTAGACAGTACTTAGGCTCCACCTGCCTTGGCACGGGTAGACAGTACTTAGGCTCCACCTGCCTTGTGGATGAGACCCAGTAAATGCAATGAAAGGCTGTGGTGAGGCTCTGCTGGCCCTGTGCTCTGGGCTGTCACCCTGCCAGGCTGGTTCACCATCTGCTTGCTGATGTTTAGAAGAAAGGCATCCTGAGCAGCTGAGAAGTAAAGTGCAGAGCTCTGTGTTTTGGAGGTTCTCTAATGCTGTATAGAGCGGCAGTACACAAAGCAGCAGGCCTTGGGACCCACCCTGGATCCAACTGCCTGTGCTCCAGGTCCCAGGGTCCAGGCTGTTCCCTGCTTCCATGCTGCTCCTGTGCTGAGCTGAGGTGGGTGGCTTAGAGAAGTACAGGCAGCTGGGGAAGTGGGGAGACCCAGAGGCCTTGGCTTTTGCTGGGAGAGAACGGAGGGGAGGGAAGGAGTGGAGGCTGCACCTGCAGTAGCCATGGGTCACTATTTCTGTCTGACAGGCAAGTTCATTCAATAAGACCATCTTGTCCATTTGATTTCCAGATGAGGTAGTTTTTTTTAAAAAAACAAAAACAAAACAAAACAAAAAAACAAAAACAAACTGGAGCTGGAGAGATGGCTCAGCAGTTAAGAGCACTCACTGCTCTTGCAAAGGACCTGGGTTCAATTCCCAGCACCCACATGGCAGCTAAGAACCATCTTTAAGCCAGGCGTAGTGGTGCACTCCTTTAATCCTAGCACCTGGGAGGCAGAGGCAGGAGAATCTCTGTGAGTTCAAGGCCAGCCTGGTCTACAGCGTGAGTTCCAGACCAGCTGGGGCTATAGGGAGACCCTGTCTCAAAAAAAATTTTTTTATTTTATGTGTATGAATGTATTGCCTGTATTTATGTAAGTGCACCCATGTCATGCAGTGCCCACAGAGGTCAAAAGAGGGCACTGGATCCCCTGGAACTGGACTTAAGGATGGTTGTTAGCTGCCATGAGGTGCTGGGAATTGAACCCTGGTCCTCTGCAAGAGCAGCCAGTGCTCTAAGCCATTGAGCCATCTCTCCAGCCCCCAGAGGAGGTAGTTGTGAGTTCTTCACTACTCCCTGAAGGTGTGTTCCTTGTGCCACACAGAAGTGGAAAGGGGGAGAGTTCTGAGAGCCCAGCCCTTGCAAGCATCAGTTGGCTGGATCCAGAAACTCCTTTTCATCCCCCACCTCCATCTGCCTGGGTGCAGGTTCACATTAGGCTGACAGTTGAGCACTGTTGATATAATTTAGCTCCAGAATCCATTTTGCCAGCAAAGAAATGGGAAAGACTCCTTATGTCTGGAGGGTGCCATACGGTGCAGCCCTTAGCCCCCTTACAGTGCAGCCCTTAGCCCCCTATGGTGCAGCCCTTAGCCCCCTTACAGTGCAACCCTTAGCCCCCTTACGGTGCAACCCTTAGCCCCCTTACAGTGCAGCCCTTAGCCCCCTTACAGTGCAGCCCTTAGCCCCCTTGTGCAATAGGCCACCCATTGCTCAAACAGCCATTCTTACTGTCCTAATGCTAACCCAGTCCCCAGAGGAGGAGTTGAGGCCACCTTTAACCAAAGGTGGGGTGACAAATATTTCCACTGCTTACTCTTCCATGAGCCATGGAGTCAGACACATGTGACCCACCCTCTGAGCAGTCCAGTGCTTTGGCCTCTCAGCCCAGTCATGCCCTTCTGAAGACAGACAACCCCAGCCCAGTCCAAGAGGCCAGTTGGATTTCTTGGCCATCCATCCTACCGTATCTCAGAGACCCAGGAAGAGAAACTGACGGGCTTTGGCAACACAGAAGACCTCCTTCTAGGCTGGGCTCACAGCTACCCACTACCCTAGAAGACCTCCTTCTAGGCTGGGCTCACAGCTACCCACTACCCTAGAAGACCTCCTTCTAGGCTGAGCTCACAGCTACCCACTACCCTAGAAGACCTCCTTCTAGGCTGGGCTCCCAGTGAATCTAGTTATGTTCTCAGCAGAAGCCTCTTCAAGAGCCCTGGGGTTAGTAATCACCTGGGTGCTTGGCTGATCTGGAAAGTTTTATATCCTTTTCCCCTAACAGAGAAGCTGACCTGCCAGTTGCCTCCAGTGGCCTTGATCTGGGAAGGGTGTGTGACTTGAAGGTGTGTCCCCAGTCTGGTTGAACCAGTTGACACTGACACACCTGAGCAAGCCTGCAGCCAGGCTGGCCTGGAAGCTTGTGGGTCTCCCCAAGGCTTCCTGGAGGAGGAGCCTTCCAGTGGAGTGGCGCCCGCAGGCAGCCCCAGTGTCCTCAAACTGGGCTCCAGGGACTGGAAGCCTCCAGGGGCCTCCAGCTGATTCTCAGCTTCCCAGCTGGAAAGACTGTTGCAGAATCCCAGGAATGTGCCTTGAGCTAGAAAGAAAATTCTCAAAATAACTTCTATAAATACTGAGGACTTGAGGGTGGAAAGAAGTGCTCAGCATGCCCTGCAGCTGGCCTAGCACCAGTGCTTCTTTCCAGAGCAGGCTCCCAAAGATATAGGTGCACCCCTAGGCCTTCCTGTGGTCTCTCTACTCTGGGGACATCACTAGACAATGCATTAGGGCGTGTAGTGTAGTAAGACCTTTCTCCATCTAAGCTGCAGCCTCAACCTCACCCTGTGCCTCCACAGAGAACCTAACTCCTTTCGGGGTGGTCCCTCGATCCCCCTCAGACTGCCTGCTTTGGAGTCCTTCACAGGTAGGCCTGGCTGATCAGGAAGCCTTGGAGGCTGAGCCAGATCTTTGGCTCTGTGTCCAAGTCCCTCCTGCCTGGCTCTGTTGAGCTGTTGCCCTGCTGAGAACAGAAAAACTGGCAAGAAATCCATGCTGTTCTTCTCATCTGCAGCACAGGACAGGGATGGCACACTAAAGCCCCACAGGGACCAAGTACACTGTCAAGGTGGTAGTCTCTCAAGGACTGCTGTCCTTGGCGGATGATGTGGCCAGGTGCTCCACACCGACATCTCAGACAAGAGGGAACTTCTGTCATAGCCCTACCCCTCTGTGGAGCCCTAGTAGCAACTGCTCAGCCCAGGTACCCCTTCTAGGCACAGTGCTCCATCCTCACAGACAACTTACACTTGGCTGTCAAATCCCTGTGGATGAGCAGTCCAGCCATGGCACCCCAGTGGAGGAGGGGAAGCTAAGAGCCTCTCTCCTCAGGCCTGGGCTCTTAGCAGATGAGGAGCAGGGAGGGAGGACTCAGTGGAGACATGTAGATAGAACTGCGGCAGGACTCGGTGGGGACATGTAGATAGAACTGCGGCAGGACTCGGTGGGGACATGTAGATAGAACTGCGGCAGGACTCGGTGGGGACATGTAGATAGAACTGCGGCAGGACTCGGTGGGGACATGTAGATAGAACTACAGCAGGTCAGTGGGGACATGTAGACAGAACTAAGACAGGTCTGTGGTCCCCCCATGTCCCTGGAGATCTGTTTCCCCTGTGGATGGCATGTCAGGAGGGTGCTGAGAGGCCCTAGGGCCACGTCAGGCTGAGGACAGAGCAGGTGACACCTTGCGTCTTCCTGGGGTTGGGTCCCACCCAGTTGTCAGGCAGCAAACAGCTCTGAGTTGCTACGAAACACAAATGTGGCTGGTGTCAGGGGCAGGTGGCCGCAGATCCTGTTACAGGCCCTGGGCCTCCAGGCCCCAGCCTGACCTCAGCCTGACTTGGTGTCTCCTTTCAGGCTCTAAGGTCAGCATCCTAGGGTAGGGGGACATGAACCAACCCTACTGAGGTCCCACAGCCTTCCCCAACAGAGGACCCTGCCATCTCCCAGCCTCTAAAGAAATGGACATTGCCCGCCCCATATGCCCTCTTCCCTTCTGGGAAAGGCTGCCGTGCACTAACTGCCCCCTGTGTGTCCCTGGCTGCCCCTGTTTCTGATCCATCCTTGCAGAATCCTCACAGCAGCCCTGTAAGGAAGGACTCTCTCATCCCCTAGTTTACAGATAGGGAAATCACAGCTCAAAGATCAATGGGCTATTTGCCCGGGGTCACAGTACATGTCAATGGTGGAGCTGGGATTCAGTCCAGCTAGGGCTTCTGGCTATTAGCCCTGGGCTTTGCCCTATCCTGAGGCACACAGAGGATCCTGCAGCAGCCGTTCCAGACTGAAAGTCAGACACAGGCACACGTCCTCCTCAGTCGGCACACACATCTAGCCCCTTCCTAGATTTTCTTTTCTTTTTCTTTTTAATCTAGGATTGAACCTATGGCCTCCTGCATGCTAGGCAAGTGAACCACTGAGCTACATCCTCAGCTCTTTTTGCTTTTTTACATGCAGATGGTCTCCTTAAGTTGCCCGGGCTAGCCTTGAATCCTGTAGCCCAGGCAGCCCTTGAATTTGTGATCCTCCTGCCTTGGCCACCCCACCCCCAAGTAGCTAGGATGACCACCTGGTGGACCAGGTCCAGCTAGAGACCAGGGTTTTTCAAGCTCCTCTGAGGTGGACCTCTTCCCAGTGAAACTTCCTGGGGAAGGAACTCAGGAAAGAAAGCTGCAGTCCAGAAGCAGGTGGGCCCCTCCTCTCCGCCGGCCTCTCCTCTCCGCCGGCCCCTCCTCTCCGCCGGCCCCTCCTCTCTCTCCGCTGGCCCCTCCTCTCTGCTGGCCCCTCCTCTCTGCTGGCCCCTCCTCTCTCTCCGCTGGCCCCTCCTCTCTCTCCGCCGGCCCCTCCTCTCTCTCCGCTGGCCCCTCCTCTCCGCTGGCCCCTCCTCTCTCTCCGCCGGCCCCTCCTCTCTGCCGGCCCCTCCTCTCTGCTGGCCCCCTCTGTCCTCTGTGACTCCCCATGTGCAGCACTCGCAGGCCCCAGACCTCCCGTTTTGGACCTCACTTGGCTGTCTGGCGGCCATCAGGAAGCCTTCCTTTTCTCTTTCCTGTGGATACTGTTCCACTGTGAGCTGCTCGGAGCCTGTTTGGGGCATGTGGACAGAACAGTGTCATCAGACAGACACTGCCCCTGGTCCTAGCAACCCTGAGTCAGCACTGTTGGCCTCTGGCTAGACCCAAGGTCGGGCTGCAAGCTGCACCCTGCCCACGGCTCCCCTGCCCCCACCAGCTGCTCTGCAGCCTCCACTGAGGCTCCTGAGCTGGGTGGTTCTCTGGGTGTGTCTATGTCGTGAGAGGGAACCTCTCAGAAGCCCAGTTCTGCCTCGCCGCCCTGGCCTCAGGACCTCCAGCCCGCATCTCCAGAGAAGGGGGCCTTTTCCTAGGCTTCCTGAGCAGTGTCTTTCTGGCCTAATTGGTCATATTCCAAGCTCTCCCAGGACTTTATGAAGGCAGCCATGTGCATCTTTCCTGGTGCGTCTCCATAGCAACGGAAGGCCCAACTCTGGAGAGCTCAGGGAGAAGGAACATGATCCAGCTAAAAATGTACATGGCCATCAGTGGGCGGGCTACAGAGAGGGGGCTTCGGGCAGAGACGGATCCCTGCCCCCAGTCTGCCTCTCCAGGAAGCCAGTGTTGGAGCTTTACCCTCCCCAGCCATCTTGGGCCGCCTTCAAGGCCTGAACAAGAAGCCTCAGTGGGATGGTACGAAGCAGCCTTTCTGGGACCTGAGGCCTTCATCATGCTTCCCACTGTCCCCTACTCCCCAGTGTGGGTGGAAGAGGCTGTTCACACATGGGCCAGTGTGGGTGGAAGAGGCTGTTCACACACAGGCCAGTGTGGGTGGAAGAGGATGTTCACACACAGGCCAGTGTGGGTGGAAGAGGATGTTCACACACAGGCCACTGTGGGTGGAAGAGGATGTTCACACACAGGTGCCAGTTTCACTCCCCGACCCTTTTCATGACAATTCTTGTTCCTTGTTCTCTACCTAAACTGCAAGGCCACACTTCTCCCTTGCTAGCGGCCCAGAAGCCCAGGACTTTTCATCCTCAAGCCCCTTCCAGCTCATTCACCCAGTAACTGCCCCTCCCCGCCCCCACCACATCACCTCTTTCCCTCACCTCATCTGCAAGGCTGTCCTTAGTTGCTGCTAGGGGCCCAGAACCCAGCTGTCACCAGAAGACAGGCTGCTGATACAGAGGAGCTGCCCCACCCTGTCACAAACTAGATGTGTCTCATGTTCTCTGTGCTCCTGGGGTGAGGGGCAGTTCCATGCTGCCAGCATCAAGAACTGTAATAGGGAGCCGGACTTTACATCCACCACTTAATTTCAGCTGTACTGTCCTAGAAGACATGCTGTGATTTATTTATTTACCATTTGTTGAGGAGGAAAATGAGGGCCCAGAATCCCCCCCACACCCATGCGACCACTCAAAACCAGATCTGCATGTAAAGGCCTGCCCCTCCTTCCTGGAGGGCTTGGTCTGGGAAGCCAGGGCTGTGGCACGGTTTAGGCACCAGCAGGTAGGTTTTGCATGAGTAGAGAGCACAGCCCTTTGCTAGTGGCCCAGTCACATGTAGGACTTCTGAGTGGTGGCCGGCCAGCAGTGTACTGTTGTTCTCACCCCGACTGCCAGACTCCCCCTGTCCTATATGAGTCCCCTCACTAACTATGCCCTCTTCCTGGTCTCTAGGGTCTGATGCTGAGTCAACTGGGCCACAAGAACCTTGCCCAGAAGGTGCTGCGGGACGCCGTGGAGAGGCAGAGCACCTGCCACGAAGCATGGCAGGGCCTGGGTGAGGTCCTGCAGGACCAGGGTCAGAATGAGGCTGCCGCTGACTGCTTCCTCACTGCTCTGGAGCTGGAGGCCAGCAGCCCCGTGCTGCCCTTCTCCATCATCCCCAGAGAGCTCTGACCCTTTGCATCAGTGAAGGGCTGCCCAGTGTGGACAGCAGGAACAGGCAGGGAGCGTGGAGGGGATAGCTGCACTCAGGTGTGGGGCCTCAGGGAATAAATATCTAGTGAACACTTGTGCAGGCTGCAGTGTCAGTCCCCCCTCCCCTGGAGGGCCAGCTGCTCCCAGGACCCCGGCATCGCGGCGTTGGTGAGGCAAGGGGCCCCTTCAGATCAAGGTGTGTCTTGGTTCCAAACCCTACCATCAGCCTCTCCCGGACGGCTGAATTTCCTAGCTTTGGACAAATGAATCCTGAGTTTATGTACCATAGAGATGAACCTTCGACCTGCCCTCTGGCTCGGCCAGGCTTCTGGATGCCCTTCCCTGGTGCCTGGGAAGACAGACTGTGAATCCTAAGTGACTTTTCAGAGTTGTGACCAGAGCAAAGCAAGAGGAGCCTCACTTTGTGCTGCCCCCCCCCAAAAAAAAAGAAAATCTCAGGGCTTTACAAGCTACTAGACTGTTCTTGGGCCTTGAACAGGACAGCCACAGCTTGAGGTCACAGACCCAGGGAGTAAAGTGGGCTCCTGGGTTCCCCTCAGGCTGAATCAGTGTCTTGTGGTGCCCGGTGTTACCTCTTCGGGGAGGTCACCTGGGTGATACATGTGCTTCCACTGTGCCACCAAGTGCCTTTGGGCGTCATGTCTGACCAAAGTCACAGCTACTTCCATCTTCCAGGAAACATGCTGAGCCAGTGGACTCTGTGGGCTCCATGCCAGCAGCCCCTGTGATAGGCCTCAAAAATGGCCCTGACCCAACCACCTTGAGTCAATCCATTACTTCAGGCCTTTTCCCTACAGTACCAGTCCTTCTAGGGTGAGTGACATGGATTAACCCCAATACACCTTGTTACCCACAGCCCATTTTTCTCCTTGACCTTTGGCAAGTGACCCAAAGCCCCATTTGAGCCTTTTAGGCCCTCCTGCCAAGACCCCCCACATAGGCTGTGCCCACGATGTGCTGTCTGCTGCTGTCCAGCTGCTGGGCAGATGGCCCTTCTGCTCTTTGTCTTACCACTTCCCCTCAAGGAACTTTCCCTCCGGAAGCTGCCCCCTGTGCCTAGCAGGGAGTCCTTTCCCTCCGGAAGCTGCCCCCTGTGCCTAGCAGGGAGTCCTTTCTCTCCAGAAGCTGCCCCCTGTGCCTAGCAGGGAGTCCCTTCCCTCCGGAAGCTGCCCCCTGTGCCTAGCAGGGAGTCCCTTCCCTCCGGAAGCTGCCCCCTGTGCCTAGCAGGGAGTCCTTTCCCTCCGGAAGCTGCCCCCTGTGCCTAGCAGCAAATCTTTTCTGATTTGCCCTGCACTCCAGTTGGAAGCTCCCTCAGGTTCAGCTCTCATTTTGAGATGTCTGTAAAGGGGGTGGAGGGCCCCCCTGGTTCGCCATGGCCACAGCTTCCTTGGAAGGAGGGCTTTGGAGCCCAGGCTTCTTGCTGCACTGGCTCAGCATTGTTTGTCCCCAGGTGTCCCAAGAAGGGGCAGCACCTGGCCCAGGGCACTGTAGAGAACATTTGTTCCTTTGCCTCTTGGTTGAAGGGTCTCTGTGTACATGTGTGGATATATAGATATATGCTAGAGATCTATATATATGCTAGAGATCTATATTTTTTCTGAAATTCTGTTAGAAAAAGTAAAGAGTAAGCAAATACTCTTAGTTTCTTTGGGGGGACCCATGATGGTGGGCAGTTCTTGGTAGCTGGAGAGATACCAAGGGTGTTCTGACTCCAATGTGGGGCCCATTTCCTGTCAGTGACTTTGGATCCTGAATAAAGAGACCCCTGAAGGGGAGGCAGGTCTGTCTAAAGCAGTGTGTTTATTCACCCGGCATACAGCACTGATGACCCACCGAGCTGGTGACCCAGGTCTGGAGAAGAGGGTGGACGCTAGAGGAGGCCAGGGTTGGCATGCCTGGAGGGCGGAGGGGGAGAAGGGCCAGTCTCCAAGGTCTGCGGCTCAGCCGGAGAGCTTCTGCAGGTGAGAATGTGGGATGGCGAGGCTGCTCAGCCGGAGAGCTTCAGCAGGTGAGAATGTGAGATGATGAGGCCGGGCAGCTGCAGAGATGGGGGCCAAGGCCTGGAGGCACTAGGAGGCAGAGGGATCTGGCCAGGGCTGGTCTTGGCTTGTGACATGTCCTTCAAATGGGCCTGAACCCCCAGCGAGCCTCCAGGATTGGGGTGATCCCGCCACATCTAGGTGAGTCCTGCTTATAGCAGTGCTTCTGAAGAGACGATCAGACAGACATAAGACATCCGTTTTAAAACCCACACCAAATTGTTTCAAAGAATAAGAGTTCACACAGAAGCTCTATTTCACCATGACCCCAAAGGACTGCCTGCTGCACCCCCAGGGCTGCAGCTTCCGCTCTGCAGTGTCGCTAGAACTCGGGACTGGTCCAGTCTAGAGACCCTGCTCCTGGCTACTGCACGCTTCCTCCTTATGCTCACCCACATAGCACGTGGCACGTAACCGAGGGAAAGAGGGCTTTTCTGGGTGCTTAGGGGAAAAACAAACTACTGCTTTTTCTTTTTATCTCTCTCTCTCTCTCTCTCTCTCTCTCTCTCTCTCCCTTTTTTAATTTGGTAGTAGTAGTGCTGGAGATTGAACCCAGAGCCTTAAGAATGGCAAACACCACTGAGCCACATCTTCAGCCCCTTTTATTTTATTTGTTTTTGTTTTTAGATAGGCTCTCCCTGTAGCTTCAGCTGCCCTTGAACATGCTCTGTAGACCAAACTGGCCTTGATTACACAGAGATCCTCCTGCCTCTGCCTCTGGAGTGGGGAGATTAAAGGTGTGTGCCATGACACCCAGCTCTGGTTTAAAAATTTCTATATGGGGGAGGGGGCTGGAGAAATAGCTCAGCAGTTAAGAGCACTGACTGCTCTTATAGAGGACCTGGGTTGAATTCCCAGCTTCCCCGTAGGCAGGTAGATCTCTGTGAGTTCAAGGCCAGCCTGGTCTACATAGTGAGTTCCAGGACAGGTGGGGCTACAGGGCTACCCTGTCTGGGGAAAAAAAAAAAAACACCAAAAAAATTTTCTATTTTTATTTTATGTGTATGAGTGTTTTGTCTGCATGTATGTAAGTGCACCCATGTTGTAAAAAGCCTGCAGAGGTCAGAAGAGGGAGTCAGGTCCCCTGGAACTGGAGTTAGGACAGTGAGCTGCCATGTGGGTGCTGGGAATTGAACCCAGGTCCTCTGCAAAAGCAGCCAGTGCTTTTAACAGCTGAGCCATCTCTCCAATCCCTGTTTTTGGCTTTTTTAAGACAGGGTCTTCTGCTGTATGTGGTAGTACACTTCTTTAATCCCAGGTCTCAGGAGGCAGAGGCAGATGGATCTCTGTGAGTTCAAGGCCAGCCGGGTCTACATGGTGAGTTTCAGGACAGCTGGGCCTGCAGGGGGGAAAAAAAAAAAAAGATAGGGTCTCATGTAGCCCAGGCTGGCCTTAAAGTCACTATCCAGCTAAGGATGATCCTCCTGCCTGTACCTTCCTAGTACTGGGATTACAGGCGTAAAACCACTGTCCCCAGCTCTGGTACCCAGTTTGTTTTGCTGGCATCTCTCTTTCAGGTAATACACGAACTTAAGTGACTGACAGTTGATGTCATGTTACTTGTTACTACACACTCTGGCCCCCAGTTTAAGACCTTTTAGTGAGAATTAAAGGCTGCCAAAGTCTCTGGTAGAGGTGGTGTCTGCCAGCCTAGGAAAGGCAGCAGAGGGAGGAAATAGTGACACTCATCCTTCATGTTCTGCAAGAGAATGTTGCCATCCAGATCTTAAACTGGTCAGATGTTAGAGGGTTAGCGACAGTAGAGACCAACCTAGATATTTCCTGTCCTCCCTTCCTCTGTTCCAGTCCGCAGGCCTCATGTTTATAATCCCTCATCAGAGGGCCAGCTTCGTGTTTAAACTCATCCCGCCTGCACAAGGGCTTGAATCTAGGGACAAGACTTAGGGCCACCCTGTGTCATCTACCCCCCAGCTATGACTGTCCAGCACCTACCATTTTCTAAAACACAGCCTCTCCCACTTGTGTATGTCTGAATTAGTGTTGCCATTTTGCCTTCGGTGGTCCACAACCTTTCGGGGGGGGTGAATTCTAGCCCCAAGAAAGATGAAGAGATCCTGTCTCATCCACTTACTTGGTGTGTGACAGGGCCGAGAATACAGGACCTGTGCTCTGTCCTCTGCCACTGTCTGAAGGCACAACGAGCTCCAGGACTCGGGGGACAGGTGAGAGCAGCTTCTGACTGCCCCAGGAGAAAACAGGCCTCCTGGATGGTCGCGTCATCAGGCTGCCTCTGTCAGAGGGTCCTGGGGGATACCACACCAGTCCAGGGGCTTTGAGTGCCCAGAAGCCTCCCAAACCCACCAGTGTCACGGGGCTGCCTGGCAAGAAAGGGAATGGATGGTGTTCTGTGCCACCCACTGCCCAGCCCCACCGCAGCCAGATCTTCCTTAAGCAGAGATCACTCAAAGAGGCTTCAGATTCCCCAAATACCAGTGCTGTTCAGAAGACGCTGGCAGCTGAGAATAAACAGGGACTCTGGAAGCTGTGTGTCACAATGTAGGACTCTAGAGTCTGTGCTAGCCCACAGTGTGGACTGGCATCATCATCCTTTAATTCTTACTGACTCTCCACCATCACTCCTCTTCCACTTTGTAGTAGTTCTTTTAGAATTTGGCAAAAAGTCATTGCATTCTTTAAAAGCACATGCATGGTTTTGAACCATTGCTATGAGTGTGTACACAATGTCTGTTTACTCTTTCACACTTTAGGATGTCTTTACCAATAGCAAAGGTGGACTGCTGTCTTACCTGACCTCAGCAGAGTTCACAGAGGAAGAAAGGACACTGAGCCAGAGCTTGCCTGGCAGTCCTCCCACTTTGCACCAGGCAGGGCTCTTTATAGTGTTGCTTCCTGTAGCTGGGATCCCAGGGTCCATTTAACTGTCCTGTCTCTAGTCCTTTAATCAGGACAGTTCCTCCTCCTCCTCCTCTCTGCCTTTTATGGCATTGACATTGCCAGAGGCAGAAGGTCTGGCCTCAGTAAAACCTGGAGACAGAGGGAAGCTTCTGGGTGGGAACAGATACTGAAAAGGGGCAGAAGCCACAGGCCAATCAGGAACTGGGAGATAAAAGCAGAAATGGAGAGCAGATGAATCTCTGCAAGGCAGACTTTGGACAACCAGATGACAGGACCTCTGGGGCTGTATTCTGTCCTAGTGCCTCTCCAACCCCAGCAGCCCGACTGGTTCCTGGGATTCCTATAGTGACCCATGCCCCTAGAGAACTGCTGCATCCTCTCCCTGCACTGTCACCTCCAGCCCTGAGACCAGCCAGGGTTCCAGCTTTCATTGATGGCACATGTGCAAAGCTTGTGTGCTGCAATGGGAACTGATGTTTGCTGAAGAGGGGCAGCTCTTGACATCTAAGACATGAAGGTCAAAGTGAAGATCACCTTCACCTGAGCCCGCTGCCTGCACAGTAAACTGTAACTCTGACTGCGACTTCTGGTTCGATGTAGGCCTAGAAGGAAAAGGCCATCACAAACCCCTCTCTCGGGCCTGGACCTACACAGCTCACCACCTCAGTCCAGTGAGGTGTCCTGCAGGGTTCACACATCCCACCCTGAGCCTGGACCTACCCAGCTCACCACCTCAGTCCAGTGAGGTGTCCTGCAGGGTTCACACATCCCACCCTGAGCCTGGACCTACACAGCTCACCACCTCAGTCCAGTGAGGTGTCCTGCAGGATTCACACATCCCACCCTGAGCCTGGACCTACACAGCTCACC
>VZQC01003723.1:751415-822352 GCA_009823505.1 Rhizomys pruinosus | reverse complement strand
ATATATATATATATATATATATATGACCATTTGCCCACAATGGGCCAGGCCCTCCCACATCACTTAACAATCAAGTTCAATGGAGGCAATTTCCCACCTGAAACTCCCTAAACTCGGGTGTGTCAAGTTGACACTAAAGCTATAAGCAAACACTCTGCCACTGGTCACTCATCTAACCCCTTTTATAGTTTTTATTTTGTGACACAGTCCCATTAAGTCTCCCAGATTAGTCTTGAACTAACTGCCCCAGCCTCCCAAGTAGCCAGGATTACAGACCTATATACACATACACTTCAGCATAGTCTATAGATTAAAGTACTTTAAAATATGCATTTTCACCGTTAGGATCTTCATCGCTGGACACTGGGACACGTAAGTCATTGGACAATTTCTAGAATCTTTATTTTTATGTCCATCCAGGTCACTCCAATAGTACACTTTTTGAAAATCCTTGAATAACCTGGCGTCCGGAGATTCTGTCTGGGGCCATGTGTGCTACTGACAAGCCGTGATCAGAGCTTCTCCCTCACCACTGCCCTCTCCTCCCCATTACCTTAAGGAGAGGGTGGGACAAGGCAGCTCCAGAGCCCAGAGCCTTCTCTTTCTTAGGGCCTGGCAGGATCCGGATGCTACAATCCTGCCCTTGGCCAAAACCAGAGAGTCTGGGGACCCCAGCCAGGAGTCAGGACTGGTGAGAAGTACCTGGGGTCAGGCCCCTAAAACTACCACCACCTGCTTAATGTGCCAGGTCAGAAAACCTCAATGCTGTACCTATTCCATAGTCCTCGGCCAAAAATAGGTCAATGCTGTCCTCGTAACTAGGGAACAACTCCCTACAGCGGGACCCTACATTCTTAAAGCTTGGGTTAGGGAGCTACCTGTGTCTCAGATCAGGTATTGGTAACTGGTCCCTTCACCCCACATATGCAGGACTTAACTTTGGGTCAAGCTTTAGAACAAACTGGGCCTGAGTCCTTATCTCAGGTCATAGTTGGTGTGAACTTGATAAATTCTAGAAACCTCCGGGAGATAGGTCTCTGAGCATGCTAGTGGAGGGTTATCTTGATTACATAAGTTGACGTGGGCAGATCCATCTGGGCTATAGACAGGACTTGGGCTACCTAAGTGAAAGGAGCAAGCAGAACATGACACAAGCATGTGCAGTAACTGACTGCTCTCTGCTCCTGACTGAGGATGTTCGTGACGTGCTGTCACTTGACTTCCCCACTATGATGAACCGTACCTTGCACTGTAAGCCAAAATAAGCCCGGGGGCACTTTTTTTTTTTTTTTTAAATCACACAACAATCTACCCATCTAGGAGTTGCCCGGCTCCTATAAAGTCTCCCCAGGGAATTCTAATGTGCGTTTAGGAAACTCTCCAGTTACAAACCTCTGATTCAAGCCCAAACGACCCTGACAGAGTAGGATAAATCTGGAGGATCACACATCCTGGTTTCAAAATTGCTACAAAGCTACAGAAATCAAAACGGCAAGTTACTGGTGTAGAGAGATATACAGGCTAATAGATTAGAATAGACAGCCTAGCCAGTCATAAATCTTCACATAGACTTGACAAGGGTGCCAAGACTAGTCAATAGGGAAAGGACAGGCTCTAACAAATAGGGCTGGGGAAACTGGATATCCATAAGCAAATGAATGAAGTTGGATTCCTGCCTAATCCTCGGGAGGGGGAGGCAGGATACCTCCTACACATGTACCTCCCAGAAGGAATTTTAGCAACACAGGCATGGCATATACATACAGAGGGATATTGTTCAGCCTTAACATAACATGGGTGAACCTAGCAGCATTTAACATTACTGAACTATATACTCCAAAAAAGCTAGGATGGTAATTGTATGTCATATGTATTTTATCACAATTTTTAAAAAGTAAGGAAAAGGAACTTCATTTGAACTTGTAGGTTTTGGACTGTTGTAAGATAATAGGACTTTCTTTTTTTTTTTTTTTTTTTTGGTTTTTTCGAGACAGGGTCTCCTTGTAGCCCCAGCTGTCCTGGAACTCGCTCTGTAGACCAGGCTGGCCTTGAACTCATAAAGATCCGCCTGCCTCTGCCTCCCAAGTGCTAGGATTAAAGGCGTGTGCCACCACGCCCGGCCGATAATAGGACTTTCTAAGAAATCCCAGTCTGTGAACCTGAGACCAGGCAAGTCCTTGCCATAGTTAGGTGACATCTGCATGTTAGAGATGAGGCTAGAGACAGGGCTGGTCACCCAACCTGTGGCCTTTAGCCTCGAGTGGAAGGAGCAGCAGTGTGTGGGTCGGGAGAGCAGGGACAACAGGGATAGGAAAGAAAGAAGAGAAGGAGGGGGAGAAGCCACGACATTCTGACTTCATGGAGAGGACACTTAACATGGAAATAGCATGATACATGCAGTCAAGAAGAAACATTCTCTTTGGTTGGAACCAAAGTCACAGAGTACTTAGGGTGTGGTGTGGAGGTGGAGGGACAGATAGATGGTCAGGGGCCCAGGCCAGGGATCTAGGGAAACCGGTGCCATAGCAGCTAACGGAGGAGGGTGAGTTACTTAAGGCCCTGAAGAAAGTCCCTCAAGAACTTAAGATGGGGTGGGGACCTGTCCAGAAGACTCCAGAGTGGTGTCCTGTGGCTGGTTCCTGATGCTCTCTTGGACATGTCGTTTGATGCACAGGATACTCCTAGCTGCTAGGCATTAATATCCTAATCTCAGAGCCTAACTTAAATGTTAGCCCAGGTCTATCCAGTCTCTTTTCCCTCATCTTAGAATTATTGTGCAGGAACTTTGGCCCACTTGGAGAATAAGAGTTGAGACTATCTACCTTGCAGCAGGAATGCAAGGTGTGGGAGGGGAGTGTCTTCTCCAAAGGTGACTAGATTCCAGACATGAACAGCCCATGTTATAAGAACTTCCAAGTCCAAAGAAGAGAGGTTCCTTTTTCACTTTTAATTTTTTTTTTTTAATTTTATGTGTATGAGTGTATTGCCTATGTGTATGTAAGCATACCTTGGCAATGTCCACAGAGATCAGAAGAGGGCATTGGATCCCCTGGAACTGGAGTTATGGATGGTTGTTAGATGACATGTGGGTGCTGAGAATCAAACCCAGGTCCTCTGCAGGAGCACCTGGTGCTCTTAATTGTTGAGCCATCTCTCCAGCCCTGGTTTTGACTTTTTTTTTTTTTTTTTAGTGTTTTTGAGACAGGGTTTCCCTGTAGCCCCAGCTGTCCTGGAACTCACTGTGTAGACCAGGCTGGCCTTGAACTCACAAAGATCCGCCTGCCTCTGCCTCCCAAGTGCTAGGATTAAAGGCGTGCGCCACCACGCCCGGCTGGTTTTGACTTTTTAAGAAAGGATAAGTATTTTCAATACTTTTATGAATATTTGAAACATTCTTTATTCTCCAACTCTGTGCTGTCCTGCCTCTCTGAGCCCTACTGTCAGTCGCAGTGCTGCCTGATGATCCTCCTGGACCTGAACTGACTTCCTGGTGCTCACAGCTCACTCGCTGTCTGATCTGCCACAGCAGCTCCCCCTCCCACGCCCTCGCTCTCCCTCTACTTTCTCAGGGTCACTCTTCCTTTGCTCCCCTTTAGCAAATGTTTATCCTCGCCTGGGCTTTTGGCCAGATAGAGGTCCTTGTCCCCGATGATCCCCTCCCTGCTGATCTTGGCCTCCTGGTCCCCTGGGTGCTGGCCAGGCTTCCCATCTACATGTGCTGGGACTCGGCTGTGCTGGCTTCTCCCTCCAGTGCGGCAGGACACGGTCACTCTCCTGAGCTCCTGGGCAGAGTGATCTGGCAGCTTTCTGAGACTGGAGCTAGACTTCCTGTTAGACCTGTGACTTGCATGAGGGTGCCTTTGGACTTTCAGACCCCAGGGATCTGGAGGAGCCGTACAGCTCCCCCAGCCTCCCTTCTAGGCCTGGTTTCCCCCACTGCTCTCCCCAAACTCAATCCCAGGCCTTCCTCCATCTCTTTCCAAGCCCCTCAACCCAAACACAGCACTCTGAGCACAGTAGATACTCAAAGATTTCTATTGACGGGGCTGGAGAGATGGCCTAGCAGTTAAGAGCACCGACTGCTCTTGCAGAGGACCCGGGTTCGATCCCTAGCACCCTGGCGGCTGAGAATCGTCTTTAACTCCAGTTCCAGGGGAATCCAACGCTCTCTTCTGACCTCTGCAGCATTGCATGACATGGTTGCACAAACCTACATGCAGACAGTACATTCATACACATACAAAATAAATAAAATTTAAAAAAAAAAGATTTCTGTTGACTTGAAACTGGAAGCATAGTCATGGGCATTTGATGGGGATCCATATAGTCATCAGTATAGTGTATCCTATAGCATTAGATTTTGCTATAGGATGCAAACAGAAACCTAGATAACGCATGTTATATATCTATAGGTCCATATATGCATATGTAAGGCTTATATATTTAGTATAGCCTATGCACCTAAGGCCACGATGAGCAAACAACATGAGATTAAATCAAGTACAAAAGAAAATGATACAATCAAAAGTAAACGAGATGCAGGAGGCTGCTAAGTGTGTATAGTATACTGGGATGTTTTGTGTGTGATGTGTGTGTGTGTGTGTGTGTGTGTGTGTCTGTGTGTGTGTACAGTGTACTAGCCTGTGACATCTGGAGGCCAAAGGTCAACTTCAAGTGTCTTTCTGTGTTACTTTTCACAATATTTTTCAGGACAGGTTTTTTTTTTCTTTTTTTTTTATGTGTATGAGTGTACTGTCTGCATGTAGGTAGGTGCACCCATGTCATGCAATGCTGTGGTGGTCAGAAGAGGGTGTTGGATTCCCCTGGAACTGGGATTAAAGACAGTTCTTAGCCTCCATGTGAGTGCTGGGAATCGAACCCGGGTCCTCTGCAAGAACAGTTGGAGCTCTTAACCGCTGAGCCATCTCTCCAGCCCCAGGACAGGTTTTTTCATTGAATCTGAGGTTACTGTTTCAGCTAGGGTGGCATGAGTGGCTGGCCAGTGAGCCCTGGGACCTGCTTGTCTGTCTGCCTTTGCCTTGGGTTCTGGAACTGGGGCCACAGGTGCACTGCCATGCCCAGCCTTTGGGCTCAGAACATGAGTTCTGAGGATCTGAACTCAGGCCCGTACACAGCAAGTACTTTACCTACCAAGCCATCTCCCCAGCCAATAGTAGATTGTCTCCCAGTGGACTTGCTTTTTATAAGTAAAAGGCGTACATTCTACACCAGTGATAAATGGGCCAGGCTGTAGCTCAGTGGTAGAACACATGCTTATCATACACAAGACCCTGTATTTGGCTGCCAACTGCATAGCTGTACTACCAGGCTTTCACACCACAGGCAGGGTGGTAGCTTTGTTTACACTGGTGTCACTACAAATGTGTACTACTTTGTGCTACAATGTCACTGGGCAATAGGAATTTTTTTTGAACAGAATGTTTTATGTGACTGAATTCTTGGCATTGAATTGATATTGTTCTTTTCAGGGAGTTGAAAACAAGAAAGTGCCACCTTTGGGGCTCTTGTTGGCTGCACCTGTAGATGCCCCCTAGGAAATCCTCAAGGGGACCTGGAGCTCTTCCAACATTGATGTGTTGGAGCTGGAGAAATCAAAGCCACATAACACACAACCTGGACACATGGGCCACGCACACCATTACATATTTAACCTGGGCCCAGGCTCTCAGATGTACTCTCGAGAGAATAAGCAAAGCAATTGATTGGTCAAATCAGGACACTGCAGGATGGTTGCTCCAGGCAACCAATCTTGTTCTGTGGTCAACCCCCTCAAGGAACAGGCAAAATCATTTCTATACATAAAAACTTGCTAAAACTCAAAGTAGCCTGGAACCAAGATTGCTTTATTTTAAAAGCCAATCGTGTTATTGAAGTAGAGACTGTGCTCTCGACCCATTTTGGCAATGGTTGCGGACTGCTTGGGGAACTGTCTGCTAGCTGTATATGCTCCTGGACCCGGTGTTTTCTGAAACAGAAGAGAAAATTGGATCTGATGAGACTGACATTATAACTCCAAGGCTCCAACATCTGGCTGCTGGATGAGCTGTGGCTGACTTATCCCATATCCCCAGTAGAGAGAGATTAGAGCCAGACAGAGTATCTTGAGAGGTGAGTCAGCTCCTGTTGGGGTCCTTATGAGGCTAGGAAGTACCCCGACAAGGACACAACAAGCCACTGCCAGTGACCATGGGCACTGCGGGGAGTGCGGGCAGGGTCCCACTCTGCGGCACAATTTCTCCCAGTGCTACTCACCCAGGCGGTTCTTGTCACTCAGGTGCCCTCTTAGTCCTGGCTACTGCCCCTGATCTAGAAGCAAATGGCTGGAGAGACCAGATTCCTAACTACAAGTCTAAGTAAAAATTCTAGACTGCTTCCCATGTTGCCATCACTGATGCAAGTGTGATAGAGCAAGGTGTATCTTAGCCCCCTCTATGAACCTCAGGGTCAGCATTATTCTTAAGGTATCCATGAGCCCTCAAGTTTATTTGTTTTTAATTATATGTATGTGTGTGTATGTCTGTGTGCAGGTGCCAGGGAGACCAGGAGAGAGTGCCAGGTCCCCCAGAGCTAGAGTCACAGGCAGTCGTGAGCCACCCAACATGGGTGCTGGGAATCAAACTCTAGTCCTCTGCACAAGCAGCAAGGGCTCTTAACCACTGAGCCACCTCTCCAGCTTGAATTTTCATTTTTTTTTTTAATTTTCATTTTTAAACATTGTGTTTTCATTATTCTAAAGTTCTTGAACAAAATGCTTTGTCAGTGATTTGATCACTGAGACATCAATTGCTTAGATCACTGCTTCCCAAGCTGAGGATGCACATACATGTTTTTGAAAACTAAGGGAATGTTTATCTTGGGCTGGTTGGAATAACAGCAATGCGGTGCTTAAAGACCAGGGTTTACTGAGTGTGGTAATGGATAGTAGTAAACCAGCACTCAGGAAATGAGGCACGGCGATCATGAGTTCGCAGCTAGTCTGAAC
Source organism: Rhizomys pruinosus (assembly GCA_009823505.1). Lineage (NCBI taxonomy): Eukaryota > Metazoa > Chordata > Mammalia > Rodentia > Spalacidae > Rhizomys > Rhizomys pruinosus. The sequence continues at coordinate 815,349 of VZQC01003723.1, read as the reverse complement.
TACTTAGTGAGAGCTTGTCTTTTCTTTTTTTGAGACAAGGTCTCCCTTTAGCCTCAGCTGTCCTAGAACTCACTATGTAAACCAGGCTGGCTTTGAACTCACAGAGATCCACCTGCCTCTGCCTCTGGGATTAAAGGCATGGGCCAAAGCCGGGCGTGGTGGCGCACGCCTTTAATCCTAGCACTTGGGAGGCAGAGGCAGGCAGATCTTTGTGAGTTCAAGGCCAGCCTGGTCTACAGAGTGAGTTCCAGGCCAGCTGGGGCTATAGGGAGACCCTGTCTCAAAAAGAAAAAAAAAAAAAAAAGCCTGGTTCACCACGCCCAGCAAGATCTTGTCTTAAAACAGAAAAAAAAAAGCTGAGGAGGAGGTGGAGGAGGATGGGGAGGAGGAGGAGGAGGAGGAGGAGGAGGAGGAGGAGGAGGAGGAGGAGGAAGCTGGACAGATGGCTTAGTAGTTAAGAACACTTACTGTACAACTATGAGGACCTGAGTTAAAATCCCAGCACCCAAGTAACAAGCCAGGTGTGGCCTTGCATGTGCCTGTAATTCTAGTGCTGGGGGTTGGGGGCAGAGATAGGACTACTGGGCTACCAGACTAGCCAAAATAATGCAAGCTCTGGGTTCAGGGAAGACCCTGCCTCTGAGGAATAAGGGGAGAATGGTAGATAAGGACACACAATGCCCTCTTCTGGCCTTTACGAGCAAGGACACACACACACACACACACACACACACACACACACCAGAAAAAAAAGAATAAAGAGGAAGAGGATAATAAAGATAATGACGAGCCAGGCGTGGTGGTGCACACCTTTAATCCCAGCACTCATGAGGCAGACACAGGCAGAATGAGTTCAAGGCCAGCCTGGTCCACATAGCCAGTTCCAGGACAGCTGGGGCTACAGGGAGACCCTGTCTCAAAAAGACAGAGAGAGAGAGAGAGAGAGAGAGAGAGAGAGAGAGAGAGAGAGAGAATGACAACAAGGGTTTCAGAATCCAGCAGGTCTGGCTGGGTATGAGTCCTAGTCCAAGTTCCTAATATGACCCATCAATTTGTGCAGAGTGCTTTTGCATGGTCAGAGGGCGAGCTCGCTGATGTCCTTCCAAAACAGACAGTGCTCTGTCCAGTCAGCAACGAGCTCCCACCACTCCGTCCACTCTTCGCACTACTGATCATGTGCCCTTCCCTGCCATTGGACAGCTTCTCGATGGTGGGTGGAAACAGCATCACCTGGACCATGGAACAGAGAAGTCAGCCCAGTGCATGACATCAGCTGCCTGCAGACGCTCTTTTAAACGCAGGATGCTTGGCTAAAAGCAAAGGAGCGGCCTGGAAATCTAATCAAGTCCTGGCCCCACGTCAAAGGAAGTGGAAGTCTTTATTAGCACTATTAAAGAGGCTGCAGAACTGCACGTGCAGTCCCGGAAGGCCAGCCCACAGAAGAGGAGATGGGGCTGGCGCAGTACACCCACAAGGCCGTGCCCCTACCACCTGGAGGACACCCAGTAGGATCCCCCACCGCTAATTTCACTGTCACTAAATGACCTTCAAAATGGCCTCTAAGGGAAGGCAGCAGCCCCAGACAGCATCAGTCTGGAATTACACCGGATGGGTGTCCTCACCACTACTCCAAATGGAGGTTACTCCACCCAGCTCTGCCGCGGCAGCTCTGCAGTGGACAATCTGAAGGCTCAGAGATGTGACCTGCAACCCAGACAGTCACCGTTCTAGCTCTGCAGGAGACAATCTGAAGGCTCAGAGATATGACCTGCAACCCAGACAGTCACCGTTCTAGCTCTGCAGGAGACAATCTGAAGGCTCAGAGATGTGACCTGCAGCCCAGTCACCATGCTAGCTCTCTCCTACTCACTGTCCCAACTTCTCTTTCTACTTCTTCCCACAAGCAGAATTTGTATTTCTGTCTGTCTACCTATCTTGAGAGCTTTAATCTCAGCAACTTTCAGACCAGCAGGCAGGCCAGGAGCAAGATTGTAGGAATTACAACAGTCTTTTGGCATTAAAGATATTTTTTTGGGGGGGAAGTCTGGAGAGTTGGCCTAGCGGTTAAGAGCACCAACTGCTCTTGCAGAGGACCCGGGTTCAATCCCCAGCCCCCACATGGTGGCTGAGAACCATCTTTAACTCCAGTTCCAGGGGAATCCAACACCCTCTTCTGACCTCTGCAGCATTGCACAACACGGGTGCACAAACGTACATTCATACACATACAAAAATAAATAAAAATTAAAAAATAAAATTTTTTGGTCTTTTTGAGACAGGGTCTCCCTTCAGTCCCAGCTGGCCTGGAGCTCGCTATGTAGACCAGGCTGGCCTTGAACTCACAGGGATCCAGAAAGATATTTTTTAAAGCCACCATTGGTAAGGACCATTTTTTTTTTTGTCTTTTTTTTGTGTGTGTGTGTCTTTTAAAAAATATTTTAGCCGGGCGTGGTGGTGCACACCTTTAATCCTAGCACTTGGGAGGCAGAGACAGGTGGATCTTTGTGAGTTCAAGGCCAGCCTGGTCTACAGAGTGAGTTCCAGGACAGCTGGACTACAGGGAGACCCTGTCTCGAAAAGACCAAAAAAAATTTTTTATTTTAGGCTGGGCGTGGTGGCACACGCCTTTAATCCTAGCACCCAGGAGGCAGAGGCAGGCAGATCTTTGTGAGTTCAAGGCCAGCCTGGTCAACAGAGTGAGTTCCAGGACATCTGGGGCTACAGGGAGACCCTGTCTCGAAAAGACAAAAAATATATATATATTTTAATTTTATATGTATGAGTGTATTGCCTGTATGTGTGTAAGTGCACCCATGCAGTGCAAAGCCCAAGGAGATCAGAAGAGGGTATCAGATCCCCTGGAACTGGCGATATGGATGGTTGCTAGCCACCATGTGGATGCTGGGAATTGAACCTAGGTCCTCTGCATAAGCAGCAATGCTCTTAATCACTGGGCCATCTCTCCAGCCCCCCATTTTTTATTTAATCTTTTTGAGACAGGGTGTCCTGCAGCCCCAGCTGGCCTGGAACTCCTTCGTAAACCAGGTTGGGCTCAATCTCATAGAGATCCACCTGCCTCTGCCTCCTGAGTGCTGGGATTAAAGGTGTGTGCCACCATGCCTAAGATTAAACTTCATTTTATGCTGTGGGATTTTTGTTTTGGGGTTTTTTTATTTTTTGGGTCTTTTTGAGACAGGGTCTCTCTATAGCCCCAGCTGGCCTAGAACTCCCTATGTAGAGCAGGCTGGCCTTGAACTCACAGAGATCTGCTCTGCTGGGATTAAACGTACACGCCACCACATCCTGCTCATTTTGTGCCTTTATAATATTCCTTCGTCTTCTCAAGGCCTTCGAGGCTCTGTATACCTCTGGTATCCAGTCTTATTTTTTGATTAGTCTTTGATCAACATAATTGGCTTTGGCATACTTTCATACTGTGGGCTTCAATCCTAGAATTCCCTCTTTATAGCTGGCCATGGACTTGAGCCTCCTCCTGCCTCCCTGCGTCCTGGGAGGGCGTGATTACTCACATCTTAATGGTCCCATATGCTTCAATAACAATGTTTCTGCTTCGACCTGTGGCTTTTCTGGGCTTCCAGAAGTCACACTTACACATCAAGAAGACAGTTTCAGGTGTCAATGTCAATCCATTAATATATTCCCTGGAAACACCCAGGTCAGAGAGGAGAGGGCTATTTAATATAGCCACAGTCTCAGGACCTAGAGGACCCTGAGAAGCTGGCTGAGGGTTTCTAGATGCTGTTGCTCTATAGTCACTGCTGCCTCAACACACCACTCAACACACTGCTGCAGCACCTACTTGCCCTGCCCAGCCCCCACCCACACAGAGCCATGACACCCACGGCTCCATGGGTATCTGTTTTAGAATACTTACTGAACAGCTAGGCAAGAATCGAGGTACCTTGGATCGAAAACAAGAAGCAATGCAGCTTACTGGAGGTGCTTTCACATTATATTCACCAGGTCCTGGGCCATCATGCTGTACATTAGGGAAAAAAAGGAGTATTTCATTTATACTAATGTTTGACATATTTTAAGGCTTTATTTGCCTTTTACAATTAAAAACAAGACTTGGAAAAAAAAAAAAAAAAGGGCTGGAGAGATGGCCAAGCAGTTAAGAGCGTCGACTGCTCTTGCAGAGGACCCGGGTTTGATCCCCAGCACCCACATGGTGGCTGAGAACCATCTTTAACTCCAGTTCCAGGGGAATCTGACGCCTTCTTCTGACCTCCACAGCATTGCATGACACTGGTGCACAAAACTGCATGCATTTATACATATAAAAGAAATAAATAAAATTAATTAAAAAAAAACATGACTCAGTAATGATATGGTAGGAAACTTCCTGGATCTGAGCTTGAAAGATCATAGTACGGTGTGACCTTTGAATAAGAAATGGTAATAGGGGCTGGAGAGATGGCTCAGAGGATAAGAGCACCAACTGCTCTTGCAGAGGACCCGGGTTCGAATCCCAGTACCCACATGGCGGCTAAGAACCATCTTTAAGCCAGGTGTGGTGGCCCACGCCTTTAATCTTAGCACTCAGGAGGCAGAGGCAGAGGCAGAGGCAGAGGCAGGCAGATCTCTGTAAGATCAAGGTCAGCTTGGTGTACATAACAAGTTCCAGGACAGCTAGGGTTACATGGAGACCCTGTCTCAAACAAACAAACAAAAAAAGCAGGACCAGGGGGGCGGGGGGATACACCACATGGTGTCTGCCTTAGCTACCTTGGGCATGAGTGTAAGAGGATGGAAGGAGACTGGGTGGCCTGGAAGTCTCCCCATCATCCCTAGTGGGTCTCCAGTGCCTGCAGGCTCCCTTCCACCCTCCTGCTCACAACCACAGGCTTATTGTTCTGCCATTGAATTGTGAATACCTGGTGAATTTTTAAAAACACTCTTTACTATGAATGTTATATCTGTTATTTGAGTCTAAAAAAGTCACAAAAAATAAAATAAAAAAGTGGTCACAGTCACTGAGGCAAGCACAAAGCTATTGGATAAACATAAATGGATGAACAGAACTTAAAAACAACAAATGTGCTGAGCTTGGTGGTCAAATCTTTAATCCCAGCACTTAGGAGGCAGAGGTAGAGACAGGCAGATCTCTATAAAGTCTAGGTCAGCCTGATTTTACACAGTGAACCCCAAGACCACCCAGGGCTACATAATGAGACCTTGTCTCAAAACAAACAAATGAGCAAAAGCAACAAATATCCAATAGAAAAACTAGCAGAAGGCAATTCACAAAGAGGAAATACGGACAGCCAATGAGCAAACTGTGGGGCAGGGCTTTAATATCATTCATAACCAGATAGCTTCTAATTAAACAGTGATGTTCTTCATTCAGAAGATGGGGTCGAGAAAATTAACAGAATTCTTAAGAAAAGAGAGGGCTGGTGATGTTCAAAGGTAGAGCACTTGCCTAGCATGTGTGTTGTACAAAAAAGAATGGAAGAGCTGGGTGTGGTGGTGCATGCCTTTAATCCCAGCTCTCAGGAGGCAGAGGCAGGATGCTCTCTGTGAGTTCAAGGCCAGCCTGGTCTACATAGCCAGACAGCTGGGACTAAAGGGAGAAAAAGAACAAAAAAAAAATGGAAGAGGAAGAAAGAATGGGAGGGACAGAAGGAAGGAAGGAAGGAAGGGAGGGAGGGAGGGAGGGAGGAAAGAAGGAAGGAAGGAAGGAAGGAAGGAAGGAAGGAAGGAAGGAAGGAAGGAAGGAAGGAAGGAAGGAAGGAAGGAAGGAAAAAAAAACAACCCTGGATTTAACAGCCCTCAGTGATGGTGGCAGAAGTATAACTTAACCAAACTTCTGCAGTGCAGCTCTGGCCTGTAACCCCAGCTCCTGGGAACCAGATACCCTCTTCTGAATTCCATAGGTGTTTGCACTCACATGCATAAGCCTACACGCATATACACATAACTTGAAAATAAAAATAAACTGAGCGTGGTGACATATGCCTTTAATCCTGGCAGAGGCAGAGGCAGGGGCAGGAGAGGCAGGGGCAGGGACAGGGGCAGGGACAGGGGCAGGGACAGGGGCAGGGGCAGGGGCAAGGGCAGGGGCAGAGGCAGCTCTTTGAGTTTGAGGCCAGCTTGGTCTACATAGCAAGTTCCAGTCCATCAGGGGTACATAGTGAGACCCTGTCTCAAAAAAATTTAAAAAAATTAATGTGCATGCAAGGCCAGAAGGAGGAAGAGAAATGCAAAGAAGAGTGGTTAGAGGCTTGCAGGGATCTAGACATTTCAGGGAAGATGACAGCCCAAATGCCACACTGCTTAGTGCTGACATGATGTTAACCATTCTCTCTTTTTCTATTAAGTCACCTTTATTCCTCTCCTTTTTTTTGAGACAGGGTTTCTCTATAGCCCCAGCTGGCCTGGAACTCATTCTGTAGACCAGGCTGGCCTTGAGCTCACAGAGATCTACCTGCCTCTGCCTCCTGAGTGCTAGGATTAAAGGCATGCACCACCACCTCAGTTTAAAGACGGTTCTCAGCTGCCAAGTGGGTGCTGGGAAGTGAACCCGGGTCTGCTGCAAGAGCAGTTGGTGCTCTTAACCACTGAGCCATCTCTCCAGTCCCAATTTTTTCTTTTGTCTTTTTGAGACAGGGTCTCTCTGTAGAGACCAGCTGACCTGGAACTCACTATGTAGACCAGGCTGGCCTTGAACTTACAGAGATCCACCTGCCTCTGCCTCCTGAGTGCTGGGATTAAAGGTGTGTGCTGCCACGCCTGGCTACATAGTACAACTTTAAAAGTCCCACAGTCCTTAAAAATTCCAATACTTGTGAGGAAGTAAAGATGGCTGAGAAACATCTTAAAAAGTGTTCAACATCATTAATAATTAAAGAAATGCAAATTAAAACCCCTCTCAGATATCATCTCACTCCAATTCGACTGGCTAAGATCAAGAACACAAAAGACACCAAATGCTGGAGAGGTTGTGAGGAAAGGGGAACACGGAACACTCATCCACTGCTGGTGGGAATGTAAACTTATACAACCATTATGGAAAGCAGTGTGGAGAACCCTTAAAAGACTCAAAATGAGCCTACCACCTGACCCAGTCATACCACTCCTGGATATATACCCACAAGACTCATCCTACTGCAAAGATACATGCACAGCCATGTTTATTGCAGCTCTCTTCACAATAGCGATGAGCTGGAACCAACTCAAATGCCCCTCAACTGAGACTGGATGACAAAAATGTGGCACATCTACACAATGGAGTACTACTCAGCGATAAAGAAAGATGACATCATGAACTTTGCAGGTAAATGGATGGAACTCGAGGCCATTATGCTAAGTGAAGTAACACAGTCCCAGAAAAACAAGCGGCAGATGGTCTCCCTCATTTGTGGATGCTAACACCAGGTCCCCAGATGAAGGGCAAGCTGAACAAGGTTATTGTTATAATTCTATTTATCTGAAAGCAGCTATGTAGTTATAATGTAAATCTCTTAACAGGCTCTAGAATTGATCCACCACTACTCTCAGACTCTGTAATTATTGTATATGAGTGGAAAGTATGTATTCATATTTTAGAGTAATATAAAATTAAAGGAGGTAAATGTGAATTCCTAAACATAAAAAAAAAAAAGATGGAGAGGAAGATGCAGGACATTTATGGCAGAATGCATAATCTGGGGTGGGGTGGGGGTGGGTGGGAAAGGGGAATATGTCTAAACTGAACTGAGAAATGATGTCTGAAATACACAAAATATCAATAAAAGCATTTAAAAAATTCCAAAACTTGCCAGGCATGGTGGCACGCCTTTAATCCTAGCACTTGGAGGTAGAGGCGGACAGATCTCTGTGAGTTCAAGGCCTGCCTGGTCCACATAGTGAGCTCCAGGCCAGCTGGGACTAAAGGGAGACCCTGTCTCAAAAATAAATAAATAAATAAATAAATAAATAAATAAATACCAATACTTTAAAATGTCTGGCCGGGCATGGTGGCACACACCTTTAATCCCAGCACTTGGGAGGTAGAGGCAGGTGGATCTGTGAGTTCAAGGCCAGCCTGGTCTACAGAGTGAGCTCCAGGCCAGCTGGGGCTACAGGGAGACCCTGTTTCAAAAGACCAAAAAAAAAAAAAAAAAAAAAAAAAACACAAAAACAAACTCATGTGCTCCTTAAAATTCCAACATTCTCTTTCTTTTTTATTGAGGTTTGGTTGGTATACATACTATATTTTTTCTTAATCAAAGTCTAAACCCATACCCCACTCCCTTCCCTCCCCCCCCCAGCGTTCAATAGCCGATTCTGATATATATAAAGATATAGATATATATATATATATATTAATAAATTTGACTTTCTCACATTTTTCTCAGTCTTTTTTGAATGTTTGGGTGCAGAAGTTTACTGTTTGGGGTCAGAAGTTTACTGTGTGGGACAGAATTTCTGTTTCGGTCAAGTTCTTGACCCAGTTTTTGTGTGTTGCTAGCTGCTGCTGCTATTGTTAGTCCTTCCAAATTGCTCAGTCCAAATATGCCTACAAACAACATCATGAACATATGAAATAAACTATAGGTCAATTCCAAAAATGTTGTTGACATTATAGTTACATTCATGATAGGAAAAAAATATAATGGTGCATTCTTACATTACATACCAAGTTGATGAATAACATCAGTTGGGTGTTATATATAATAAAAGGAAAGGAAAAAAAAAAACAAAGGATTATTACAGTTTTGCCCTTATAAAAGAGAGATTGTGCTAGTATCCACAAATGACAGACACCATTTATTTTATTTTATTAAAAAAAAAAGATTAATATTCAGCATATTTTTTTTCCCAGTTCCATCCATTTACCTGCAAAGTTCTGTGTCATCTTTCTTATTGCTGCAATAGAATATTCCCATTTTGTAGATGTACCGAAAATTTCTTTTATTATCACTCATCAGGTGGAAGAACCTTGGGGTTGCTCCACCTCTTCGATATTGTGAAGAGAGCTGAAATAAACATAGATGTGCAATGTATCTCTGTGATGAGTCTTGAGTCCTGGATGGGTGTATACCTAGGAGTGGTATGTGACTGGGTCAGGTGTAGACTCAAGTTCAGTCGTTTGGAAAGTAGTGTAGAAAACCCTTAAAAAACTCAAAATGAGCAAAACCTGACCCAGCCATACCCTCTTGGGCATATACCCAAAAGACGCATCCGAAACCGCAAAGATACATGCACAGCTATGTTTATTGCAGCTCTCTTCACAATAGCAAAGGGCTGGAACCAACCCAAATGCCCCTCAACTGATGACTAGATAACAAAAATGTGGTACATCTACACAATGGAGTTCTATGCAGTGGTAAAGAAAGATGACATCTGGGGCTGGAGAGATGGCCTAGCGGTTAAGAGCACTGACCGCTCTTGCAGAGGACCCGGGTTCGATCCCCAGCACCCACATGGCGGCCGAGAACCGTCTGAAACTCCAATTCCAGGAGAACTCCAGTTCCAGGGGAATCCGACACCCTCTTCTGACCTCCGTGGCATTGCACAACACGGGTACACAGACTTGCTTGCAGACAGTACATTCATACACATACAGAAATAAATAAAATAAAATAAAAATTTTTAAAAGAAAGATGACATCATGAGCTTTGCTGGTAAATGGATGGAACTCAAAGCCATTATGCTAAGTGAAGTAACACAGTCCCAAGGGGGGAAAAAAAGGCAAATGGTTTCCCTCATTTGTGGATGCTAACACCAAATGCAGGCAAACTGAGCAATTTTATTATTATATTTCATTGTATCTGAAAGCAACTGTGCTATTCCAATGTGAATCTCTTAATGGGCTCTAGAACTGTCCTACCACTTGTATTCACACATTGTAATTACCATATATGAATGGAAGATATGTATTCATATTCTGTTCATATTCTTTTAACCTGCATGCAGCTTTACTGTTAAAATGTAAATCTTTAAATGTGTTTAGGAATTAACCTATAGTTTATTTTCAGAATTTGTAATTTTGATTTATGTGTGGAGTATATATAGGTATATTTTGGAATAATATAAAATTAAAGGGAACAAAAAAAGAGAAAAATATAATAAAAAAACTGACCAAAACAATAAACTTGTACATTGAAAAGGTTATAAAAGACTGAGAAAAAGATGCAAGACAGGACTTAACATGTATGACAGAATTCATGAGCTCTGGTGGGGAACCGGTGGGGGGGGATGGCAGGACATAAGGGGTGGGCATGGATGGGGGAAAGAGTCTAGATTGGATGGAGAAATGTTGTATGAAATGCACCCAATAAAAATTAACTTAAAAAAAAGAGTTCTCCACACTGCTTTCCATAGTGGTTGCACGAGTTTGCATTCCCACCAGTAGTGGATGAGTGTTCCCCTTTCCCCACAACCTCCTCAGCACTTGGTATCCTTTATTTTATTGATCATAGCCAGTCTGACCAGAGTAAGATGAAATCTGAAAGCGGTTTTAATGTGCATTTCTTTAATTATTAGCAATGTTGCACAGTATTTAAAACGTTTCTCAGCCATCTTTACTTCTTCATTTGTGACGTCTCTGTTCAGCTCTTGACTCCATCTTTTGAATGGGTCATTTGTTTTCTTCCTCCTTTGTTTTTTGAGTAGTTTATATACTCCAGATGTTAATGCTCTGTCAGATGTATTACTGGTGAAGGTGTCCTCCCACTCTCCACTTCTTTCTTTCACTGTACAGAAGCTCTTGAGATTAATAAGGTCCCACTTGTCAATTTTTGTCCTTATTTTTTGCACAGCTGTTGTCTGATTTAGAAAGTCTCTTCCTAAGCCTATGTCTTGTAGGTTACTGCCAACATTTTCTTCTATCATTTTCAAAGTTTCAGGTTTCACATTGAGGTCTTTGATCCATTTGGAGTTGATTTTTGTACAGGGTGAGAGATAGGGGCTTAATTTTATTCTTCTACAAGTGGTGATTCATTTTTGCCAACACCATTTGCTGAAGATGCTATCTTTCCTCTATTGAGTCTTCTTGGCCCCTTTGTCAAATATGAGGTAGCTGAAATTGCATGTGCTCAGGTTTGGACCTCCAGTTTTGTTCCATTGATCTATGAGTCTGTTTTTGTGTCAATATCGGGCCATTTTTATGACTGTAGCCCTGGGGGACACTTTAAAAGCAGTCCTAAGAGGGAAGTGTATAGCCCTAAATGCTCATATTAAGAAAACAGAAAGAGCACAAATAAATGACCTAACACTGCAACTAAATACACTTGAGAGGCAACAACAAATGTACCTGAAACCCAACCAACAGGAAAAAATAACAAAAATCAGAGTGGAAGTCAATGAAATAGAAGCAAGGAAAACAATACAAAAATCAATGAATCCAAGAGCTGGTTCTTTGAAAGGATCAACAAGATAGATAGACCTTTAATCCAGTTGACCAAAAGAAGGAAAGAGCAACTCCAAATCAACAAAATTAGAGATGAAAAGGGAAAAACATCACAACAGATAGTAAAAAGATCCAGACAATCATACAGGAATACTTCAAAAATCCATACTCTACTAAATTTGAAAACCTAAGAGAAATCTATGAATATCTGAAATCATGGGATTCACCAAAGCTTACTCAACAAGAAATTGATGGCTTAAACAGACCTGTAACAAATGAGGAAATTGAAATAGCAGTTCAAAATCTCCTAACTAAAAAAAGCCTGGGCCCAGATGGATTCACAGCAGAATTCTATAAGACATTTAAAGACCTACAGCTAATTACTACTCAAATTATTCAAGAGGCTAGAAGCAGAGAGAAATCTCCCAAATTCCTTCTATGAAGCCAGCATCACTCTAATAACAAAACTAGGCAAAGATACAACCAAAAAAGAAAATTATAGACCCATTTCATCAATGAACATAGATGTCAAAATTCTCAACAAAATACTTGCAAATCATATACAGGTACACATCAAAAAGATCCATCATGACCAAGTCGGATTCATACCAGAGATGCAGGGATAGTTCAACATATGTAAATCAATAAATGTTATAAAGCACATAAACAAACTGTGCTGGATAGCTTTAGTGTCAACTTGACACACCTGGGTCAAGGGAGCCTCAATTGGGGAATTGGCTCCATTGGATTGGCCTGTGGCCACATCTGTGGAGTATTGTCTTGATGGTCAAGCAGTGTGGGAGGGCCCAGCCGACAATGAGTAGTGCCACCCTGGGCAGGTTGTTGTGTACTGTATAAGGAGGAGGGCTGGGCATGAGCCAGGAGAGCAAGCCAGTGAACAGCATTCTTCCATGGCCTGTGCTTCAGCTCCTGCCTCCAGGTTCCTTCCCTGAGTTCCTGCCCTGGGCTCCCTGAGTGATGGACTGTGACCCAGGACATGTAAGCTGAATAAACTCTTTCCTCTCCAAGTTGGTGTCAGTCAGAGTGTTTTGTCACAGCAATGGAAGACAAACTAGGACACAAACCAAGAGACAAAAACTACATGGTCATCTCAATTGATGCGGAAAAGGCCTTCAACAAAATTCAACATGCCTTCATGTTTAACGTCCTAGAGGGAACTGGACTGGAGAGAACATTCCTCTGTAGGAACCTCCTCCTGGCCAGCCAGAGGGGTTCCAGGTGCTGACCCAGGAGGGGGCGAGTAGGCGACAGAGTCAACACCTCAGACTGGAGTTGGGTGAAAAGCAGGGAAATTGCAAGCTCCTGCAAACTTGTCTAATCAGAGAAATATAGGGATTTATATGTGATCATCTTCTGCTTCTTCTGTGAATATATCAGGTGATGGTCATTGGCCCAGACCACCGGTTCAACTGTTGCCATAGTTAGCTTCTGAGCACAAGTTAAGTCTGTTTAGTAGGCAAGGCAGTAAGCATGCTCCTGCACAGGTACGTAACACTCTACATTCCTCAGCATAATTAAAGCCATATACATCAACCCCACAGCCAACATTATCCTAAATGGGGACAAATTAGAAGCATTCCCATTTAAAGGCAGGGACCCAGGAAGGCTGCCCCCCATCCCCACTCCTGTTCAACATAGTACTTGGAATGCTCTCGAGCAATAAGACAAGAAAAGGAACTTAAAGGAGTACTAACTGGAAAAGAGGAGGCCAAACTATCTCTTTTTGCAGATGACATAATAGTTTACCTAAGGGATGTCAGAAATTCCACCAGAAAGCTCCTAGAAATGATTAACAGTTTCGGTAAAGTGGCAGGATACAAAATTAACCTAGAAAAATCAGTAGCCTTTCTTTTTTTTTTTAATTTATTTTTCTCTATGTGTATGAATGTACTGTCTGCATGCAGGTCTGTGCACCCGTGTCGTGCAATGCCGCAGAGGTCAGAAGAGGGTGTCGGATTCCCCTGCAACTGGAGTTCTCCTGGAATTGGAGTTTCAGACGGTTCTCAGCCACCATGTGGGTGCTAGGGATTGAACCCAGGTCCTCTGCAAGAGCGGTCGGCGCTCTTAACCACTAGGCCATCTCTCCAGCCCCCAGTAGCCTTTCTTTACACCAATAACAAGCAATTGGAGAAGGAATACAAGGAGACTTTCCCATTCACAATAGCCTCCAAAAAAATAAAATATCTAGGAACAAACCTGACCAAAGACACTAAAAAAAAAAATCTCCTGGAACCAACCTAAATGCCCCTCAACTGACGAGTGGATAGAGAAAATGTGGTACATCTACACAATGGAGTTCTATGCAGCAGTAAAGAAAGATGACATCACGAGCTTTGCAGGAAAATGGCTGGAGCTAGAGGACATCATGCTGAGTGAAGTAACACAGTCCCAGAAAAACAAACGACGAATGGTATCCCTCATCTGTGGATGCTAGTGCCAATTACCCAGTTGTAAGTATTTCTTGTGTAGGGCCCCCTGAGCTTTTGTACAAAGCAGTTGGGCATAATGCATTTTGGAAACAACAACAACAACAACAGAAAAATACTGGCAGCAAAGAATGACTGAAAACCGGTGAACGTTGCTCAAAACGCTAATTCCCCATGGAACAATATTGGAAGACGACTAAGAGATGCCCGCAGCCTGTTTGGCCAAATGCACGAGCTCTGGTGGGGGGGGGAAGAGTGGGAAACAGGGTTGATTGTTAAAATAAATACATTAAATTTATGTGCAAAAATAAACAAATAAAAAAAAAATAAAAAAATAAAAAAGAGAAAATACATGAAAGAAAAACAATTTACAATGAACCAACTTTTTAAAATATCAGCAGAAGGAGATTGACGATACCAGAATATGGAAAAGCCTCCCATGCTCCTGGATTGAATATTAAGAAATTAAGTCGTTAAAAATGACCATGCCTTGCCACAAAGTAATTACAGAATCAATGCAATCCAAATTAAAATCCTCTATGAACTTGTTTTTTTTTTAAATACCTTATTATCTAATTGCTTGTGCTTCTGAGTAGGATTGAAAGGTTATTAATGAACAAACTGTCGCCCCTGAAAAGAAACAGCCAGAACTGGTTAGAAGTCCAAACAAACAGCCAGAAAAGCAGAAGTGTGTGCTTCTCATCCACCTGTGCCCCTTTTCTTTTTTTTTTTCTTTTCAAATTTATTTTTATTTTTTTTAACAAATCTAGACCCGTTTTCTGCCTATCCGCCACCCCGCAAGAGCCATGCATGCTGCCAACATGCTGTTTTCATTCTCTTACTAGTCTTTCTCAATATTCTCCATGAGGAAGTTGACTGTTTTGAAAGCAGAAGTTCACTGTTTCAGTCAGTTCTTTATCGCAGTCCTTTCTGTTGTTGTTGATGTTGTTTCCAATATGCATACACCCAACTGCTTTCGGAACAAACAGCTTCAGGGGGCCCNTGTTGTTGTTGATTGTTGGTTTCCACTATGCATTACGACCAACTGCTTTGAACAAAAGCTCAGGGGCCCTACACAGAATACTTTAAAATAGGTAATTGGTACTAGCATCCACAGATGAGGGGGGATACCATCGTCGTTGTTTTTCTGGGACTGTGTTACTTCACTAGCATGATGTCCTCTAGCTCCAGCCATTTTCCTGCAAAGCTCGTGATGTCATTTTTCTTTACTGCGGCATAGAACAGCCATTGTGTAGAGTACACATTTCTCTATCCACTCGTCAGTTGAGGGGCATTTGGGTTGGTTCCAGCTCCTTGCTACTGGAAGAGCGCTGCAATAAACATTGGCCGTGCAATGTATCTGTGGTTGGCGTGAGTCTGGGGTACTGCCAGGAGTGTATGGCTGGGTCGGGTGGCCAGTTCATTCGTTTCCTTTTTTTTAAGGGTTCTCCACACTGCTGTTCCCTAGTGGCTGTATGAGTTTACGCTTCCACCAGCAGTGGATGGTGTTCCCTTTCCCCACAACCTCTCCAGCACTTGGTATCCTTTGTTTTTTGATCATAGCCATGCTCTTATTGGTAAGATGTTATCTTAAGTGTTTTTGACTGGCATTTCCTTGTAGTGATGTGAACAGTATCTTGATGTTCTCAGACATCTCAATTCCTCACTTGTGAGTCTTGTTCAGTTCTGTTGACTCCATCTATTGAGTGGGTCTTGTTTTCTTTTTTTTTCTTTGTTTGTTTTTGAGTAGTTTATATATTCTGGAAATCAATGCTTGTCAGATGTATCTTGCTTGAAGGTTTCCCCCACTCTGTGGGATTTCTCTTCACTTCCTGTTGTTTCTTTTGATGTACAGAAGCTTTTGCGTTAAGAGGGTCCCATTGTGAAATGTCGACCTTAATTCTTGTGCAGCTGCTGTTGATTTAGAAGTCTCTTTCCTATGCCTATGTCTTGTTGTTATCTGCAAACAACTTTTCTCTTCTATTGCTTCACGAGTTTGGGGTTTCACGTTGGGGTCTTTGATCCATCTGGAGTTCACTTTGTACGCGGTGCAGAAGATGACTTTAATTTCTTCTTCTACAAAGTGGTGATCCGTTTTGCCATACACTTGTGAAGATGCTGTCTTTTTCTCCATTGTGGGCTTCTTGGCCCCCTTGTCCCAAATATAAGATGCTAAATTGTATGTTGCTCAGATTTGGATCTCGGTTTTGTTCCTTGGTCACAGGTCTGTTTTTGTGTGCCAGTCAGGCTGTTTTTATGACTATAGCCCTGTAGTAATAGTTGAAGTCTGTAAGCAGAGGTCCCCCCTTGTACGCTTTCTTTTCACTCAGGGTTGTTTTGGCTTATGTCGGGTGCTTTTGTTTTTCCTAAAGAATTTAAGAACGTTTTTTCCAAGGCTGTGAAGAAACGCTTGGGGTTTTATTGGGATTGCATTAAATCTGGTGAGCGTTTTGGTAAAATGGGACATTTTTACAATGTTAATTTTCCAATCCCATGAGCATGGAGTTTTTCCATCTTCTGATGTCTTCTTCAATTTCCTTTCTTTAAAGGTTTAAATTTTTGTTGCAGGATCTTTGGTGTCTTTGGTTAGGTTTTTCCTAGGTATTTTTATTGTTTTTTGAGGCGATTTGTGAGTGGGAAGGTCTCTTTGCAATTCTTTTCCAGTTGCTTGTTTGTTGGTTGTAAAAAGGGCCAATTGATTTTATAGGTTAAATTTGTATCCTGCCCCTTTGCTGAAGCTGTTGTCACTCCTTTCTTATTTTCTGGTGGGTTTTAGCACTCCCTTAACTAACAATCACTCACTCAGCAACAGGGGATACGCTGTGACTTCCTATCTTTCCCAATTCTCTCCTTCAATTCCTTTTCTTCTCCTTACATTGCCTCTACACGTGTTTCAAGCACTTGTTGAGAGAGGAGTGGTGACAGGGTGAACCCTTGCCGAGTTCCTACCTTTAAGGGAAGGTTTCGCACTTTCCCCATTTAGATGATATTGGTGTGTTTCCTGTATATGGCTTTGATTTTACAATTGAGAAGATCACACCCAGTACCAATTCCTTCCTGAGGCCTTTAAGCATGAAGGGATGCTGGATTTTTGGTCAAGGCTTTTTCAGCATCAATTGAGATGATGGTGTGTTTTTGTCTTGTGATTCCGTTTATGTGTTTGATTGATGGTTTATTGATTTTTGTATGTTGAACATCCCTGGCATCTCTGTGTAATGTGAATCCAACTGGTCATGATGGATTGGAGCTTTCTTGAGTGGGTCTGTATGCGATTTTGGCCAGTTCACTGTTTAGAATTTTGGCATCTGTGTTCAAGAGGGAGATGGGTCTATAATATCTCTTTTTAGTTGATCTTTGCCTGGTTTTTGTAATAGAGTGATGCTGGCCTCATAGAAGGAACTTGGTGAGAATTCCCTCGGATGGTATCCTTTCTAAACCGTTTCAGTACTAATGGTTGTAGGTCTTTTTTTGAAATAGGTTTTAGAATTCTTCTTGTGAAACTGTCGGGCCTGGCATTTTTAGTTGGGAGAGCCTTTCTTACTACATCCTCTATTCTTTCTTCATAGATATATGGGTCTGCGTTAGCTGCTGGTCTCCTCTTTGGCCAAGCTTTGGTGATTCCCAGGATTCAGATATTCATCCCATTTCTCTTCTAGGTTTTCAAACTGGTAGATATAGGTTCCTTGTAATATTCCCATATGATTTTCTGGATCTTTTCCTTTGTCCGTTTGGATATTTCCCTTTTCAATAGGAATGCTTGATTTGGAGTTGTTCCTCTTTCTTTTTGGGGGGTTAACTGGGGTAGGATCTATTTCTTGTTTATCTTTCAAAGAACCAACTTTTGTATTCATGATTTTTTTTTAAATTTTATTTATTTTGTATGTGTATCATGTACTGTCGCATGCAGGTTTGTGCACCGTGTCGTGCAGTGCCGCGGAGGTCAGAAGAGGTGGTCTCGGATTCCCCTGGATTGATTCTCTGGAATTGGAGTTTCAGAAACGGTTCTCGGCCGCCATGTGGATGCTGGGATCGAAACCCGGTCCGTCTGTAAGAGCGGTCGGCAGCTCTGTAACGCTAGGCCCTCTCCACCCGTATTCATTGATTTTTTTATATTGTTTTATTTGTTTTCTATTTTCATTGATTTTTGCTCTGATTTTTGTTTTCTCCTGTCTGTTGTGTTTAGGGTCATTGTTGTTGCCGTTGCAAGTGCCTTTAGCTGTTAGTGTTGGATCATTCACTGTCTCTTTTTCGGTTTTTCTAATGTGGCACCCAGGGGATATCAATCTTCCCTCTTTGACTGCTTTTAATAGTATTCCCATTGGTTTTGTTGTGTTTATGTCATGTTCATTCAGTTCAGGAATGTTTTTATTTCTTTATCTCTTCTTCCACATGTCATTATTCACAGAGTGGTTGTTTAGTCTGCCATGTGTTCTTGTAGGCAGAGGGCTTGTCCTGGTGTTAATGTTGAGCTTTTAGTGCACTGTGGTCTGACAGAATGCATGAAATTATTCAATCTTTTTTGTATTGGGTAAAGAGGTTTCTTCCGTGCCCAGTCTGTGGTCGATTTTGGGAATGGTTCCGTGGGGTGCTGAGTAAAAGTGTATTCCTGGTTTAGGCTGGGAATGTTCAGTAGAGGTCTATGAGGTCCATTTGGTGTAGCTATCATTCAGTTCAGATGGTCTCTCTGTTTATTCTTTCTTTGACCTATCCAAAAGGACTCCGTGGGGTATTGAAATCCCACTATGGGTGTGCTGGGTTAGCTGTGATTTTTGTCCTGGAGAATTGTCTTTATATGTTGGTGCACCAGATTGGGGCATCTATATATCATAATGTGTGAAAGTCTCTTGGTGAATTGTTCCGTTGATGAAAATGTAATGGCCTGTCTTGTCTCTTTGATTTCTTTTCACTTTGAAGTCATTTGTCCGATATTAAAGTGCAACACCTGGCTTTCTTGTTTGGTACCATTTGCTTGGAATATTTTTTTTTCATCCTTCACTTTAAGGTGGCTGCCTGTCTTGAATGTAAGATGTGTTTTCTTGTAGACAGCATGATCGTGGATGCTGTTTCCTCCATCCCGTCTCCCGTCTATGTCTTTTGATTGGGGAATTTAGTCCATTAATATTTAAGGTTAATGACTGATAGTTTGGTTATGTGTTGCTTCCTTTGCCTTAATTATCCATTTGCAATTTTTGTTTAGGTTTCTACTTCTGCAGTTATGCTTTGATGATTTCTCTTTCTAGGTTGCCTGGGGTGGTTGCTCCTTTCTTCTTTCTTTGAATTGCTTCAATTATTCTCTTGAAGGGTTGTTTTCTCGGAATGTATTCCTTTCAATTTGTTTTAGTCATGGAAGGTTTTGTATCTCTCCTTCAACTGTAATGACATTTTGTGGCTGGTAAGTAACCTGGGTTGGCATCTATTGTCCACTTAACTGGGAATGCACTTGCTCACGTTCTTCTTGTTGTTCATAGTGTTTGCGTTGGAAAGTCAGCTGTAATTCTGATAGGTTTCCCTTATAGGTTCATTGTTGTTTTTCTCTTGTGCTTTAAGGATTTTGGGTTTTGTTTTGGGTAGTCTAGCATTTAATTATGATGTGGAGGAGATTTTTTGTCCTGATCTTGTCTGTAGTGAATTCTATGTGCTCTTGTATTGGTATGGTTTGTTTTCATTTTAGTTGGGAAAGTTTTCATCTATTATTCGTTGAAGATTTGATCAATTCCATTCTCTTTGGGATTCTTCTCCTTCCTCTATTCCTATGATGCGGAGGTTTATCTTTTCATAGTGTCCCACAGCTCCTGGTTGTTTCCATTTTTGTGTATTTTAAAAATTTTCATAATCTTTCCTTGAGGTTTTGTAGTTGTTCTGTGTTATCTTCCAGTCTGATATTCTTGTTGTTTTCCTCCCATTATGCTTCTGAGCTTTTTCCATTCCTTTCCTCTTGACTGAGATGAGTGTTGATTTCTTTTTTTAGTCCTCTTCTTGATTTCTGTTCGATTTCTACTTTCTTTGGGAGCTTCTCAATCCTCTTCTTCTAGAGATCTTTGAGTTCCGCTGGTTGGTTTCTTTTTTCTTTTTCAGCAGGGGATCTTCAGTGTTTCTATAATTCCTTCTGGAGCTTGTAATTCTCATGTCTAGGTCCCTCTTGAGTTCCTCATATTCTTTTTCTTAGTTCTTAATTTGTTCTTTATGATCATGTAATTCTTTTAAGCATGTTCCACAATACGTGCTTTCTGATGTCTGTGTCCGGGGCATCCTTCCAGGGGGGGAGGGGGGATTTTTTAATTTTTCCCACTGTAGGATCTTCATAGGGTTGGTAAAGGTTGGCAGGGGAGTATCCTGCCCTTTTCAGTGTAGTTCTCTTCTTCAGTATCCTGGCATATTGGATCTATCCTTGCCTGTATTCCCAATGTGGAGTCCTTGTAAATGCCTCTTCACTGTGTTGCAGGGCTTGCTTTGCTTGCCTCCTTCAGATGCTCTTCGTACTCCCAGTTGTCGCAGGGGGGGGGGGGGGGGGGGGGGGGGGCTGGTCAGCCCGGTACCTTCTGCTGGGCTCAGGAGATCTCAGATCCCCTCATGAACTTCTTCACAGACCTAGAAAAAGCATCCTAAAATTCATATGGAAAAACAAAAGACCCCAGATAGCCAAAGCAATCCTGAGAAAAAAGAGCAATGCAGGGGGGAATCTCTACACCAGACTTCAAACTACATTACAGGGCTAGAGTCTCTTTACTTTTTTTGTTGTTGTTGTCTTTTTGAGACAGGGTCTCTCTTTAGTCTTAGTTGGCCTGGAGATCACTCTGTAGACCAGGCTGGCCTTGAACTCAGAGATCTGCCTGCATCTGCCTCCCAAGAGCTGGGATTAAAGGCATGTGCCACCATGCCCGGCAGTCTCTTTACTTTTTTTTTTCTTTTTTTTTTCAAATATAGATATATATTTAATAACAGAAGAGCTCACTAAAAGAATTATTTCAAACAAACTGTGGATCAGAACTCTGATAGTTCCAGTCTTAGAATCATGTATAGTATCACTACAGTGTGGATGTGGAATGCCCCTCAAGGTCTAGAAGGCAAAGGCTTGGTTTCCAAGTTGTACAGCCTCAAGGCAGTGCCATCCTCAGGAGGGAGAACACTTGTGGGAGCTCCTCTGGCCACTGAGGGTGTGCTCTCAAAGGGGCTGTGAAGACTCTGTCTCCTCATCTTTCCTTCCTGCTAGCTGGTACAGTGAACAGTTTTGCTGATCCACATTCTTGTGATGATGGGTTGCCTCATCACAGGTCTAAAGTAACAGGAACAACTGATGCTGGACTGAAAGCTGCCTTCCCCAGGCTGGGCTCCAGATTGCTGCAGCACTGTTCCTGCTCTGCTCCAGCCATCAGTCTCTTTACTTTTTAAAGAGATTTTTTTTCTAATCTTCTTGAGACATGGTCTCCCTGTAGCCCCAGCTGTCCTGTAACTTACTATGTAGACCAGGCTGGCCTTGAACTCAGAGAGATCTGCCTGCCTCTGCCTCCCAAGTGCTGGGATTAAAGGAGTGCACCACCACGCCCAGCACTAAAAATGGCTCTTAGCCACCAGGTGGATGCTGGTAATCAAACCCAGGTCCTCTGCAAGAGCAGTCAGTGCTCTTAACTGCTGAGCTATCTCTCCAGCACCAAGATTTATTTATTTTTATTAGATGTATATGAGTGGGTGTTTGCCTGCACATATATTTGTGGATCATGTGCATGCCTAGTGCTCAAAGAGGCTGGAAGAGGATATCAGATGGCCTGGAACTAGAGTTACAGGCAGTAGTGAACCACCATGTGAGTCCTGGGAACTGAACCTGGGTGCTCTTCAAGAGCAGCCAGTGCTCATAACTAACTGCTAAGCCATCTCTCCAGCCCCAAGCTAAATACTTTCTTATCTAAAAAGAGAGGAACTGGGCACACTTAAGCAAAACCAGAGTCCTACAGTATGTCTAATTCAATGTCACATCTAGGAGTCAATTATGATCTTCTGGCTTCAAAGGGCTTGGTCCGTACCACTGTTCCATGTCTGCCATCCGCAGCACACGCAGCGTGTCTCCTAGGCTTAAGCCAGCTCTCTTCCATGCCTGCTAGTCTTCTTGGTGGTCATCCCACAGTCGTAGCATCTCTAATATGCTGGGGTCTCGACTGCAACGGAGGGTGCACCTCACCAATGGCCTTTCCTGGCCTCACATGGTGCCAAGGCTTAGATTCTCTTCATGACTCCTTCAGTTCTTCAGCTTTCATGATGTCACAACCAGTACCACGTGGGAGAGCCTATGAGACCCAGGGAGAGTTGACACTAAACAGGGATCTTCTCCCTAACGGTGACCTCAGTCTTGACATGCCCAGGAAGAGGGAACCTCAATTCATGCATTACCTCCATCAGATTAGCCTGTGCCCATGTTTGTGAGGCAGTTTTTTTAATTGTTAATTGATGTGGGAGGGCCCAGGACATTGTGGGTGATGCCAAGTTCTGGTTCCAACTTGAGATGCAGCTTTGGCCCCTCTGGATCATGGTTTCTGTGTGTTGACTGTAAGGAAACATCTCCCAGAAGATTTAACCTCAATGCAGCTGGTCTCTTCTCAATCATAGCTAGTCAGCCCCAGCTAACTAGCATCAATTATCCCAATAAAACAAAAGTTACACATCCACAAACTCTTAATTCAAATATATCACACTAACAACCCTGACAGTTTTCACTCTCCTATGAAACTTCACAACTCAAGCCTCCATTATCAATTTCTCTCATCATAAGTATTCCAAGCCCCACAGTAATAGCTCATTGAACTCTGAGCACTCAATGACTTTTTCAGCCCAAAGTTCCAAATGCTTCCACGAGCCTTGCAAAAAAAAAAAAAAATGACATAGGTCTGGCACAGCAATACCCCACCCCTGGTACCAATTTCTGTTTTAGTTTGCTTTTTTTATTACTGTGATAAAACACTAATCAAACCAACTTGGAGAGGATAGGGTTTATTTCAGCTTACAGTATAGTCAGTCATTCACCAAGGGAAGTCAGGGCAGGAGCTCAAGCAAAAACCCAGAGGTGGAAACTAAAGTAAAAACCATGAAGGAACGCTACTCACTGACCTGCTCCTCGGCCTTCTTTCTTATACAACCCAGGACCAGCTGCCCGTGCACTGCTTACGATGGCCTAGGCCCTCTCACATGGATTAACAATTAAGAAAAAGTGTCCTTGACATGGCCACGGACCCATCTGATGGAGGTGATGCCTTCACTGAGATTCCCTCTCCCCAGGTATAACCAAGGTGGCCATTAGGGAGACGATCCCTGTTTAGCAGCAGCCTTGACTGCATCCACATTGAGGGACCACAAACAAAGAAGTAAAAGCCATGGGACTGACAGAGATTATTTCTGCAACCTCTTCTTTTTCTGGTTCTGATGGTAGAGACTCTCAGGCTGGGTGGGGACTATGCCAAAAATGATACTGAGGACCACATCCATTCCATACCAAGGACCTTCCTCCTCTCCCCCCTAATCCTAATCCTAACTGGTTTTCCTTTCTGTATTACCAAGTCATTTGGAACCCTGAGTGTCAAGCCTGCTAAAGCACTGATGTGTTCCTGTGCCATTCAGCAGCTGTTTGGCATGGGCTTGGTCATCTGAATCGCAGGAGCTAAGTCAGCGAACAGGAAGAAATTACTGCCACATGTGGCAGATGGAATCTTTGAGATGAATTAGGAAAGTGGATACAGGCCCCAAAACATATTCCAAGAGCCACAGGAATGCTGTGGAAAGCCATTCAGTTAACAACTGAAGCTATCCAGCAGAGAACATATCAGATATTAAACTGATAAAAAGATACTACACTTGATCTTAGCCAAAGGCCTAAAAGTGGTGTAAAATAGTGTTTATAGGAATAAAACCATTCTCAATCGGTAAGCAAACAAGGCAAGCTTAATAAATGGAGTCAGTGGTGCACGCCTTTAATCCCAGCACTCGGGAGGCAGAGGCAGGTGGATCTTTGTGAGTTCAAGGCCAGCCTGGTCTACAGAGCGAGTTCCAGGACAGCTGGAGCTACAGGGAGACCTTGTCTCAAAAATACCAAAAAAAAAAAAAAAAAAAAAAAAAAAAAAAAAAAAAGGGAGGCTGGGCATAGTGACACAAACCTTTAGTCCCAGTACTCAGAAGGCAGAGGCAGGCAGATTTAGTGAGTTTGAAACCAGCCTGTTCTATATAGTAAGTTATAGGCTAGCAAGCATTACATAGTGAGAGACGCTGTCTCAAAACAGAAACAAACACAGGTTCATGGGTTGGGCACGTAGGCACACGCCTGTATTCCCAGCACTGGGAGGCTCAGGCAAGAAGATTGCTATGAGTTCTAAGCCAGTTTAGGGTACAGAGTCAGACCCTGTCTCAAGAAAACAAAAGCAGTGGCCGGGCGCGGTGGCGCACGCCTGTCATCTCGCACTTGGAAGGCGGAGGCAGGTGGATCTCTGGGAGTTCAAGGCCAGCTGGTCTACAAAGTAAGTTCCAGCCCAGCTGGGGCTGCAGGGAGACCTTGCCTCAAAAATACAAAAAAGAAAGAAACAAACAAACAAACAAAAGAACAAAAATGATGCCTAATGAAAGTGTGGTAACAGACAGCAGCTTTCTCCATGTGGTGGTGTCGTGACTCAAGAAAGAATCATTTTTTTCCTGATAATCTATATTAATTTTTTTTTTTTTTTTGGTCTTTTTTAAGACAGGGTCTTCCCTAGCGCTGGTGTGGTGGCGCATGCCCTTTAATCCTAGCACACTTGGGAGGCAGAGGACAGGTGGATCTTTGTGAATTTCAAGGCCAGCCTGCCTCTACAGCGTGAGTTCCAGGACAGCTGGGGCTCACAGGGAGGACCTTTGTCTCGAAAGACCCAAAAAAAAAAAAAAAAAAAAAAGACAGGGTCTCCCTATAGCCTCAGCTGACCTGAAACTCACTATGTAGACCAGGGTGGCCTTGAACTCTCAGAGATCCACCTGCCTCTCCCTTTCTGCCCAGAAATAATCTGTATTTTCTAAAATGACCAGGAATGCTCTTAAAACATGAAAAAATGTAGTTAGTATATAATAAATGAATATGGAAATCAGGCAAAAGAAAAAAGGGAACAAAAATAAAAGCTAAGCTCCTCGTGGTGGCGCACGCCTTTAACCCCAGCACTCGGGAGGCAGAGGCAGGCGGATTTCTATGAGTTCAAGGCCAGCCTGGTCTACATAGTGAGTTTTAGGCCAGCTGGGGCTATAGGGAGACCTTGTCTCAAAAATCACCCCCCCCCCAAAAAAAAGCTAAGTCAACAGAATGTCAGAATACAGATATGACTGAAATAGATCCTGGTATTTGGTCAAACTACCACACCTGAGCCCAGGGGATTTGGCAGAACAAAAGCCCAGACCACATACCATCCCAAGATTTAAGAGCAAGGCTCCCATTCAATTGGTAGGTGCAGGAGCAAAGCACTTAGAGCTGTCATTCTGTTTTTGCACCCTGAAAGCAGTGTGTTATTAATATACAGGTACGAGTCTGGTAATCAAGAGATGGATGATGGCTGCACGTCCTCGTTGAACAGATCATAGCAGAAATGAAAGTGCTAATGTCTGAAACTGATGATGCACACATATGACAGAGGTTGCCATTAAGGAGATGATCCCTGTTTAGCAGCAGCCCTGCCTATATCCATAGTGAGGGATGATAAACAAAGACGTAAAAGCCATGGGAATCCGGCAGATTGCTTCTGCAGTCTCTTTTTTCTGGCTCTGATGGTGGAGACTCTCAAGCTGGTGGATAACAGGCCAAAGACGATGCAGAGTGCCACATCCTTTCTATACCCAGGACCCCGCCTGTAGCATGAACAGAAACACTGCATTCTGTCCCCTCTCCCAAGCCTAGTGACTCTCCTTTCTGGGTTACCAAGTTGTGAGTTGTGAGTCCTTCGAGACTGTGATATCAAGCCTGATAAACGACTGATGCTTTCCTGTGCCCTGCGGCAGCTGCTCTGCATCTAAATCACAAAGAACAGGAAGAAATTTCTGCCCGTCCATGGCAAGTGGAATCTTAGATAACATTAGGGAAATAGACATAGGCCCCAAAA
The DNA here is from genome assembly GCA_009823505.1 of Rhizomys pruinosus. Classification (NCBI taxonomy): domain Eukaryota; kingdom Metazoa; phylum Chordata; class Mammalia; order Rodentia; family Spalacidae; genus Rhizomys; species Rhizomys pruinosus. The sequence continues at coordinate 789,454 of VZQC01003723.1, read as the reverse complement.
CATATTCCAAAAGCCATGGGAAGGCCATGGAAAGCCATGACTGTGTCAGATGAGACCAGTCACTCCAAGGTCCTTCAATAGCCAGGAAACAACCACAGCACAGTCCCCTGCCCACTCAACCTAAGGACAGTGAGAGTGGACAGATGTCTTGAGGTGTGCCATTTCTGGACCGAGTTCAGTGGGAAGATATTTAAAGCAATCAGGACATTGTACTGTGTGTCCTATCCTTCTTTGAAGGTGGACTTGCTCTCTGCTCCCTCATGTATGGAGCAAGTCCACTGAACAACCAAATATGAGCCACAGCTTGGCCTTCCACAATATCAAGGGTGGCAGGAATGGCAGCACGTGACTTCAGCAGCAGTCAGCGTCTCTGATGCAGTCCAATGGACTGGTTGTTAAACCTTGCTTTTGTCAGGGCCATGCTCTGAGAATCCCAAAGCTGAACCTCTCAGGGGCTGTCCACATTTGGCACCAGAAAAGGCTAGAACTTGAGGTCAGCAGAAACCACAAGGCACTTTCCATAGTGCCCATCCCTCTGTCTGGGGTGAGGCTTTTAGGTTGACCTTCCCAGCGATAACAGTGTCATCCTTTTCCCTTTGACAAGTTCTATTCGACTGGTTTCTACTGAGGATGACTTTTATCAACCATAGCCATAGGAATTACGTAGATGAATAAAGTATGATCTGGACCTCAGAGGAGCTTACATTCCAGGTGAAGAAATGGACAGAACCAAACAGAAACTCCAGGAAAGAGTGAATGAAGTGTGGGGTTGGTGCTGAGGAAGGGCTGGGCTAGATATTAGGCACTGAGATGCCAAGCCAGGTGCTGCTCTACCTGGGCTGTTAAGCAGGCTACAGGATGAAACCAAGGCCAGGAGCTGTCATCTTGCTGTGAAAGACTCAGTATAGGGGCTCTGTGGACTTTCTAGGGTGCTCAGATTTATTTGGTTCTAGCTGTTTTTCTTTTATTTGGGGGGGGGCAGATAGGTTTGAGACAAAGTTTTCCTGTGGCCCCAGCTGGCCTGGAACTCATTATGTAGACCACATTGGTCTTGATCCCCCAGATAGCCACCTGCCTCTGTCTCCCAAGTTTTGAGATTAAAGGTGTGCACTACCTCGCCCGGCCTGGGTCTAGCTTTTCAAGCTCAATAGCACTGTAAAATGGAAGGCCTTTGATAGGCCCTAGTCTCCCCTACAGAACACACTGCTGCTTCATGGTTAAGAAGATGGGGTGGCAACAGGCCCACTTTTTATACCAGCTAGCAGGGTGACTCCGCCCCCACAGCCACAATGGAGTTCTATGCAGCAGTAAAGAAAGATGATATCATGAACGTTGCGGGTAAGTGGATAGAGTTAAGAGCGCCGACCACTCTTACAGAGGACCTGGGTTCAATCCCCAGCACCCACATGGCGGCTGAGAACCGTCCGAAACTCCAATTCCAGGAGAACTCCAGTTTCAGAGGAATCCGAGACCCTCTTCTGACCTCCGCGGCATTACACGACACGGGTGCACAAACTTGCATGCAGACAGTACATTCATACACATACAGAAATAAAAAAAAAAAAAAACTAGAGGGTATCATGTTAAGTGAAGTAACACAGTCCCAGAAAAACAAACGACGAATGGTATCCCTCATCCATGGATGGTAGCACCAATTACCTAGTTGTAAGGCAAACTGAGCAACGTTAATGTTATATTCCTCATGATCTGAAAACAACTGTGCTCTTATATTATGAATCCCTTAACAGGTTCTAGAACTAGGCTACCATTTATTTTCAGAGTTAGGAATTTTTGGTATATGGGTGGAGGGTATGGTATGTATGCATATTTTAGAGTAATATAAGATCAAAGGAATGAGGAAAAAACAGTTTGTCATAACATTATGTCTAAACCACAGTATTCTATGGGAGTGCAATAGTTATAAGTATCAGGCTGGTGTAACTTAGCCTTTCTGGATGCTTAATGACCATACTTAATGCCCATACCAATTTGGCTGAGGGTCTTAAGGGATAACTTTGTTCCTTGCCCTCAGAGGTCAACTAAGTGCTAGGAGGATATGCATGGGGGCATCTCTTGAAATGTCCTGCAAATGTGGGTCACCAGTCTTCCTGTGCAGGGAGGTCTTGAAGATCCACTAATGGGACTTCAGCCAGTGTCCAGTCTATAAAGAGGAAAGTCTGCTCATGCTTCAAAAAGGGAAACCGGGTCTAGCAAGACCTGACTTTGTCCTTGAGTGGAAGGAACTGGTGATTGAAAAGCAAAAAGGAGCCAGGGGCTCCATCCCCCTCAAAAATCCTGAGTGACCCTTGAGGACCAGGTCCTCAGCTGACCGAGAGAAAACAAAAACCTTGGTTAATCTGGGCTAACTGTGTGGCCTTAAACATCCAAAAGGAAAGTATAACCAGAAATAGAAATAAATAAATAATAAGGCTTAAGAAATTGTACTTCAGGTATAAAACTTGAGATCTTAGTAAAAAGACAAAAATTAAAAAAAAAAAAAAAGCTCAGTTGTTTTGCCTGTCTTATTGGCAAGTGCAGCTACCTTGTGGCTGCCACTGCTTTTGCCATCTTTCAAAGGCATGAGACACAGCTTTTCAACCTTCCAATATGGACTGAAGACTCATGTCTCTCCAAGAATCCTCCAAACCTTCAGTGCCAGGTGGGGACTGCTGAGACATCCAACTTGTGGACTGAGCTACTGCTGGGGTTTCAGCTTCTTCAGAGTATAGACTGCCATTGTTGGACTACCCAGGCTGTATCATGGAGACCAGTACAGGAAGATCCTAACAGGATGCAGTGCTTACTGGACCTCATTTGGTGAGCATGGGAAGGGAAAACCCCAGTGTGGAGCACAAGTGCAGGACTGATGGTTGTCTGGGCTTGCCAGGGAGGAGCCTTCAAACATGACATCTTTCAGATAAATAAAGAAAGAATAAAGAAAAAATAACCATAAGCTGAAGATGAAAAAAAAAGAAGAAGACAGGGTGACTGGATCTGCAGAGGCTCCTCAGGAACGATGGCAAATATTGCCCTGGTAGAGCTGGGCCCAGTGCCTAGAGCCTGTGTGACAGCAGGTGAGACTGCCCCAAGTTGTTATATGTTGAGTTGTGTCTCCGCCCCTAAACTTAAATATCTAATGAAATTTTCTTGTGTTTTATGTGTTTTGAATGGTGCACTCAATCAGTATACAATGTTCTAGACAAAGGACTAAAAGCTGGAAACACAATCTCCCAAGATCCTATTTGTGGGTATTAGAACAGTTCTGTATTGAGCACATGCTTACATGACATAAAGATTCAATCTCCTGACTGCTCCCTGGTATCCAGTACAGCCATAGTAATTTCAGGCTGATGTGTGGGAGGTGGCAGAGATGTACAGTTTCAAGAAGCCTCCTTAAGGAGAGGGCAAGCTCCTTTCCTGCCATCCTTCCTGCCGGCTGGCCCCATGTCCTCTGTTTCCTGTGACTATGGAAGCAGACGCCATGCTCAGCAGAGAAGTGGAAAGGAGGTGCCTGCTGGAGGGTCTTCTACTATACACAAATTTTCATCTTCTTTCTAATATTGCTATTTAAGATCACTGTTGCTGGCACAGAAAGGCACACACTTCTTGCTTTCATGGGCTTACATTTTAGTAGAGAATAAATACCTTATCGGAGAAAACATATACAATATATAAATATAGAACCACAAATATGTGGGATGTCACCCAAAGAGATAGATATAATACAAGCCGGTACACTGATAAGGTTCCCAGGGCCCCAAGAACCCTATTGAGGAACTACATCTGAGCTGGGACAGAATGCAGAAGAGGGGTTTACAAGATAAGGTGGCTTAGAGGCAGGGTTGGTGCATGAAGCAGTAACAGGGAAGGTCAAGGAGGCTAAAAGGGACAGGGCCTTGAGGACAAGAGTAGAAAGGGCAGGCTATTCACCTGAACTCTACTGGGACAACTGTTGCATGCAAACATAAAATAAGAAGTGATAACTGGCCTGTGCCAATCTAATTAGTAGGGAAAAAAACCCACAGAATAGATGATTGATTATTGGTGCCTGGGCTAGCTCAATCTTTAAGTAAACAGAAGGAATTCTCTTCCATTCAGTTTTCTGATCCATGAATTGTCCCAGGGCAGTCAAGACTGCTGAATAGGTCAAATCCCAGCAAAAGAAAGCATACTAGTCAAATCCACACATGTTCACTGTAGCTTGCTATGTGCAAGGTAGTTATGTCATGAATTTTGTCAGATCTTAAACATTTTCAGCACGGAAGCATTGACTTCAGGGTGTTGCCATCTAATTGCGAGGATGAAAACAAGAAGTCAAAGTAACAATTCAAGAATAAAGAACAAGAATGAAGCAAGCTATGGCAGAAAATAAATATACACGCTGGGGAGATGGCTCAGGGGTTAAAACGCTTCCATGCAAGTGCATGAGGACGCTGGGGAGATGGCTCAGGGGTTAAAACGCTTCCATGCAAGTGCATGAGGACGCTGGGGAGATGGCTCAGGGGTTAAAACGCTTCCATGCAAGTGCATGAGGACCGAAGTTCGAATCCCCTGATCCTGAGTGAATCCAGGTATGTGTGTCAACCTGACTATAATTCCAGCTTCATAAGGCAGAGACAGAGGATCCCAGAGTAACCTGGCTATGAACTCTGGGTTCGATTGAGAAACCCTGCCTGAATGGAAAAGGTGGAAGAGTGGTTGAGAAAGATTCCTGTCATCAGCCTCAGATCTCTTCCTGTAGACCAGGCTGGCCTTGAACTCACAGAGATTAGCCTGCCTCTGCCTCCAGAGTTCTGGGATTAAAGGTGTGCATGCCACCATGCCCAGCAAATGTGACTATACTAAAAATACAGACTTTTCTCATTATTCCCTAATCAATACAGTACAGTAACTAAACAGCATAAACATTGTCTTCAAGTAATGTGGAGATTATTCCCAGTACATGACAGAATGTCAGAGGTTATATGCAAATACTGTGCTATTTTTAGAAATTTTTTTAAACCGGCTGTGATAGCGCACACCTTTAATCCTAGCACTTGGGAGGCAGAGGCAGGCAGATCTTTGTGAGTTCAAGGACAGCCTGGTCTACAGAGTGAGTTCCAGGACACCTGGGGCTACAGGGAGACCCTGTCATGAAAAGACAAAAAAAATCTTTATTATTTTTATTTTATGTGTATGTGTATATTGCTTGCATGTGTGTTAGTACACCTGTGTCAAGGAGGTCCCAAGAGGGTGTTGGATTCTCCTGAAACTGAAGTTACAGATGGTTGTTAGCTCCCATGTGGGTGCTGGAAATTGAACCTGGGTCCTCTGCAACAGCCCCCAGTGCGCTTAACCACTAGGCCAATTCTCCTGCCCCATTATTATTATTTTTTTAATGCAAGTAAGGGACTTGAGCATCCATTGAGCTTCCTATTTGAGGATATTCAGGAAGCAATCCCTCATGGATACCATGGGATGACATATTTATTATAACATTTGATATGTTCTTTAAAACGTTTAAGATGAGCTGGAGAGATGGCCTAGGGGTTAAGAGCGCCAACCGCTCTTACAGAGGACCCGGGTTCGATCCCCAGCACCCACATGGCGGCCGAGAACCGTCTGAAACTCCAATTCCAGGAGAACTCCAGTTCCAGGGGAATCCGAGACCCTCTTCTGACCTCCGCGGCATTGCATGACACGGGTGCACAAACTTGCATGCAGACAGTACATTCATACACATACAGAAATAAATAAAATTAAAAAAAGATAAACGAGATTATATAAATACATGAGAAAAATAAAGTACACAACAAAGCTCTCAGTGCGAGGTATATGGGTGCTTACACACTTGCTCTTACTCTACAGGATCCAACTTGAATTTGCTCAACCCTCTTTTATGACATCTCTCTCCAGAAAGTATATACGTTCCCTATCTCAGGTAAGAAATCATGACATCAAGACACACAAGGCGTCCACAGTTAGACTTGCACAGGCTCCTGTCAAAAAAAAGGGTGCGAGAGACCAGACATTCAAGTTTCTCAGCACTTACTCTGCGGCTTTTATGTGTGCATTATTAACACTGAGAACGGCATTTGCAATTGGATGGCAGATGTAGATGCTTGAACGTCACTGTGTATTTCCAGTCCCTGCCAGTCTGTCACCATGAAGCCTTCTCTTCTGCAGACAGGTGGAGACTCCTCTCTACCCTGCTCCAACCTGCTTCAGCAGACAGGCCCTCCTGCCGCCCACCCAGAGAATTCCTGGCTAGGAGAATCCCCCTTACGCACCTGCTCTCATTTCATCTTCTCAGCGGCCTGCTATGGGAAGGACTATTCCCTCCACTTACCAAATGAGAAAGTGAGGCTCAGCAAGGTTAGACTCAGTGACTTAGCACCCCAGCATGGGAGCCAGAGTCAGTCAGGACTCAACTGCTCAGTGCCGGAAGTAACAGAACTTAGTTCTAAGTTCTTTTTTCTTTACAACTGTTCAAGGGAACCTAGGTAGTGCTAGTTCAAGGGAACCTAGGTAGTGCTTGAGCTAGATGTAGTACTGCATGCCTCTAATCCCAGCACTCAGGACGCAGGGATTGGTCAAGAGTTTGAGGCCAGTCTGGAATATACAAGAAGTAGTAGGTCTGTTCAAACTATGCAGTAAAAGACCCTGCATGGAGACAAAGAATCCATCCTAGCAGCATTAACTGTCTACTTGACACAACCTAGAATCACCTGAAAAAGAGTCCCAACTGAGTAATCGTTTTTATCAGGTTGGTCTAGGTCTAGAGCCCTGTCTGTGAACTGTCATGATACAGGACGGCCCAACCCACTGTGAGCAATGCCATTTCCCAGCAGCACTGGGCTGTGTAAGAACGTTAGCTAAGCATGAGCCTGTGAACCTAACAGAGTGAGCCTCCATGGTTTCTGCTTCAGCTTCCTGAGGTGATGGCCCTCGATGATGGACTGTGACTTGGAAGCCTAAGCCAACTAAACCCTTTCTCCCCAAAGTTGCTTTTGGTCAGTGTTTTATCATAGCAACAAGAAGGAAGCCAATGCATAGTCCATCCTTACTTCTCTTAGGGTTAGGAACGTTCAGATGACCATACTGAAGACAGGGTCGGAAATAAAGGTATGAGTGCAGATGTCTATTTTTTATCACATTTTATTCATTGTGGGAAGGGGTCAGAGGACAGCTCACAGGACTCAGTGCTTTCCTCCCACCATGTGGACACCCAGGATCAAACTCAGACCATCAGGAGTGCTAAGAATGATTTCCACCAATTCTAGAGTGTGTCAGGTAGGAAAACCAAGTTCCAGCGTGAGGGGTAGGCTCCTGCGTGGGGGATGTGGAGGAAGGCTGCAGGCTTACATGTGAACTCAGGAGGAGGCCTGGGAAAGACCCAAGTCAGGAAATGCTAGAATTCTGTAAATATTGGCCTACATGGTCGGAAGAGGAGAAGGGCTGCAGGTGGTAGAGGAAAAGCAAACTTGCAAGGGGCCAAATGCATTTCTTTTTGTTTTGTTTTGTTCAGTTTCATGAAACAGGGTCTTCCTATAGCCCCAGCTGGCCTGGAACTTGCTATGTAGAACAGCCTGGCCTTTTACTTACAGAGATCCACCTGCATCTGCCTCCCCAGTGCTGGCCAGGATTAAAGGTGTGCATCACCAATGCCTGGCCCCAAACATATTTCTGAGGTTGAGATCTGAGCATACCTCTAAAGTCTGCCTCAGTGCTGATGCTTTCTGAACAGAGAGGAAGTATAGTGGCCTGGGCTTCTGGTTAGACGGGTGGGTGGGGCTACTCCATGTGACCTCAAAGCTGCCAGCCTTGCCAGAGACATGCATGCCAGGGAACCCAGTCCACACCTCAGCAAATTGCTGTGAGTTCCAGGCCAGCTACAGATACTCAGTAAGACCCCACCTCAACAAACAGATGCTGATAACATCCGCAGGAGAGCCACAGCCCCTAGTCTGCTTTCTGTGGCTATAACTGAATAGCACAGATGCAGTAATTAGTATAAAGAAAAGAGGCTCTGGGCTGGAGAGATGGCCTAGCAGTTAAGAGCGCCAACTGCTCTTGCAGAGGACCCAGGTTCGATCCCCAGCACCCACATGGCGGCTGAGAACAGTCTTTGACTCCAGTTCCAGGAGAATCCAACACCCACAGCATTGCACGACACAGGTGCACCAACCTACATGCAGATAGTACACTCATACACATACAAAAATAAAATAAAATAAAAATGTTTAAAAAATAGACATAGGCTTTAAAAAAATAAAATAAAATAATAAATGATTTTTTTTTTTTTTTAGTAAAGAGGTTTATTTAGTGCTTCCCTTCCCCATTTTCTGGGAGATCGCGGCAGCAGAGACCCCACTGGAGTTTGAGGTTTGAGGCAGTACTTGTGGCTCTGGAACTTGGTCTACCGGGGCTGGCAGCTGTGGAAACCAACCCCCTGCTTATGATGGTGCAGACAACCCAGCTTGTACAGGCTCAGCACCAGCAGACATACATGCCTGTCCATGCTGGGATGACTAGAACCAACTTCATACAAGGGAAGGAGAAGGGAGCCAAGGACGTGGAAAAGAAAGGCAGACTCTAGGAAGCCACCTTCCTAGCTCTCACGTTTTGACACCTGTAGATTGCTTTCATCTAAGACCACAGAAACACGGTGCTCTGTCCTGGTAACCAAGCCCATTTCCTGTATGTAGCTAGACCACTGAGGCTAGCTGGCAGGGAAGCCCTCTTCCATGGTAATGGTAACTGGCCTAACCTGGTCATGCTCACCCTCCCCTGGGGAGGAGGCAAGGAGTGAATGAGGGTCCCCTGGTGGCTCTCTTAGCTATTGGACAAAACAAATCCGAAGGGTAGGGGGATGATAAAACAGCACCCAGATATTATTCTGGTCATATGCATCCATAAATGACACCTTCGAGTGTCTCTTTTGAAGTTCATGTTGCGATCTCATCACCACTGTGAGGTGTTGATCTATGATATTTGAGGACTTTGTGGGGGTGCTTAAGGTATAAACAAAGCCATAGCATTGAGTCTTTTTCTAATGGGGCTGCTGGTTCAGAAGGGAAAGAGACACCTCAGCTAGATGTTCTTTTCTTACAATGTGATGCCCTGGGCCACCTAAGAACTGCAGACAATCCACACCAGTAAGAAGTACCTCCTGACACACCCATCTGACTTCGAACCTCCCAGCCCTCAACACCATGAATGAAGAGCTTAAAAATAATAATAATAATAATAATAATAATAATAATAATAAAACACCTCTTTCCTATATAACCTATCCTGTCTGTGGTGTTTAGTTACAGCAATAGAAAACTAAGACACCAAGCCATCTTTAATGTCATTCAAAAAGTTGCACAGATTTATTTTTTAAGAAGAAAAATTGCCAGGATAGACATTTTATTTTATTTATTTTATTTTTATTTTTTGGTGTTTTTGAGACAGGGTCTCCCTATAACCCCAGCTGTCCTGGAACTCACTCTGTAGACCAGGCTGGCCTTGAACTCACAAAGATCCGCCTGCCTCTGCCTCCCAAGTGCTAGGATTAAAGGCATGCACCACCACGCCCGGCAGATATTTTATTTTAAATCCTAGTATATCTGGGCTAGCCATGGCGAACACATCTTTAGTCCCATCACTCAGGAGGCAGAGGCAGGCAGATCTCTGTGATAACAAAGGCCAGTCTGGTTTACATAGTAAATTCCAGGTCAGCCAGGGCTACTGGGAGATCCTGTCTCAAAATTAAAAATTGTATTTTGAAAAATGATAAAAGCATTAGAAGAGAAAAGAAAGAGCTGTCCTGCCAAGTGATGAGCCTCAGCGCAGCCAGGGAAAGCAGTTGGATCTACTCTACATTATTTTAATCATAATTTATGTATTATTTGCATACTGAATTTTCCACTACGCCTTTAATCACAAGTTTTATGTGCTATTTTATTTGTTTTCCATTTGAATGACTACAAATATCTTGTGGGTGGATATCTAATAGTCTTTAAAAATTATTTCCCTTCTGGTGGTAATTAACTTATTATTGTTATAAATAATCCCTTGATGATATGCTTGCTTGGTTTTAGTTTTTTATTTTTTTTGTCATTTTGTTTTGTTTTGTTTTGTTTTGAGACAGAATCTCCCTCTAGCCCCAGCTGGCCTAGAACTCAAGACTAGGCTGGGCTTCATCTCACAGAGTTCTTCCAGCCTGTGCCTCCCAAGTGCTGGGATTAAAGGTGTGCACCACATACAGCTGTTTTTGGACTCCTGTAGGATAGGCTTGTCTGGAACTCCTTATGCAGCCAGTGCTGGTCTTGAACTCCCAATTATCCTTCCTGCTCCTCCTAAGTGCTGAGATTACAGGCCTGTGCCACCAGGCCTGATTTCCTTGATCATTTGTATAAATGATTACTCAAGGAGCATTTCCTCAAAGTGGAATTAGTGAGGTTGTTTTGGGTTGGGTATTTTGGTACTGAGGATCAAACCCAAGTCCTCCCACATGCTAGGCAAGTGCTCCACCACCGAACCAAACCCTGGCTCCCACAGCCCTTTATAGCTCAACACACACTGCCAAACTGTTTTCACAGGGTTGTACTGAGATACCCCAACCAGCTGCAGTAAGAAAAGCACTGGGCTTCTGTAGCCTACATGAAAGTAGTTATTTGTTTTTTACCTAATGGGAATATGAAGTAAAGCCATCGGTAGCTCCCACATGCCCAGAGTTGTGCAAAATATCTGATATCCTTAATGTTCACATTTTGAAGCACATTCAACATGGACTTTAAGCATGAATTTTTTTTTTTAGATCAAGAGGCTTATTTGGGTCATTTATGTAAACAATAAAGCCAGTTGAAGAGGAGGACTGAGGGGAGGAGTCCCTGAGAAGGACAACCTCACCTCAGTCAGGTCTCTGGGATGAAAAGAACATGGGCTCACTGCAGTTTATTTTCTCCTTTTTATTATTTTTTAATTTTAAATTTTTATTTATTGTTTTTATTTTATGTGTATGAGTGTATTGCTTACATGTGTGTAAGTGCACCCATGTTGTGCGATGCTCAAGGATATCAGAAGATGGTGTTGGATCCCCTGGAACTAGAGTTACAGATGGTTATTAGCCACCATGTGGGTGCTGGGAACCAAATTTCTGCCAGAGGTCCTCTGCAAGAGCAAGCAGTGCTCTTAACTGCTCCACCATCTCTCCAGTCCCTGTTATCTCCTTTTTAGAAACATCTTGGTAAAAGCGGACAGCACCTTTAGTGTTGGGATGCATAGGGTTTGTTCTTTCTCAACGTGCTAAAATCAAACAGTGACTGGAAAGTTTCTGACACAACTATCTTTCTGGGGGTGAAAAAAGACCCCTACACTCTCTGTTCATGGTAGAAAATGTCCCGGCTTCTACTTAAAAAATGAACACACAGATACTCTCTTTACCTGTGGACCAGAGAATCACATCCATCTATTATGGACCATTATTTCCATAATAACAGAATTTGAGGTTAAAATCATTTTCCAACCATTCCTTACCAAATGTGTCTCCTGAGAAACTCCTACACTTCAGGAAAAAAAAAATAATAATTCCAGGCCAGCTGGGGCTATATAGAGAGAGACCCTGACTCAAAAAAGACAAAAAAATATCTGTATAATAATTTATCAACTGAATCGCTGATATAGAATAAGAAGCCTGCAATAGGGCATGTGTGTGCTGTGTGCGTGAGAATGCCCAGGCATGGTGGTGCACACCTTCAAACCCAGCACTTGGGAGACAGAAGCAGGTTAGTTTCAGTCCAGCCTGTTCTACATAGTGCAGCTGAGTTTTGAAAAAATCAAAACAAAACACTTGACTTTGCTACCCTGGGAGGACTTTGGGCAACTTAAGATTCTAAAGGATTTTCAAGTTCAAAGTTAATTTACTTTTATTTATTCTCTCTCTCTCTCTCTCTCTCTCTCTCTCTCTCTCTCTCTCTCTCTCCTGAACCTAGGGCTCAGGCATGTTCAGCAAGTATTCTACCACTGAACCACAATCCAAACCTCGCTTTTTTTTTTTTTTCGGTCTTTTTGAGACAAGGTCTCCCTGTAGCCCCAGCTGTTTTGAAACTCACTCTGTAGACCAGGCTGGCCTTGAACTCACAAAGATCCACCTGCCTCTGCCTCCCGAGACCTAGGATTAAAGGCATTCACCACCACGTCCGGCTCAAACCTCACTTTTTATGAGACAGAGAGAGAGAGAGAGAGAGAGAGAGAGAGAAAGAGAGATGAAAAAAGACAAGAAAGGCCAGGCATGGTGATGCATACCTTTAATCCCAGCACTCAGGAGGCAGAAGCAGGCAGATCTCTGTAAGTTCGAAGCCAGCCTGGTCTATATAGTGAGTTCCGAGCAAGCTGGGGCTACAGGTGGGGGTAGTTAGGTAAAGGAAGTGGGGTTAGCAGGAGTGGGAGGGGGGAAGATGGAAGAGGGAAAATATGATCAAAATTCATTATGTCCTGTACAGAAATGTCATAATGAAATCCATTGTTACATATAATTAATATATGTTAATTAAAACATTAAAAATGTGTATAAAATATGTAGATTTTAGTAGCCTGTAAATGGCCCACCAATGGCATTTTGATTTTTTTTTTTTTTTTTTTGGTCTTTTTGAGACAGGGTCTCCCTGTATCCCCAGCTGTCCTGGAACTCACTCTGTAGAACAGGCTGGCCTTGAACTCACAGAGATCCTCCTGCCTCTGCCACCACACCCACCTGCATTTTGATATTTCTGATTTTGAATTTGAAGCTGTAGGCTCATGGTCTTTTATTATAGAAAGCATTAAACATTACAACATAGAACACACATCATTACGCCACACTATGACTTTGTGAATCTTTTCCTAATAGTGCTAGCAATTGACTTAAAATATAATTCATAGAAAACAAAACAATTAGAAAAGAAAAGTAATTTAATAGGACAATACCAACAACAGGGAGTCGAAAAACATGGAACAGAGTAGGCAGATAGGGATAAAATATCAAGAAATGAAATCTATTTAGCAAGTATTGAGAAATGAAGTCAAATAAGTTGTATGACATATGCTGAACTCCTAGAGGTAACAGAATAAACCAGCTCAGCATTCTGGATTTCAAAAACATGAAGTAGGTGAGACTTGAGTGGACAGAGCTTAGATCAGGGACTCCCAGGACCACCTGAAGCACAGGTAGGAGCCGGGCACTTAGGCCAGGCAGATTGTTGGATAGTTAAATCATTGTCTTGTGTGGCTGTTGGAGTGGAGTCGTCCTGCTAGCTGGTATTAAAGGTGGGCATGTTGCCACTCTGAGACTTGAGTGACAGAGCTTATATCAGGGACTTCCCAGGACCACCTGAAGCACAGAGTATGGGGGAAGGCATATCCCCCCCAACTGGAATTGCTGAGGGAGTGTCCAAGTGGATTTTTTGGAAAACCTTTAAAACAGAAAGGGAAGAGTGAGTGAGACTTCCAACATATAAACAAAATTGAAAGCCAGAAACCTAGACAAGTCAACACTCCATAAACAAGGAGAAAAAAATAGGCTTCTGAAGGAGGCAAGCAAAGTAAGCCTTCAACACAGTGAAAAGGCATTTGTGATTCGCATCAGAATACAGGCAAATAGGGAAATCCACATGCCAGGGACACAACGAAGGGACAACATGGGAAAGGTGCAGGATAATTCCACACCAAGCTCTACGAACCCTGTGGGAGATTTCTACAGTGGGATCCCTCTGGGGGTGACCCAGGACACAGATCTTAGAGGAACAATTGCAGACCTATTCAGAGAAATCAAAGAATATAAAGAACAAGTCAGAGAACTAAGGAGAGAGAATGAAAAACTCAAGAAGGACCTAGAGGGAGACAATGACAAACTTTGGAAAGAACTAAAGGGAGAGAATGACAAACTCCAGAAAGAACTAGAAGTAAAAAATGACAAACTCTGGAAGGAAGTGGAAAGACTGAAAAAGGAAGCCAACCAGCGAAGCAAGGAGCTGTAAGAAGAGACTGAGATGCTCCAAAAAGAAGTGGAAATACTAAAAAAATCACAGGATGAAGTGAAAAAGGAAATAGAACATTCATCCAATCAAGAGGAAAGAAATGGAAAAAGCCTCAGAAATAGAATGGAGGAAGCAGAACAAAGATTATCAAACCTGGAAGATAACACAGAACAACTAAAAACCTCAAGGAAAGATTATGAAAAATTTAAAAATACACAAAAGTGGAACAACCAGGAAATATGGGACACTATGAAAACATCAAACCTCCGCATCATAGGAATAGAGGAAGGAGAAGAATCCCAAGAGAATGGTATTGATCAGATCTTCAACAGAATAATAGATGAAACTTTTCCCAAACTAAAAAAAGACAAACCCATACAAATATGAGAAGCGCATAGAACTCCAAACAGACAAGATCAGAAAAGAAACTTTTCATGCTATATCATAGTTAAAACGCTAGACACCCAAAACAAAAACAAAATTCTGAAGCCACAAGAGAAAAACAACAAGTTACATATAAGGGGAAACACATCAGAATTACAACTGACTTCTCAGTGCAAACTATGAAAGCAAGAAGAATGTGGAGCAAAGCATTCCCAGTGTTAAAGGACTATAGATGCCAACCCAGGTTACCATACCCAGCAAAAATATCAATTATAGTTGAAAGAGAGAAAAATCTTCCATGACATAAACAAGATGATAGAATACTTGTCCGGAAAACCAACCCTTCAGAAAATACTTGAAACAATTCAAAGGACAGAAGAGAGGAGCAACTATCCCCAGGCACCTAGAAAGAGAAATTAATAAAATCATAATTGCAGAAGTAGAAAACAAAACTAAAAATTCAAATGGATAATAAGGTGAAAGGAAGCAACACACATCTTTCAATTAATAACCTTAAATATTAATGGACTAAACTCCCCAATCAAAAGACATAGACTGGGAGATTGGATTAGAAAACAAAACCCATCTATATGCTGTCTGCAAGAAACCCATCTCACTCTCAAAGATAGGCACCAACTTAAGGTGAAGGGATGGAAAAAAATATTCCAAGCAAATGGTACCAAAAAGAAAGCAGGTGTTGCTATTTTAATATCAGACAAAATAGACTTCAAAGTAAAAGAAATCAGAAGAGAAAAAGAGGGTCATTACATCTTTATCAAAGGAACAATTGACCAGGAATATTTCACAATCATGAATATATATGCACCAAACTCTGGTGCACCAAACTTTATAAAGACAATTCTCCAGGACCTCAAGGCACAGATTAACCCCAGCACAGTCATAGTAGGGGATTTCAATACCCCACTAAGACCTTTGGACAGACTGACCAGACAAAGAACAAACAGAGAGACATCTGAACTGACTGATAACAATGGATACTGAATGATACACCAAATGGACCTCACAGACATCTACCAAATATTCCACCTATATACCAGAGAATACACTTTCTACTCAGCACCCCATGGAACATTCTCCAAAATCAACCACATTCTGGGACACAGAAAAAAACCTCAATAAATACAAAAGGATTGAAATGTTTTCATGCATTCTATCAGACCAAAAGCTCAAGATCAACACCAGGATAAGCCCTACTATCTACAAGAACACATGGAGACTAAACAACACTCTCCTGAATAATGAATGGGTCAATGAAGAAATAAAGAAAGAAAAGCATTCCTGGAATTGAATGACAATGATAATATAACAAAACCTATGGAATACTTTAAAAGCAGTCCTAAGAGGGAAGTTTATACCCCTCAGTGCCTACATCAGAAAAACAGAAAGAGCACAAGTGAACGATATAACACTGCAGCTAAAAACACTTGAGAGGAAACAACAAATGAATCCTAAATGCAACAGACAGGAAGAAATAACAGAAATCAATGAAATAGAAACAAAGTAAACCATAAAAAAATCAATGAATCCAAAAGTTGGTTCTTTGAGAGAATAAACAAGATAGACAAACCTCTGGCCCAGTTAACCAAAAGAAAGAAAGAGCAACTCCAAATCAATAGAATTTGTGATGAAAGGGGAAATATCACAACAGACAATGAAAAGATCCAACAATCACACAGGATTACTTCAAAAAGCTATACTCTACTAAGTTTGAAAACCTAGAAGAAATATCTGAAATCCTGGGAATCACCAAAGCTTAACCAAGAAGAGACTGATAGCTTAAACAGACCCATAATATATGAAGAAATTGAAGATGTAATAAGAAACCTCCTAACTGAAAAAAGCCCAGGCCTAGATGGTTTCACGGCAGAATTCTATAAAACATTTCAAAAAGACTTACAACCATTATTACTCAAATTGTTCAGAGGATTCAAGCAGAGGGAAATCCCCCAAATTCCTTCTATGAAGCCAGCATCACTCTAATTCCAAAACTAGGGAAAGATACAACCAAAAAGGAAAACTATAGACCCATCTCATTAATGAACACAGATGCAAAAGTTGTCAACAAAATACTTGCAAACCACATACAGACCCACATCAAAAAGATCATCCACCATGACCAAGTTGAATTCATACCAGAGATGCAGGGATGGTTCAACATACAAAAATCAATAAATATCATAAAACACATAAATGGACTGAAAGACAAAAACCACATGATCATATCAATTGACACAGAAAAAGCCTTTGACAAAATCCAGCCTCCCTTCATGCTTAAAGTCCTAGAGGGAATTGGATTGGAGGGATCATTCCTCAATGTAATCAAAGCCATATATAGGAAACCCACAGCCAATATCATCCTAAATGTAAAGAGACAGAAGCATTCTCCTTAAAGGTAGGAACTCAGCATGGCTGCCCCCTGTCACCACACCTCTTCAATATAGTGCTTGAAACACTTGTTAGGGCAATAAGGCAAGAGAAGGAAATTAAAAGAGTACTAATTGGAAAAAAGGAAGTCAGGCTATCCCTTTTTGCTGATGATATAATTGTTTACCTAAGTGATGCTAAAAACTCCACTAGAAAGCTCCTAGAAATGATTAAGAGTTTCAGTAAAGTGGTGGGATATGAAATTAACTTAGAAAAATCAGTAGTCTTTCTTTACACCAACAACAAGCAACTGAAGAAGGAATTCAATGAGAACTTCCCACTCACAATAGCCTCAAAAACAATAAGATACCTAGGAACAAACCTAACTAAAGGCACGAAAGATCTCTACAAAAAAAAATTACTGTCTGCATGTGGTTGTGCACCCGTGATCATGCAATGCTGTGGAGGTCAAGAGGGTGTCAGATTTCCCTGGAACTGAGTTAAACATAGTTCTTAACCACCATTGTGGGTGCTGGAATAACCAGCGTTCCTCTGCAAGTAGCTCAGTGCTCTACCGTGTGAGCCATCTCTCCAGCCCCTTTTTTTGGTCTTTTGAGACAGCATCTCTCTTTAGTCTGAATTAGCCTGAAACTCACTATGTCAGACCAGGCTGGCTTGAACTCACAGAGATCTGCCTCCTCTGCTTCTGAGTAATGAGATTAAAGGCTACGTGCCACCTACTCATTCTTTTTTGAAGTCCAAACAGTCACAAACTTAGGCTGTCTTCTCTTTATCATTACTCAGTTTAGCTTTGTGGGCTTCTCATTGTCCACTCAAGGCTTTGGCTGTGACTTGGGTACTTCTTCATTTGCACCTTATGAAATCCTGCATGTTGATGCATTTTTCATTTTTTTTGCATCTTTTTTGCATTTTCATTTGAAGTGGATATTTCCATTTGTTCAACGTATTCCATAGTTTTTGTCATTGACACAACACCTCTACATACTTGAGAAGAGAAAAATCTCAATGAGGAATTTCCTCCCATAGATGGTACCATCCCACCATGGAGGGTGGGGCTCTCCCTGCCAATCAGCTATCAAGAACAATGCTGTTGTCATGGCCCACCCCACCAACCTGATGGATGAAGCAGCTGAGATTCTATCTGAGTTCTATCTTCCAGGTAGTCTAGGTATGTGGTCAAGACTGACCCAAAACTGCACTCTAATTTATTGTTCAACGACTTTCAAAACAAAAGGAAACAACAACTCACAAAAATACCCACTTGCCTGGGTGGCAGATGCCAGGGTTAAGAAAGCAGAGATTTCAATTTATTTTTTACTTAATACAGGTTTTCCTGCAGTTCAGGCTGGCCACCAACTTCCTGTGTGGCTGATGATGACTTTGGGACTCCTGACCCTCCTTCCTCCATCTCTAAAGTGCACCAACATGCCTTGCTCTTCTTTTAGAAGGACTTCGAAGTATGCAGACTGTGCAGAAATGTCCTGATTGGTCAATGCCCGTCAATACCCTCTGTATTACTCTCTATATCTTCTCTAGTCACTGTCTTTGCTTATTTACTGGGTGAAATTTAGATAATCTTTTGGTATTGTTGACTTGCATATTTCTATACCAAAGAGACGTTAACATTAATATAATTTGCTGATGTTTTTATAGGATTTTGCCTTTTACTCTTTTGGTCAAAATGTAAATGTTTAATGACATCAAATGAAGTACTTTGTTATCCGCTTAAGTCCCAGGAAAGAAGAGACCGTGTTTGACTTATTCCTCAGGACCGTACCACTTCATACAGTGCATGAATAAAGTCTATTTTATTTTTCTTTCAAAATACAAAATAAAAAAAATTTCAATTTCTCTACAAATGTTAATTTAATTTCATTCTATGTTTTAATTTGATGACAAGACTTTTAACGCTCCAATTCTTCTGAAATGTGCTTTGTATTTGGTTACATGGTAAGGTCACAGAGCCATTTGAGCCCTGTTGACTTAGGACAAGTTGCCTCTTCCTTGGTGTATGTGAGACCTGCGGTTACCAGAAATTTGACCTGTAGTTCTGGCGCAGTACAGAACAAACAGGCGTCACCTGGACCCTTTAGCTGTAAAATATGCAATGCAGTGTCCATCTCCTTCCTGCCTTGGGGTGCATCTGTGAGGAGTTGACGAAGTTTAGTCAGTTATGCTTTAACATTTCAGAGCCAGCTATTAAAAAGTAATTAGTGAAATATGATGGCAGAGTTAGATTGCTCTTTTTTTTTTTTTTTTTTTGTCTTTTCGAGGACCAGGGTCTCCCTGTAGCTCTGGCTGTCCTGGAACTCCTCTGTGACCAGCTGGCCTTGAACTCACAAAGATCCAAGCCCTGCTCTGCCTCCCAATACCTAGAATTAAAGGCGTGTCCACACCGCTTAACTCATATTTTTAATTTATCTCTTGTTTTATTGTTATATATATATATTTTTGTACAAGATTATGTTACAATCAAATCTAGACCAGTGTCCCCTCCCCTACCCCCCGACCCCACCAGAGCTCATGCATTCGCCAAACTTGTTTTTCATCTTTTTCTCAGCTCTCAAAATTCTCAATATGAAGTTTATTGTTTCGAGCAGCTAGTTCACCTTTGTCAGTCAGTTCTTTGACGCAGTCTTTTCTGTTGTTGTTGTTCTTTCCAATAGGCACCTCCCAACTACTTGGACAAAAAGCTCAAGGGACCCTGCACAAGAAAATACTTACTATAGGTAATGGCACAGCATCCACAGATGAGGGATACCATTTGTCATTTTTTTTCTGGGATTGTGTTACTTCACTTAACATGATACCTTCTAGTTCTATCCATTTTACCTGCAAAGTTCATGATGTCACTTTCTTTACCATGCTGCACAGAACTCCGTGGTGTAATGTACCACATTTTTCTATCCACTCGTCAGTTGAGGGGACCACCATTTGGTTGGTTCCAGCTTTTTACATTGTGAACACAGCTGCAATAAACATGGCTGTGCATTGTATCCTCTGTGGTAAGATGAGTCTTGTGGTATATACCCAGGAGTAGTAAGACTGGGTCAGTGTAAGCTCATTTTGAGTCTTCCAAGGTTACTCCACACTGCTTCCCTAATGGCTGTACAAGTTTACATCCCACCAGCAGTGGATGAGTGTTCCCCTTTCCCCACAACCCTCTCAGCACTTGGTATCATTTGTTTTCTTGACCTAGCCAGTCTTATTGGAGTGAGATGATATCTTAAAGTTGTTTTAATTTGCATTCCCCTTAATTATTAGCGGACATTGAGCATTTTTAAGATGTTTCTCAGCCATCTCTAATTCCTCCTTTGAATCTCTGTTCAGCTCTTTGCTCCATCTTTTGAGTATTCATATTTCTCTTTTTTGAGTATGTTTATATACTCTGGAAATCAATGCTTTGTCAGATGTATTTGCTATTAAGGTTTCCTTCCACTCTGTGGGTTTTGTCTTCACTTCCTTGATTGTTTCTTTTGACGTACAGGAGCTTTTGAGTTTAATGAGGTCCCATTTGTCAATTGTCAATCTTATTTCTTTTTTTTTTTTCTCTTTTTTTTTATTGATGTTTGTGTATTTCTTTTTTGTTTGTTTTGTTTTTGTGTATTTCACATCATTTTCCAATTCGTTCAGGCATATATCCCCTTGACCCTTGCCCACTCACACCACCCATTCCAGATCATGCATTCTGCCATAACTTTTCTGCGTCTTCTATATTCTTTATTTTTTTTTTTTTACATATGTAGTTGGAGTACAAAGCATCCTTCATTAAATGCATTTGCCGACGCAACTTGCCACAGACCCACACATCTCATGGGTCCACCATCCAGTCAGGGGGGGGGGGCTTGTATGTTCAATCAGTTGATCAAAAGAGTGTCAGTCTATATTGTGTAGTTTCAACATCACATCCCAATCATAAGCCTTATCTTATTCTTAAGCAGCTGCTGTCTAATTTAGGAATCTTTTCCTGCCGGTGGGTGCACACACCTTTATCCTAAAGCACTTGGGAGGCAGAAGGCAGGCGGATCTTTGTGAGTTCAGGCCCAGCTGGTTACACAGTGAGTTCCAGGACAGCTGGGATTACACGGAGACCCCTGTCTCTAAAAGACTAAAACAAAAAAAAAAAAGGAAGACTTTCCTACACCTATGTATTTGTAGGTCTGCTGCCAACTTTGTTCCTCTCTATCGTCATTCAGAGTTTGGGCTTCATGTTGAGGTCTTTGATCCATCTGGATTTGACTTTTGTACAGGCTAGAGGTAGGGCGGTTTAACCTATTCCTCTACAAAATGGTGATCCAGTTTGCCAAACCAATTACTGAATATGCTATCTTTCTGTCCATTGTGTTTTTCTTGCGCCCTCTTTCAAATATATGAGGTGGCAATAATTGTGTGTGCTCAAGTTTGGGTCTCTAGTTTGTTCCATTAAGTCAACAGGACTGTTTTTTTGTGCAGTACCAGCATGTTTTTTGAAACTATAGCCCCTGTAGTATAAAGTCTGATATAGAGATCTCTCCTGTAGCTCTTTCTTACTTAGGAGGGTTGCTTTGGCTGTTGGGTCTTTTGCTTTTTTCCAATAGTGAAGTTAAGGACTTTTTTTCCAAGCCTGTGAAGAAACTCTAGGGATTTTAATTGGATTGCATTGAAATCTTGATACTTAGTTTGGGTAGAATGGACATTTTTTGCTATGTTAATTTTCCCAGTCATGAGCATGGGAGGTCTTTCCATCTCTGTTGCTTCTATCTTTCTTCAATTTCTTTCTTCAGGGGTTATAAAGTTTTTTTTTTTTTTTTTTTTTNGGACCGGTCCCTTGTCCCCTGTAGCTCTGGCGTCCCCCTGGAACTCCTCTGTGACCAGCCTGGCCTTGGAACTCACAAAGATCCACACGCCTCTGCCTCCCAATACCTAGAATTAAAGGCGTGTACCCACACCGCTTAACTATTTTTTAATTAATTCTCTTTTTTATTGTTATATATATATATTTTTGTACAAGATTATGTTACAAATCAAATCTAGACTGTGTCCCCTCCTGACCCCCCGACCCCACCAGAGCTCATGCATTCGCCAAACTTGGGTTTTTCATCTTTTTCTCAGTCTTTCTCAAAATTCTCAATATAGAAGTGTCTGTTCGAGCAGCAGTGTCAGCTTGTTCAGTCAGTAGTCTTTGACGCAGTCTTTCTGTTGTGTGTTCTTGTCCAATAGCACCGCCCCCAACTACTTGGACAAAAAGCGCAAGGAGCCCGCTGAGCAAAAATACTTACTTAGGTAATTGGCACAGCATCCACAGATGAGGGATACCATTTGTCATTGTTTTTCTTGGGATTGTGTTACTTCACTTAACATGATACCTTCTAGTTCTATCCATTTACCTGCAAAGTTCATGATGTCATCTTTCTTTACTGCTGCACAGAACTCCAGTGTGTAAATGTACCACATTTTCTCTATCCACTCGTCAGTTGAGGGACCAACCATTTTGGTTGGTTCCAGCTTTTTGACATTGTGAACACAGCTGCAATAAACATGGCTGTGCATGTATTCTCTGTGGTAAGATGAGTCTTGTGGGTATACCCAGATAGTGTATATGACTGGGTCAGGTGTAAGCTCATTTGAGTTCCAAGGGTTTCCACACTCTTCCTAATGGCTGTACAAGTTTTACATCCACCAGCAGTGGATGAGTGTTCCCCTTTCCCCACAACCTCTCCAGCACTTGGTATCATTTGTTTTCTTGATCCTAGCCAGTCTTATTGGAGTGGAGATGATATCTTAAAGGGTTTTAATTTGCATTTCTTATTATTAGCGACATTGAGCATTTTTAAGATGTTTCTCAGCCATCTCTAATTCCTCCTTGTGAAGTCTCTGTTCAGCTCTTTGCTCCATCTTTTTGAGTTATTCTATTTCTCTTTTTTTGAGTAGTTTTATATACTCTGGAAATCCAATGCTTTGTCAGATGTATTTGCTATTAAGGTTTTCCTTCCACTCTGTGGGTTTTGTCTTCACTTCCTTGTTGTTCCTTTTGACGTACAGGAGCTTTTGAGTTTAATGAGGTCCCTTTGTCAATTGTCAATCTATTTTCTTTTTTTTTTTTCTCTTTTTTTTTATTTGATGTTTTTGTCCCCGTCTCGAAAAGAAAAAAAAAAAAAAAAAGAAGCAATCTACTCTGCCATCATATTTCACTAATTACTTTTTAATAGCTGGCTCTGAAATGTTAAAGCATAACTGACTAAACTTCAGTGCACTCCTCACAGATCACCAAGAGCAGGAAGGAGATGGACACTGCATGCATATTTTACAGCTAAAGGGTCCAGGTGACGCCTGTTTGTTCTGTACTGCGCCAGAACTACAGGTCAAATTTCTGGTAACCGCAGGTCTCACATACACCAAGGAAGAGGCAACTTGTCCTAAGTCAACAGGGCTCAAATGGCTCTGTGACCTTACCATGTAACCAAATACAAAGCACATTTCAGAAGAATTGGAGCGTTAAAAGTCTTGTCATCAAATTAAAACATAGAATGAAATTAAATTAACATTTAGAAGAAATTAAATTTTTTATTTTTATTTTTGAAAAGAAAAAAAAAATAGACTTTATTCATGCACTGTATGAAGTGGTAGGTCCTGAGGAATAAGTCAAACACGGTCTCTTCTTTCCTGGGACTTAAGCGGATAACAAAGTACTTCATTTGATGTCATTAAACATTTACATTTTGACCAAAAGAGTAAAAGGCAAAATCCTATAAAAACATCAGCAAATTATATTAATGTTAACGTCTCTTTGGTATAGAAATATGCAAGTCAACAATACCAAAAGATTATCTAAATTTCACCCAGTAAATAAGCAAAGACAGTGACTAGAGAAGATATAGAGAGTAATACAGAGGGTATTGACGGGCATTGACCAATCAGGACATTTCTGCACAGTCTGCATACTTCGAAGTCCTTCTAAAAGAAGAGCAAGGCATGTTGGTGCACTTTAGAGATGGAGGAAGGAGGGTCAGGAGTCCCAAAGTCATCATCAGCCACACAGGAAGTTGGTGGCCAGCCTGAACTGCAGGAAAACCTGTATTAAGTATAAAAAATAAATGAAAATCTCTGCTTTCTTAACCCTGGCATCTGCCACCCAGGCAAGTGGGTATTTTTGTGAGTTGTATTTTTCCTTTTGTTTTGAAATGCTCGTTGAACAATAATATTAGAGTCAGTTTTTGTCATCTTGACACATACCTAGACATACCTGGAAGATAGAATCTCAGATAGAATCTCAGCTGCTTCCATCAGGTTGGTGGGTGGCCATGACAAACAGCATTTTCTTGATAGCTGATTGGCATGGGAGAGCCCACCCTATGGTGGGATGTACCATCTGATGGAGGAAATTCCTCAATTGAGATTTTCTCTTCTCAAGTATGTAGAGGTTTGTGTCAATTTGACAAAAACTATGGGAATACATTGGAAGCAAAATGGAAATCCACTTCAAAATGAAAATGCAAAAAGATCAAAAAAAAATGAAAATGCATCAAATGCAGGATTTCATAAGGTGCAAATGAAGAAGTACCCAAGTCACAGCCAAAGCCTTGAGTGGACAATGAGAAGCCCACAAAGCTAAACTGAGTAATGATAAAGAGAAGACAGCCTAAGTTTGTGACTGTTGGTACTTCAAAAAAGAATGATCTATGGTGGCACATACCTTTAATCTCAGTACTCAGAAGGCAGAGGCAGGCAGATCTCTGTGAGTTCAAGGCCAGCCTGGTCTACATAGTGAGTTTCAGGCTAATTCAGACTAAAGAGAGATGCTGTCTCAAAAAGACCAAAAAGGGGCTGGAGAGATGGCTCAGCGGGTAAGAGCACTGACTGCTCTTGCAGAGGACCCGGGTTCAATTCCCAGCACCCACATGGTGGCTAAGAACTATGTTTAACTCCAGTTCCAGGGAAATCTGACACCCTCTTCTGACCTCCACAGCATTGCATGACACGGGTGCACAAACCTACATGCAGACAGTACATTCATACACATTAAAAAAAAAAAAGACCAGCCAGGCGTGGTGGTGCACACCTTTAATCCTAGCACTTGGGAGGCAGAGGCAGGCGGATCTTTGTGAGTTCAAGGCCAGCCTGGTCTAACTCCTCCATTGTACTGACACAGTTGAATGGTACGATCTCTGAGAAGTAATTCAATCCCCACCTGGTCTCCTAATTCTTTCCTGGGACTTAAGCGGATAACAAAGTACTTCATTTGATGTCATTAAACATTTACATTTTGACCAAAAGAGTAAAAGGCAAAATCCTATAAAAACATCAGCGAAATTATATTAAACTGTTAAACGTCTCTTTGGTATAAGAAATAAGCAAGTCAACAAACCAAAAAAGATTATCTCAAATTTCAACCCAGTAAATAACAAAAGAACAAGAGAATAGAGAAGTATAGAGATAATGGACAGAAGAGTATTAACGACGGGCATAATAGAAACTCAAGAACAGGAATCCTTCGGCACATCATTCTGAACATTACTTTCGAAAGATCAACCTACAAAGAAGGATGAAGAGCAACCGGACAGTTAGTGATAAACAAGCAACCCCTTTATTAGATATAGAGGAAATGGAGGTCAAGGAGTCCCAAAGTCGATCTCAGGACACACACAGGACAAGTTGGTGGCAACAGCCTGAACTGCAAGGGAAATACCCTGTCTATTTGGAGCCTGTGGTATAAAAGACACATAACACTAATAATTCCTTGCTTTCCTTAACCAGTGGCATCTGCCACCCTTTCAATGTCCCATAGGTTTCTGTCAAGTTGTTCTTCGTTTATTCTAACAGGCAAGTGAGTATTGATTGTGAGTTTGTAATTTTTCATCCTTTGTGTTATGAACCATGCTTATCGTATGAACAACAAATTAAGGCCCAGTCAGTCTTTATTGTCAATCTTACAACATAGCCAATAGGACCTACATGAACTGGAGAGATAGATTGATCTCAGATAGAGAATCTCACAGCTGCTTCCACCTCAAGGTATGGTCTGGGTGGCCAGAAAACGACAAACAGCCATTTATCTTGATCAGCTGATTGGCATGGGATAGTCCACCCCCCTATGGTAGGATATGTTCCATCGATGGATGGACAATTCCCTCAATAAATTGCGAAGATTTCTTCTCCTCAAGATAGTTAAAGGTCATTGTGTCAATTATGACCTAAAAGGGGACACTACCATCATTGGAAGCAAAATGAAAACCCCACAATCAAAATGAAAAGTCAAAAAGATCAAAAAAAACAAAATGAAAATCCCCACAATGCAGATTTCATAACAAATTAAAAAAGCTCACCCCACAGTCATCCCAAAGCAGTTGAGTGTACTGACAATTGAGAAGTAAGACGAACACATCATAAAACTGAGTAAAAGAATAAATGAGAAGCAAACCACTAAGTTTGTGACCTGTTGGTTCTTTCTTCAATAACAAGAAATGATCTTGGTGGCACTGATACCTTAAATGCTCAGTAACACCTCAGAAGCAGAGCTCAGGCAGATCTCTGTGAGTTCAAGTCCAGCCCTGGTCTACATAGTGAGTTTCAAGCCAACCAGGACTACATAGAGATTGCTTCTTCAAAAAACCGTAAAAAGGGCTGACGAGATGGCTCAGCGGGTCCAGAGCATCCAAGTACTGAACGCTCTTGCAGAGGACTCTCGCTGGTTCATTATTTCCCCCACGACCCACATGGTGGCTGAGAACCGGTTGTCTTTGACTCCAGTTTTGGGGAAATCTGACACCCTCTAAATCTAGACTTCACTCAGCATTGCATGACACGGTGTGCAGCCCAAACATACATGCTGCGAGCAGAAACTATTCATTCATTCTAAAACTAAGAGAAGAACCAGGTCTCAGGCGTTGATGTTTGGACAACTCAGCCCTCTAATTGCCTAGCCTATAAATGAGGAGGACAGAGCAGGCGATAATCTTGGAGTTCAGCCAGCACTGGATGTCTGAGTCAGAAGTTTCAAATTTCCAGGATCATACCTAACGTGGTAGCACCAGTTGCAGTACTCCCACCTGTCTCGAAACAAAAAAAAAAAAAAGACGCAAACAAAAAAGACCAAAAAAAAAATCAAATGTATTAATAGATGCTTTTAGACAAACCAAAAAACTTCAAGTCTTTTTCTCTAATGTACACAACGATCAAAGCTTTACATGGGGCGTCATCATACTTTAATTGCTCTGGCTACTTCAAAAGGCTAGTCGTCACGGAAGAAGACTCATGGTATTCAAGACCACCACTGGGCTAGAGAAAAAATCCTGTCTCAACAAAAATTCTAAATGATCAAACCAAATTCTGTGGTCAATGAGCATACTCAGAGAAAAAAGGTACCATCATGGAAACCTGATGACCTGGGTTTTCATTGACTATAGAAACTCATGAGGAAAACTATGAATCTAAAGGCAACCAAACCATCTCACACACATCACACACATACCACCACAACCACACAACACAAACCATCACTGACAACTAGACTACCAAAACTGTTACCACATACACACACAACAAATACTATCTATAAAATTTGCTATTAGACACTATCACCACAGAATTACTTCAGGCAACCACACATGGCAACTGATCAAAGACTGTACTACCTAAAAACTGACCACATACACACACACATCACACACTAATAAACCAGAAACATAACCACACTCACACACACACATGACCACACAAAACTAACCAAAAACGGAACCACATACACACACACACACTGACTACCAATAAACAACCACAATACACACATACACACAGCACCAACTCACCACTACGACACATGTATACAAAACTGACCAAATTCCACACAACAGCAAAAAAAAATGTGAAAAAAAAGACTGTTGATTTAAAAATAAAACAAGTAGAAAACTCATAACCAAAACCCCCTATAAGTCATGGAAAACAGAAATTCTGGGCTGTGCCTTCAATTTCAATTACCTAAACAGTTATGTGTTCATATGTTTTCTAGAGAACAATATGACATACAAGCTCCCAGAAAGCTGAAACTAGGAATTTCACTGGAACAACACTTGCCCCAATCACTCCACAACTAGCCTGTGACACAACACCAAATTCCACCTGTCGCCGTCTTTTAGATGACTAAACACTTTTCTTCACTCTTTGTTGGTTTAGGCAATAGTGTCATGCCAATTATTTCCTGATTTATTCGCCTCCGTCCAGACGGTGTCTATTGACGCCTTCAAATAAAATGTAGTTCTTATCATAACTCTTCCCACTCATCTTCTTCTACTTTCACTCAAGAATACCGTATTTTAAATCATTCATTACAAGTCAATTGTTTGTTTTTCACATAAATGTATTTTTATTTTTTAATCAGATCTAGACCATTTCCCCCCCATGCCCCCACCCCACCCCAAGCTCATGCAATTCTGCCAAACATGCTTTTTTTTTTTTTTTTTTTTTTTTTTTTTTATTATTATTTTTTTTCATGGGGAAGTTGACTGGTTTTGAGCAGAAGTTCACTGATCCAGTCAGTTTCTTTGATGCAGTCATTTCAGTTGTTGTTGTTGTGATTATCCAATATGCATCACTCCCAATGCTTTGGATAATCCCTCAAGGGCCATGCACAAGAAATACTTTACAACTGGGTAACCTGGCACGTATCATCCTCCACAGATGAGGGATACAATTCATCTTTGTTTTGCGGGTACGGTTTACTTAACCAGCAATGAGGTCCTCTAAGATAGCTTCCAGCCATTTTCCTGCAAAGTTCATTATGTCGCCTTTCTTTCACTGCCGCATAGAACTCCATGTTGTAGATGTACTACATTGTCTCTACCACTCGTCTGTTGAGGGGGGCATTTGGGTTGGTTCCAGCATCTTGCGATTGTGAAGAGACTGAAATAAACATGGCCCATGCATGTAAATCTTTGTGGTGGGGTGAGTCCTTGAGGATACATGCCCAGGAGGGGTAGGGCTGGGTCGGGTGCAAGTTCATTCCAAGTCTTCCAAGGGTTCTCCACAGCGGCTGCGTTCCATAGTGGCTGTAAAACGAGTTTAACATTCCCACCAGCAGGGGATGAGTGTGTCCCCTTTCCCCCACAGCCTCTCCAGCACTTGTATCATTTGTTTTATTACTCCTAGCCAGTCTGATTGGATAGAGATCAATATCTTAAAGTGGTTTTGATTTGCATTTCATTAATGAGTTGATGATTTGCACCCTAACACTCTTACAGGGTTTTCTCCAGCCCTCTCTCCTACCCTCACGTTGTGCAGTCTCCTCTAGAGTTCCGATTTTTTGCTCCCTCTATTGCATGGGTCCACGTTTGTTTTCTTTTTAGTTTTTTTTGCGTACGGCTCTACATCGCTTCTGGAAATCCCGGTGCTGTGTCCGATGGGTTTCTCCTCGATGCAGGTTGCCCTCCCCCTCTGAGGGGCTTTGTCCCTTCACTTTCGTGCTTGTGTCTTTTGCACTGTCACCGAAGACGTTTGCGGTTAATTGCGGTCCCCTTGGTCCCTGTGGGGCGACCTTCCAGTCATTGCAACAGCGGCTGTCTGATATTCGGCCGTCTTTATATCCTATGCCTATGTCTTGTGTCGTCTGCTGCCAACCTGTTCTCTTCTCTCTCGCCTATCCGCGTTTGGGTTTTTTCACCCGGTGCGGAGTCCGTTTGACTACCCTCTGCGTTTGCCTTTTGTCCCGGGCGCGCGGTCGGGGTGTTCCTTCCTTCTTCTCCCCGTGGGGCTCCGCGTTTTGTGCCCCCCCCCCCCTGTGCTGCCGCTGTCGTCTTTTCTCCATTGTGGCTTCTTGGGCCCCCTTGTCCCCTCGCCGCTGGCGCCCTTGTCCTATGCTCAGCTTTGGCTCGGCGGGGTTTTTGTCCCTTGGTCCCCCCGGTCTGATTTTTGTGCCCGTCCCCGGCCTTGTTTTTTGCCTGCTCTCCCCCCTCTCGTACCGTTTGCCGTCTGGTCTAGCGCTCCCCCCTGTGTCGCTCTTTTCCCTTCGGGTTGTTTTGGCTCTTGTCGGGTCTTTTGCCTTTTCCCCCTGCCTTTACCAACCGGCACTTTTTGTTCCCCGCCGGTGCCGCACCTCTTATTGGGGCTGTTGCTTGGCCTGCGTGTATTCCTCTCTCTCCGCGTTTTGTGGTCCCCTGTCCGACTTTTTTTTTTGTCTTATTCCCGCCCGGAGTCATCCCGGTACCGCCCCAGCTGATCCTGGAACTCACTGTGTAGAACCAGCTTGGCCTTGACCTCCAAAGATCTGCCTGCCTTTGGTTCCCAAGTGCTAGAATTAAGGCAGGCAGCCACAGCGCACAGGCAAAATGATATAAATTCAACAATGTTAATTTTTCCCAATCCATGAGCATGGGGATGTCTTTCCATCGTCTGCCATGTTGTCTTCAATTTCTTTTGCTTTACAGGTTAAAATTTTTGTTGTTAGAGATCATTGGTGTCTTTAGTTAAGGTGTGTTTCTAGGTATTTTAATTGTTTTTTGAGGCTATTGTGAGTGGGGAAGTTCTCCTTTGAAAATCCCGTTCTTCCAGTTGCTTGCATCGTAGTGAAAAGGAAAGGGCCATTGATATTGTTTTTTTTTAGGTTAATTTATTTGTCTCCGGCCACTATTGCTGAAACGTTAATTCATTTTCTGGAGTTTTTTTCTTTCTATTTCCTTTCTGCTGGAGGTTTTAGCATCCATTAAGTAAACAATCATATCCAGCAAATAGGGATAGCTTGACTTCCTCTTTTCAATTAGTACTGCCTTTAAATGTTCCTTTTCTTTTGCCTTATTGCTCTGGAAAGTGTGTTCGAAGCACTATATTGAAGAAGGATGGTGACAGGGAGCAGCCGGGCCGAGTTCCTACCTTTAAAGGGAATGTTACTTACTGTCGTTTCCCCCATTTAGGAGGATATTGGCTGTGAGTTTTCCTGTATAGGGCTTTGATTACATTGAGGAAGAATCCCTCCAATCCAATTCCGTCAAGGACATTTTAAGTATGAAGGATGCCCTGGATGTTATGGTCAAAGGCTTTTTCTGCAATCAATTGAGATGATGGTGTGGGTGTTGTCTTTCATGCCATTTATTTGGTTTGAAGATGAGGTTTATTGATTTTCATATGTTGACCATCCCTGCATCTCTGGATGAATCCAACTTGGTCATGATGGATGGATCTTCTGAATGTGGGTCTGTATGGTGATTTGCCAGTATCCGCCCTTTTAGAATTTTGGCATCTGGGTGCATTAGGGAGATGGATCTATAATTCTCCTATTTATGTGTATCTTTTGCCTGGTTTTGGTAATAGAGTGATGCTGGCTGGCTTCATAGAAGAGGAGTTGGGGAGAATTCCCTCTGATTGTAATCCTTCTAAACAGTTTCAGTAAAATAAGGGTTGTAGGTCTTTTTGAAATGTTTTAGAGAATTTCATGCTGTGAACCTGTCTGGGCCTGGGCTTTTGTTAGTTTGGGAGGGTTTCTTTTTTTTTTTAGGTTTTTTTTTTTTTCTCTAATGTTTATTATATTCATTTTTTTATGTTGGTATGAATGTACTGTCCGCATCTAGGTCTGTGCACCCGTGTCAGATGAGGGTGTTGATTTCCCCTGGAACGGGAGTCAAAGAAGGTTCTCAACCACCATGGAGGTGGCTGGGGAGCGAAGGCCAAGTCCTTTCAAGATCAGTCCGGGCGCTCCCAACACGTAGGACCCATCTCTCCAGCCCAGTTGGGAGGTTTTTCTTCTGACTACAAATCCTCAATTTCAATTCATGTATTATGGGTCTGTTTTAAGCTGCCGATTTCTTCTTGGTCGAGCTTTGCTTTGGTGATTCCCAGGTTTCAGATATTCATCCACAGTGACCATAACTTCAAGGTTTTCAAACTTTGTAGAGTATAAGGTTCGTGAAATATTCCCGTATGATTTTTTTCTAATTTTTCTTTTTTCCTTGCTGAATTTTTTTCCTAGTGTCCTGTTGTTGAATTTCCCGTTTCCAATCACGGATTGTATTGTTTGGAGTTGTTCCTTCTTGTCTTTGGTTAACTGGGCTAGAGGAGGTCTGTCTATCTTGTTTTTCTTTTCAAAAAACCCCCCACTTTTTGTATTCATTATTGATTTTTTTTATTGTTTTCTTTGTTCCTATTTCATTGATTTCTGCTCTGATTTTGTTATTTCTCCTCTTTTTCCTGTGTGTATTGCATTTAGGGTTTCATCTGTTGTTGCCGTCTCAAGTGCTTTTAGCTATAATTTTTAGGTCATTCACTTGTGTTCTGCTTTCGATTTTTCTAATGTAGGCAAACCCGGGGCTATAAACGAAACTTTCCCTCTTAGGCTTTGCTTTAAAAAAAAGGTATCCCATAGGTTTTTTTTTTTTTTTTTTTTTTTTTTTTTTGTCATTGTCATTCAGTTCAGGAATGCATTTATTTCGTTTAGCTCTTCCTTGAGAACCCATTCATTCATTAGTCAAAGTGTGTTGTTTTGGTCTTCCATGTGTTTCCTTGTGGCAAAGTAGGGCTGTCCTAGTGGTTTGGTGTTGAAGCTTATTGCTCTGGGGTCTTGGATAGATGCCCCATGAAATTGTTTTAAATCTGTTTTGTTGATGTTTGTGGGAAAAAAGGTTTTCTTCTGGGGCCCAGTATGTGGTCAATTTTGGAGAATTCCTGGGGTGGCTTGATAAAAAGTGTATTTCGCTGGGTATTGTGGGAGGGGGGGAAGATTTTTATCCAGTAGAGGTCTTATGAATCCCCAATTATGGTGTATCATATCCAATCAGTTTCAAGAATGTCTCGCTGTTTATGCTTTGTCCCTGTTGACCTATCCCAAAGGACTCAATGGGTATTGAAGTCCCCTACTATAGGGGTACTGGGGTAGTGTGTGACTTTGTGGTCCTGGATAATTGTCTATATAAAGTTGGGTACACCAGAATTTGGAAGGGGCATATATAGGCATGATATTGTGAAATTTTCTTGATGAATTGTTCCTTTGGTATAAATGTAATGGCCTTCTTTGTCCTCTTCTGATTTCATTGAACGTTGAAGTCTATTTTATCTGATAATAAAATAACAACACCTGCTTACTTTTTGGTAACATTTGCATGGAATATGGTTTTTCCATTCCACCATCCTTGCACTTTAAAGGGTGGTGGTTTTGTCCTTTGAAGGTAAAATGTGGTTTTCCTTGTAGCAGCATATGGGTGGATTATGTTTCCCCTAAGCAAATCTCCCAGTCTATGTCCTTTTGATTGGGGAATTTTTAGAAGAGTCCATTAAATATTTAAGGTTATGACCCTGAATGTCTGTGTTGCTTTCCTTTTGCAGTTATTATCCATTTGGTGCTTTGGGTTTAGTTTTACTTACTGCAGTTATGCGTTATTGATTTTTTTTTCTAGGTGCCTGGGGAATGGTTGCTCCTTGCAATCTGTCCGTGTGAAATTGGCTTCATCATCATCAAGTATTCTCTGAAAGTTTGGTCTTCGCAGACATGTATTCTTTCACTTGTTTATGTCATGGAAGGTTTTTTTTTTTTTTTTTTTTTCTTTTTTTGACATTTTTGCTGGGTATTAACCTGGGTTGGCACTATTGTCCATCCGATTAAATCACTGTGCAATAGCTTGCTCCAGGTTTTCATTTTCTCTTTCTTGGCTTCCATTCAAGTGTTTTGCATTGAGAATTCAGTTGTAATTCTTATAGTTTTTACCCTTATAGGTCACTTTTTTTTCTCTGTGGCCTTCAGTTCAAGGATTTTTGGTCTTTGTTTTTGGGTGTCTAGCACTTTAAATATGATGGTAAGACGTGGAGAATTTTTCCCCTAATTTCGTTTCGTGATCTTTGTCTGTTTTGTGGAGTTCTATGTCTTCTTGGTATTTGTATTGGTGTTGTCTTTTTTATATTTATATTTTGGGGAAGTTTTTCATCGATTATTCTGTTTGAAGGATCTGATCAATACCATTCTCACGAGATTCTTCTCCTTCCTATACTCCTATGATGCGGAGGTTCAAGATCTTTTCACTAGTGTCCTACAGTTCCCCCCGGTTGTTTCCACTTTTGTGCATTTTTTTTTTTTTTTTTTTTATAATCTTTCCTTGCGTTTTTAGTTGTTCTGTGTTATCCTTCCCTTCCAGGTCCTGCCGATTTCTTTTGTGATTATCCTTCCTCCATTCTGCTATCTGCGGCTTTTTCTTCCGTCCGTCCCCACTCCTCTTCCCGTCCTCTTGATTGGTTGCGTGTTTGATTTCCTTTTTTCATTTCTTTTCACTGTTTCCTCTTCTGCTTCTTTCGGTCCTTTCTCCTGTCTTTTTGGGTTTTCTTCCTTCTGCGCCAATCTCTTCCTGTACTCTTATCCTTGCCTTCCCTGGTTTCGTTATCCTTCTCTCTTTTTTCCGCATGGCTCTTTTCCGTGGTGTCCCGTTCATCCTGTCCCGCGTTTTGTCCTTCTCTCTCTCTAGGGGGTTCCTTACCTTGACTTTCTATCATTTACTTTGTCTTAGTGCTTTTGATAATTTGCTCTTTATAATCCGTGGTGGTTCTTTAATATGTTTCCCAATTGTGTTTCTGATAATCTGTGTCCTGAAGGCAAATCCCCCAGTGGGATCCCCCACTGTAGGAATTTTCTATAGGGTTGGTGGAGCTTGGCGCAGGATAATCCTGCCCCTTTCCTCCCCCTGTCGTCTTTCTTTCTGAGGATTCCGTCCTAGTTTCCCTCCCCTCCTCCCTGCATATATGGGCTTTCTTCTTCTTTCTCCTTGCCTGTAAGTCCCATGTAATATCCGTAAATGCCTCTTCACTGTGTTTAAGGTTTGCTTTGCTTTGCGTGCCTCCCCTTCAGATGCCTTCATAAGCCCAGTTGGCGGAGCGGAGGGGCGGGGTGGGGTCGGACAATGACTGTGGGCGGGCGGGGTGGCTCTTTAAGAGCCCTCACAACGCCCCCCCACGGGTGCCTGAGCTGTTTAAGGAGATCTTCCCATTCATGATATTGTTTACTGAATAGTATTATTCCTCAGAGAGCCAAGTAACATAAGGATTCCTTCATTTTTTTTTTCCTGTTTCTTGTACAAAGCCCTTTTTGGGTGTTAATGGAGCTAATAAAAGGTGCCCGTTATTTTGTTTTTCATTTGCATATTTTGATGTGCCTGGTTTGTTACCTTTTTTTTTGTTTTTTTTTTTTTTTTTTAAGGAAATTCGGATTTAATGCTGCAACGGGCAAAAAAAAACGTTGGACAGATTATTTTATGTTCAGTGCGGCAAGGCCCTGTCAGTCACCCAGGCACATATTGGTGTGATTATTCACTTCTTAGTAGGATGGATGGTCCATCGCGACAATCAAGTTTTTCTTTCGTGTTTACTGTCGTCTCTTGATGTGTATATGCAGGTGTACTGTCTGCAACAATGTACGGTTGGTGCACCCTGTGTTTAGGTGCACTGCCCGCGGCAGAGTCAAACGAGGGCTTGATTTAACGTCAGAGCTCTATATGGGGCCAGGTGTTTCTTGAGTTCCTTTTTTTTTTCTTTTCCTTTTTTTTTTTTCCTTAGACATCAAGTCCATCCCTGGAGTTTCCCAATATAGATTTGTTCTTTCTCTCGCCAAGCTCCTGGCCTGGGGACAAAACGTTCTTCTTCTGCCCCGCCTACTCGCTCCTAATACTCACTACTCTTCTCTCCCTCTCTTCACTACTCTCTCCTCTCTCTGCCCTCTCTCTCCTGTACCAAGCGTTCTTCTTCCCATCCTTTAGGATGTGTGTGCCCGTTGTGTTTTGCTCTATTTAATATCAATAAATCACCTGTACGCCCTTTATTTTCCATAAGGGTTTTTACTCTACTCTTTTATTTTTTTTTTTGATGTTTTGCTGTGTATGGAATGGTACTGTCTGCATGTGTAGGTTGGTGCACCCTGTGTCGTGCAATGCGAGCAGAGGTCAGAAGATGGAAAAAAGACCAAAAAAAAAAGACCAAAAAAAAAAAAATCAAAGTATTAATAGATGCTTTTAGGAAAACCAAAAAAACTTCAAGCTTTTTCTCTAATGTTAAATACAAAGCTGGGTACAGGGGGCATAGACTTGTAATGCTGGCACTCAAAAGGCTGAGGTAGAAGGATCATGTATTCAAGACCACCCTGGGCTAGAGAACAAAATCCTGTCTCAAAAAAATTAAATTATCAAACACAAAGTTGTGGGTCAATGAGATGACTCAGGAGAAAAAGGGCCAGTCATGGAAGCCTGATGACCTGGGTTCTATTGCCAGAACCCATGATGGAAAACAAGGACTGGCAACCAAACACACACACACACACATACACACACACACACACACAAACATGCACTGACAACTGACTACCAAAAACTGACCACATACACACACACACACAACTGACTACCAGACACACACACACACACACACACACACATGCACTGACAACTGACTACCAAAAACTGACCACATACACACACACACACAACTGACTACCAGAAACTAACCACACACACACACACATGCACACACAACTAACTACCAAAAACTGACCACATACACACACACACAACTGACTACCAGAAACTAACCACATACACACATACACACACACACACATGTATACAAAACTGACCATACACACACACAAAAAAAAATGTGAAAAAATGAGACTTTGATTTAAATTAATAAAAAAAGTTGAAAAAATGATAACAAAACCCTTATAATGGAAAACAGAAATTCTGGGCTGTGCCTTTTCAATTTCATTCCCTAAGACAGTTTTATTGTTCATATGTTTTCTAAGAACATATGACATACAGCCCAGAAAGCTGAAATGGAATTTCACTGGAACAACACTTTGCCAATTCACTCCACAACTAGCACTTACAAACACCATTCCACCTGTCCGTTTAGATGATCTAAATCAACTTTCTTCACTCTTTGTTGTTCTGGCAATAGTGTCATGCAATTATTTCCTGATTTATGCTCTAGAGGTGTCTATTGACTGCTTCAAATAAAATGTAGTTCTTATCATAACTCTTCCCACCATTCTTCTCTACTTTCCACTGAAAACCGTATTTTAAATCATTCATCAATTGTTTTTTTCACATAAATTTATTTTTATTTTTTTATCAGATCTAGACCCATTTCCCCCCCATTCCCCCACCCCACCAGAGCTCATGCATTCTGCCAAACATGCTTTTCATCTCTTTCTCAGTCTTTCTCAATATTCTCCATGAGGAAGTTGACTGTTTTGAGCAGAAGTTCACTGATTCAGTCAGTTCTTTGATGCAGTCCTTTCTGTTGTTGTTGTTGTTTCCAATATGCATCACTCCCAACTGCTTTGGATAAAATCTCAAGAGGCCATGCACAAGAAATACTTACAACTAGGTAACTGGCACTAGCATCCACAGATGAGGGATACCATTCATCGTTTGTTTTTCTGGGACTGTGTTACTTCACTCAGCATGATGTCCTCTAGCTCCAGCCATTTTCCTGCAAAGTTCATGATGTCGTCTTTCTTTACTGCCGCATAGAACTCCATTGTGTAGATGTACTACATTT
The DNA here is from genome assembly GCA_009823505.1 of Rhizomys pruinosus. Taxonomy (NCBI): domain Eukaryota; kingdom Metazoa; phylum Chordata; class Mammalia; order Rodentia; family Spalacidae; genus Rhizomys; species Rhizomys pruinosus. The sequence goes on along the minus strand of VZQC01003723.1, from coordinate 752,195 downwards.
TCTCTATCCACTCATCAGTTGAGGGGCATTTGGGTTGGTTCCAGCTCCTTGCTATTGTGAAGAGAGCTGAAATAAACATGGCCATGCATGTATCTTTGTGGTGGGGTGAGTCTTGAGGGTACATGCCCAGGAGTGGTATGGCTGGGTCGGGTGGCAAGTTCATTCCAAGTCTTCCAAGGGTTCTCCACACTGCTTTCCATAGTGGCTGTACGAGTTTACATTCCCACCAGCAGTGGATGAGTGTTCCCCTTTCCCCACAACCTCTCCAGCACTTGGTATCATTTGTTTTCTCGATCCTTGCCAGTCTTATTGGAGTAAGATGATATCTTAAAGTGGTTTTGATTTGCATTTCCTTAATGATTAGTGATGTTGAACACTTCTTAAGGTGTTTCTCAGCCATCTCTAATTCCTCACTTGTGAAGTCTCTGTTCAGTTTTTGCTCCATCTATTGAGTGGGTCATTTGTTTTCTTTTTTGTTTTTTGAGTAGTATATATATATTCTGGAAATCCATGCTTTGTCAGATGTTTCTGCTGTGAAGGTTTCCTCCCACTCTGTGGGATTTCACTTCACTTTCTTGATTGTTTCTTTTGATGTACAGAAGCTTTTGAGTTTAATGAGGTCCCATTTGTCAATTGTCGACCTTAATTCTTGCACAGCTGCTGTCTGATTTAGGAAGTCTTTTCCTATGCCTATGTCTTGTAGTCTGCTGCCAACTTTATCTTCTATCGCCTTCAGAGTTTGGGGTTTCACGTTGAGGTCTTTGATCCATCTGAAGTTGA
>VZQC01003723.1:687012-713693 GCA_009823505.1 Rhizomys pruinosus | reverse complement strand
GGAGGGAGGGAGGAGGGCTGGAGGAAGGAGGGAGGAGGGCTGGAGGAGGGAGGGAGGAGGGCTGGAGAAGGGAGGGAGAAGGGAGGGAGGAGGGAGGGAGGAGGGAGGAGGGCTGGAGAAGGGCTGGAGGAGGGAGGGAGGAAGGCTGGAGAGAGCTTTAGAGCTCCCAGTGCTGCAGGGGATAGCAGGGAGGAGTTGCATTATAAACGTCTAGGGAGACTGCTTCGTGGAGTGACATGTCCTCTCCTGGGATTCTCACATCAGGCTTTGGAGAAACAGAACTGCTTGCTTTTGCTGAACATGAACCACCCTTAGCCTGGTGTCTCCCACCATGTGGAAGTTACTACATTCCTCCCTGCTGCTTTCTGACATTACTACTCCATCTTGATTGTAGACATGGCATCTATGGATACAGTGAAAACAGTAAATACAAATTTTATGAAAAAGCCGGGCGTGGTGGCATGCACCTTTAATCCCAGCACTTAGGAGGCAGAGGCAGGTGGATCTCTGTGAGTTCAAGGCCAGCCTGGTCTACATAGTCAGTTCCAGATCAGCTGGGAGTTCCAGATCTCTCAAAAAGACCAAAAAAAAGTACATATGAAAAAATAAACACATCATCTTAGTGCATCTAATGCCTTGTTTATTGCCCAAGGAACAAAGGTATTTTTGTATCATACTGCAGAATCCCAGAATTTGTTTGTTTGTTTGTTTGTTTGTTTAGAGGCTAGTTCTCCCTGTAGCCCCACCTCACCTGGAACTCACTCTGTAGACCAGGCTGGCCTCCATTTCATAAAGATCTGCCTGCTTCTGCCTCCTGAGTGTCAGGATTAAAGGTGCGCACCACTACAACAGGCTGGGACCCTATTTCTTGGTTTTGCTAATGGGTACATGGATGTGTGCTTTCTATTTACCTCAAACTGCATATATGCGCTCCCTCCCTCCCTCCTTCACATGGGTGAAGAAAGGAGAGAATAGAAAATGAGGCTGAGAGTAGCCGTTTGTCCTCTATGCTCATCAGTCCACCTAGGATTATTGTGACAAAGTGCTCAGGGGGAAATTCAGCATATGGGAAAGGATCACTGGTCACCACAGCACCCACACTTGTCCTGCTTTTCTTGATAGTGTCTACTCTTTGTCATATAACATAACATAACATACATAACATAACATAACATACATAACATAACATAACAAGAGAGGCTTTTTCCCATAATCTTCCAGTCAGCTCCCTTACTTGAGAGACTGCTATTCTGTGCCATCACTGAAAGTGTTGCATACTATTTGAGTGGGTCCATTCTTGGGTCTAATGGAATACACACACACACACATACACAGGTACATGCGCACCCATAACTTTCTAATTCTAATTCTCATACTTCAATTGTAATATATGTCAGGCTCAGAGAATCTATATCCAAGACAGTAATTGATTCTAGTTCATGTTTAAATCCATACTGATTAAGCACTCAAAATTCCTCTAATAGTTTGAGATTATAAAATATAGCAGGGTCTGGAGAGATGGCTGAGAGCTTAAGAGCATTGGCTGCTCTTGCAGAGGACCAGGGTTCAGTTCACAGCACCTACATGGTGGCTAACCACCATCTGTAACTCCAATTCCAGGGAACACAATGCTTTCTTCTGACCTCTGTGGGCACTTCATGACCCAGGTGCACTTACATGCATGCAGGCAATACACTCATACACATAAAATAAAAATAATAAATAAAGCCAGGTGTGGTGGCACACGCCTTTAGTCCTAGCACTTGGGAGGCAGAGGCAGGCGGATCTTTATGAGTTCAAGGCCAGCCTGGTCTACAGAGCGAGTTCCAGGACAGCCTGGCGCTACAGGGAGACCCTGTTTCAAAAAGACAAAATAATAATAATAATAATAATAATAATAATAAATAAAACACAGCAGAATATGAATGTGACTATATAGCTCAGTTTTGGGGCACCAGTATCATTAATATTACAGAATGGGTAAGGCGGTGGGGAAACCTAACATTTACTTAAGAGGCTCTTGGTATGAATATATTACATTACACATATATAATTTAAAAATATTTTATTTATTATTTTTATGTATATGAGTATATTGCCTGCATATGTGCAAGTACCCCCATGTTGTGCAATGTCCACAGAGGTCAGAAGTGGGTATTTTTTGAGACAGTGTCTCTCGTTGAGCCTGGAGCTCACCAACTAGCTTGAATGGCTAGGTGCCTTTCTACCTTCTGGCTTCTTCCAAAATTTTTGCTTTATTTTTGAACACTCCAGGGACCTGCCTTGCCCCTGCCTCCAAGTAGTGGGGTTACAGATGCCACTTTACTTATTTTTATTCTATGTATATGAGTGTTTTTGCCTGCATGTATGTTAAGTGCACTCATGCTGTACAATGCCCGCAGAGGCCAGAAGAGGGCGCTGGATCCCCTGGAACTGCAGTTAGCCACTATGGTGGGCTCTGGGAAGTGAACCTGGGTCCTCTGCAAGAGCAGACTGTGCTCTTAGCTACTGAGCCCTCTCTCCAGCCCCAGCTATTTTCTTGTTTCACATGGGTGCTGGGAATTCAAATTCATGTCCTTCTGCTTAAGAAGTGAGCACCTTACCAAATGAACCATTGCCCTCATCCATGACAAAACTTTTAAGACATTTCTTGCAAAGCATGTCTACTAACAGTAAATTTCCTCAATTTTTGTGGTCTAAGTTTTTATTTCTCATTCACTTTTGGAAGGTTGTTAGCCAGGCATGGTAATGAACACCTTTAATCCCAGCACTCAGGAGGCAGATGCAGGTGGATCTCTGTGAGTTCAAGGCCAGTCTGGTCTACATAGTGAGTTCCAGGCCAGCTGGGCTACAGGGAGACCCTGTCTCAAAAAGAATAAAGCAAAACAAAACAGAATTCTAGGCTGATGGCTTTGTTCCCACTGGACACTTGAGCTCATCATTCTTACTTCTGGCTAGCATGATGCTTACTGAGAAGTGGAGTGGAATGCTCAGCCTGCTCCTGGGTGGTCATTTATCTCGGTCTTCTTCTAGAATTTTTGGTTTATCTTTGATTTTCTGTGGTTTGCATATGACATGTCAGGCCGTAGTTTCGTTTTGGCTTGGCATTTATCCTATTTGCTGTTCCCTGAGCTTCCTGGATCCGTGTTTGATATCTGACACTAGTATGAGAAATTCTGTCATATTTTTTCAAATATGTCTTCTCTTCCTTTTGTATTGCCATTATGTACATTTTACACATTTGCAATTGTTCCATAGTACTTGGATACTCTAGATTCTTCAGTCTTTACTCCGTTTACTTTTTCAGTTCTGGAGAATTCTACTGACATACCATAGATGGTTGTTAGCTGCTATGTGGGTGCTAGGAATCAAAGAACTCACTATGTAGACAAGACTAGCCTTGAACTCACAGAGATCTGTCTGCATCTGCCTCCTGAATGCTGTGATTAAAGGCATGTGCCACCACGCCTAGCATGACTGATACATTCTTTTTTATTTTTTTTAATTCACATGTTTTCCTTTTAATTTTATATTACTCTAAAATATGCATGCATACCCTCCACCCGTATACCAATAGTACAAAGTCTGAACATAAGAGGTAGGTTAATTCTAGAGCCCATTAAGGGATTCACCTTTTAACTGTACTGCTGCTTTCATATAAAAAAGAAATATATGTGGGCTGGAGAGATGGCTCAGCAGTTAAGAGCACTGACTGCTCTTGCAGAGGACCCGGGTTCTATTCCCCGCACCCACATGGTAGCTAAGAACCATCTTTAGTGCCAGGCAGAGGCAGGTGGATCTTTGTGAGTTCAAGGCCAGCCTGGTCTACATGGCAAGTTCCAGGTCAGCTGGGGCTACAGGGAGACCCTCTCTGTCTGAAAAAAAAAAAAAAAAAAAGAAATATATGAGCCAGGTATAGTTGTACATGCCTTTAATCCTAGCACTTGGGAGGCAGAGGCAGGTGGATCTCTCTGAGTTCAAGGCCAGGCTGGTCTACAGAGCGAGTTCCAAAACAGCTAGGACTAAAGGGTGACCCTGTCTCAAAAAGACCAAAAAAAAAAAAGAAAAAAAAAAAGAAATAAAACACTGACAATTTTGACAATGCTTAGTTTGCTTTGCAACTAGGGATTTGGTGCTAGCATCCACAGATGAGGGATAACATTTATCGTTTGTTTTTCTGGGACTGTGTTACTTCACTTAGCGTAATGTCTTCTAGTTCCATCCATTTACCTGCAAAGTTCATGATGTCATCTTTCTTTACTGCTTCATAGAACTCCATTGTGTACCACATTTTCTTTTTTTTTTTTTTTCTTTTTTTGTCTTTTTGAGGCAGGGCCTCCCCTTTAGTCCCAGCTGCCTGGAGCTCACTATGTAGACCAGGCTGGCCTTGAACTCATAGGAATCCACCTGCCTCTGCCCTTGCCTCCCAAGTGCTGAGATTAAAGGCGGGGTTGAGGGGCACTTGGGTTGGTTCCAGCTCTTCACTATCCTGAAGAGAACTGCAATAAACATAAATGTCCATGTATCACTGCAATAGGATGAGTCTTGTGGGTATTTACCCAGGAGTGGTATGACTGGGTCAGGTGGTAGGCTCATTTTCAGTTTTTGTGGAGTTTTTTGTTTTTGTTTTTGTTTTTTGGTCTTTTTGAGACAAGGTCTCCCTTTAGTCCCAGCTAGCCTGGAGCTTGCTTTGTAGACCAGGCCAGCCTTGAACTCACAGAGATCCACCTGCCTCTGCCTCCCGAGTGCTGGGATTACCACCACACCCAGCAGGCATTTTCAGTCTTTTCAAAGTTCTCCACACTGCTTTCCATAGGGGTTGCACAAGTTTGCATTCCCACAAGCAGTGAATGAGTGTTCCCCTTTCCCCACAACCTCTCCGGAATTTGGTGTCATTTTTTTCCCTAATCTTAGCCAGCCTTACCAGGCTAAGGTTTTAATTTGCACCTTCAGCTGTTTTAATTTGCCTCTCCTTAACTATTAGCAATGTTGAACACTTTCTGAGATGTTTCTCAGCCATCTTTACTTCTTCATTTGTGAATTCCCTATTCAGCTCTTTACTCCATCTTTTGATAGTGTTGTTTGTTTTCTTGCTCCTTTGTTTTTGAGTAGTTAATTTATTCTGGGTGTTAATGCTCTATCAAATGTATCACTGGTGAAGGTTTCCTCCCACTCTGTGGGTTTTCTCTTCACTTCTTTGATTGTTTCTTTCACTGGACAGAAGCTTTTGAGTTTAATGAGGTCCCATTTGTCTATTGTTGACCTTGTTTCCAACGCAACTGCTGTCTGATTTAGAAAGTCCTTTCCTATGCCCATATTTTGTAGGTTGCTACTGACGTTTTCTTCTACCATTTTCAAGATTTCTGGTTTCACATTGAGGTCATTAATCCATTTGAAGTTGATTTTTGTACATGGTGAAAGGTAGGGGTTCAGTTTCATCTTTCTACAAGTGGCGATCCAGTTTTGGCAGCACCATTTGCTGAAGATGCTGTTTCCTCCATTGAGTCTTCTTGACCCCCTTGTCAAATATGAGGTGGTTGAAATTGCCTGTGCTCAGGTTTGGATCTTTAATTTTGTTCCATTAATTTACAGGTCTGTTGTTGTGCCAGTACCAGGCTGTTTTTATTACTATAGTCCTGTAGTATAGTTTGAAGTCTGTTTTGGTTATCTTCCCTGTGTTGCTCTTTTTGCTCAGTGTTGCTTTGGGTATCTAGGGTCTTTTGTTTTTCCAAATGAAGGAATGTTTTTGAGGATGTTTTTCTCTAAGTGTGAGAAAAAACTCATGGGGAGTTTGATCAGGATTGCAGTGAATCTGTATATTAGCTTGGGTAGGATGGACATTTTTACTATATTAATTCTTCCAATCCATGAGCATGGGAGGTCTTTCCATCTTCTGGTATCTTCTTCAATCTCCTTCTTCAGGGATTTAAATTTTTCATTGTAGAGGTCTTTGGTGTCTTTGGTTAAGTTTGTTCCTAACCATTTTTTTTTTTTGAGGTTATTATGAATAGGAGGGTCTCCTTGTATTCCTTCTCCATTTGTTTATTGTTGGTGTAAAGAAAGGGTACTGATTTTTCTAGGTTAGTTTTGTAGCCTGCCACTTTACTGAAACTTTTGATTATTTCTAGGAGTTTCTTTTATTTTATTTTTTCTTTTTGAGATAGGGACTCCCAATAGCCCCAGGTGGCCTGAAACTCACTCTGTAGACCAGGCTGGCCTTGAACTCACATGGATCCGCTTGCCTCCGAAGTGCCAGAATTAAAGGTGTGAGCCACCACGCCTAGCATTAAGGATGGTTCTTAGCTGCCATGTGGGTGCTGGGAATCGAACCCAGGTCCTCTGCAAGAGCAGTTGGCACTCTTAACTGCTGAGCCCCCCCCCTTTTTTTTTCTAGGAGGTTTTTTTTTTTTTTTTTTTTTTTTGGTCCATTTGAGACACGGTTTCCCTGTAGCCCCAGCTGTCCTGGAACTCACTCTGTAGACCAGGCTGGCCTTGAACTCACAAAGATCTGCCTGCCTCTGCCTCCCAAGTGCTAGGATTAAAGGCGGGCGCCACCACGCCCGGCTTTCTAGAGTTTCTTAATGGAGCTTTTTGCATTCCTTAGGTACACTACCATATCATCTGCAAAAAAGGATAGTTTGATGTCCTCTTTTCCAATTAGTACTCCTTTAACTTCCTTTTCTTGTCTTGTTGCTATAGGAAGCATTTTAAGCACTACATTGAAGAGGAGTGGAGACAGGGGGCAGCCTTGCAGGGCTCCTGATTTTAAGGGGAATGTTTCTAATTTTTCCCCATTTAGGATGATGTTGGCCGTGGGTTTGTTGTATATGACTTTATGTTGAAGAATGTTCCCTCCAGTCCCTCTAGGACTTTAAACATGAAGGCATGTTGGATTTTGTCAAACGCTTTTTATTTTATTATTTATTTATTTATTTATTTATTTATTTATTGGTCTTTTCAAGACAGGGTCTCCCTGTAGCCCTGGCTGTCCTGGAACTCACTCTGTAGACCAGGCTGGCCTTGAACTAACAAAGATCTGCTTGCCTCTGCCTCCCAAGTGCTAGGATTAAAGGTGTGCCCCACCACGCCCGGCTGCCAAAGGCTTTTTAAAACCAAATCAATTGAGATAACCACTAGGTTTTTATCTTTCAGCCAATTTATGTGCTTTATGACACATTGATTTGATTTGTGTATGTTGAACCATCCCTCTATCTCTGATATGAATCCAACTTGGTCATGACGGATGCTCTTTTCAATGTATACCTGTATGCAGTTTTCAAGTATTTTGTTGAGAATTTTTGACTCTATGTTCATTAATGAAATGGGCCCACAGTTTTCTTTTTCGGTTGTATCTTTTCCTGGTTTGGGCATTAAAGTGATTCTGGCTTCCTAGAAAGAATTTGGGAGACCTCCCTCTGTTTCTATCCTTTTGAACAATTTGAGTAATAGTGTTTGTATATCCTCTTTAAATGTTTTATAGAGCTCTGCCGGAAATCCATCTGGGCCTGGGCTTTTTTTAGTTGGGAGGTTTTGAATTGCTATTTCAATTTCCTCATTTGTTATACGTCTGTTTAAGCTGTCAATCTCTTTTGAGTAAGCTTTGGTGAATTCCAGAATTTCAGATATTATCCATTTCTCTTAGGTTTTCAAATTTACTAGAGTATAGATGTTTGAGGTATTCTTGTATGACCATCTGAATCTTTTCAATGTCTGTCGTGATGTTTCCCTTTTCATCTTGAATTCTATGGATTTGGAGTTGATCTTTCTTTCTTTTGGTTAACAGGGCTAGAGGTCTATCTATCTTGTTTGTTCTTTCAAAGAACCAGCTTTTGGATTAATTGATTCTTTGTACTATTTTATTTCTATTTCATTGTTCTTGCTTTAATTTTTATTATTTCATCTTGTCTTGTGGGTTTAGGATTCAGTTGTTGTCTCTGAAGTGTTTTTAGTTGCAGTGTTAGATCATTTATTGTGCTCTTTCTGTTTTTGTTTTTGTTTTTAATGTAGGCACTTAGTGCTATCAATTTCCCTCTTAGGACTGCTTTTAAAATATCCCATAGGTTTCGTTGTGTTGTATTGTCTTTTTCATTTAATTCCAGGTATACCTATTTTTTTTTATTTCTTCCTTGATCCATTCATTATTTAGGAGTGTGTTGTTTAGTCTCCATGTGTTCCTTTTGATAGTAGGGCTCATTCTGGTGTTGATTTTGAACTTTATTGCACTGTGGTCTGATAGAATGCATGGGATTATTTTGATCCTTTTGTATTTGTTGATGTTTTTTCTGTGTCCCAGTATGTGGTTAATTTGGAGAATGTTCTATGGGGTCCTGAGTAGAAACTATACTCTCTGGGGCTGGAGAGATGGCCTAGTGGTTAAGAGCACTGACTGCTTTTGTAGAGGACCCGGGTTCAATCCCCAGTACCCACATGGCAGCTGAGAACCGTCTTTGACTCCAGTTTCAAGGGAATCTGACGCCCTCTTCTGACATCCACAGCATTGCACGACACAGGTGCACAAACCTGCATGCAGACAGTACATTCATGCACATACAAAAATAAATAAAATTAAAAAAAAAAAAGAAACTATACTCTCTGGTGTTTGGGTGGAAAATTCAGTAGATGTCTTTGAGGTCCATTTGGTGTATTATATTGTTCAGTTCAGATGTCTCTCTGTTTATTCTTTGTCCAGTTGACCTGTCCAAAGGGCTCAGTGGGGTATTGAAGTCCCCTACTGTTAGTGTGCTGGGATTAATCTGTGCCTTGAGGTACTGCAGAATTGTGCTTATAAAGTTCCGATGCACCAGAGTTTGGTGTGTATATATTCATGATTGTGAAATCTTCATGGTTAATTGTTCCTTTGATAAGGATGTAATGGCCCTCTTTGTCACTTCTGATTAGTTTTACTTTGAGGTCTATTTTGTCTGATAATAGAATAGCAACTCCTGCTTGCTTTTTTGTACCATTTGCTTGGAATAATTTTTCCAGCCTTTCACCTCAAGTTAGAGCCTATCCTTGAGTATGAGATAGGTTTCTTACAGACAGCATATAAATGGGTTCTGTTTCCTAACCCATTCTTCCAGTCTATGTCTTTTGATAAACCATTAATATTTAAGGTCATTATTGAGAGATGTGTGTTTCCTTTCATCTTATTTCCTGTTTGCATTCTTAGTCTAGGTTTATATTTCCGCAGTTATACTGTTATTAATTACTCTCTCTAGCTTGGGGATAGTTGTTCCTTTCCTCTGACCTTTGAATTACTTCGTGTATTTTCTGAAGGATTGGTTTTCTGGACATGAATTCTTTCATCTTTTTTATGTCATGAAAGTTTTTCTTTCTCCTCCAACTATAATCGACATTTTTGCTGCATATAGTAATCTGGGTTGGCATCTGTAGTCATTTAGTACTGGGAATACTTTGGTACACATTCTTCTGGCTTTCATTGTTTGCACTGAAAAGTCAGCTGTAATTCTGATGGATTTCCCTTTACATGTAACTTGTTCTTTTTCTCTTGTGGCCTTCAGTATTTTGTCTTTGTTTTGGGCATCTAGGATTTTAACTATGATATGGTATGGGGAATTTCTTTTCTGATCTTGTCTATTTGGTGTTCTATGTGCTTCTTGTATTTGTATGGGTTTGTTGTTTTTCAAGTTTGGGCAAATTTTCTTCTATTATTCTGTTGAAGATCTGATCAATGCCATTGTCCTGGGATTCTTCTACTTCCTCTATATCTATGGTGAGGGTGTTTGGTCTTTTCATAGTGTCCCACATTTCCTGTGGGTTTTTTCTTTTTTTCTTATTTTTCATACTCTTTTCTTGAGCTCTGTAGTTCTCTTCCACATTATCTTCCAGTGTTGATATTATATTTTCTGCTTCATCCAATCTGTTACTGAGGCTTTCTCCCATCTTTTCCTGCTGATTAGATAAGGGTTCAATTTCCTTTTTGATTTCATCCTGTGATTTCTTTAAAAATTTTTTTAAATTTTTTTTATTTATTTTTGTATGTGTATGAATGTACTGCCTGCATGTAGGTCTGTGCACCCATGTCATGCAATGCTGCAGAGGTCAGAAGAGGGTCTCAGATTCCCCTGGAACTGGAGTTCTCCTGGAACTGGAGTTACAGACAGTTCTCAGCCGCCATGTGGGTGCTGGGGATCGAACCCAGGTCCTCTTTAGTATTTCCAGTTCCTCTGGAGCTTGACATTGAAATTTTCTCCTCCTAGATCCCTGATTCTCTGGTCAATTTCCTTTTTCATTTCAGCATGGGATCTTTTCAGTGTTTCCACTTCCTTACGGAGTTTGTCATTCTCTCGCCGTAGTTCTTTCCAGAGTTTGTCATTCTCTCCCTCTATGTCTTTCTGGAGTTTGTCATTCTCTCCTTTTAGTTCCTTGATCTTTGTATTCCTTGATTTCTTCTTTTTAAAAAATCTTTACTTTATTATTATTATTATTATTATTATTATTTGTATGAATGTGCTGTCTGCATGTAGGTTTGTGCACTCATGTCATGCAATGCCGCAGATGTCAGAAGAGGGTGTTGGATTCCTGCAGGTTCCTGGGACCTTCACCCTGCCCTCATGGCCTGCATCTCCAACCGGCCCTCATGGCCTGCATCTCCAACTGATATGTTCATAACTTAAAAATTACTGTGGTTGAGCCAGGCGTGGTGGCGCACGCCTTTAATCCTAGCACTTGGGAGGCAGAGGCAGGCGGATCTTTGTGAGTTCAAGGCCAGCCTGGTCTACAGAGCGAGTTCCAGGACAGCTGGGGCTACAGGGAGACCCTGTCTCAAAAAGGCCGAAAAAAAAATTACTGTGGTTGGCACAGTCCTCATCCTCTTCCTCCTTAACTCAGACTCTGCTTCTCATTTCCTCTATAAACCATCAGGATAGCTAGGTTATTGTCTTTTCAAAGGAAATACATCATGGAGCAAGTGGGAAAGGGCTCTTGTTACTAAAGACACTCTAAAGCTCTGAAGTGCCAGAAGAGAAAACTTGGGATGGAATATATGCCTAAAAAAGGTTGTGGATCCTCCAAGAAAAATAAGGATGCTTACTTAGTTTAATCAGTGATTCTTTTTAAACTATTCAGACATCATGAACAAGATATTAAATTGTACCTAAGCATTTGTATTTCTTTAAATCTTGTTCTAAATCATATCTGTTTAATAAATGACTAGTTGATATTTGTGCATGTTATTTAATAAAGAGTTATATTTTTATAGAAAAAAATTACTGTGGTTGGGGCCAGAGAGATGGCTTTTCTAATACTTAAGTCTTGAGCACTCAAGATGAGTGGCACCCTCTCTACCCAACCAGGTGCTATCTATTCAGTTAAGAAAGTGTCCAGGGCTTCGAATCCCAGCTAACAACCATCCATAAGGCCAGTTCCAGGATATCCAAAGCCCTCTTTTGACCTTCGTGGGCATTGCATGACATGGGTGCACTTATATACATGCAAACAATACACTAATACACATAAAATTTAAAAATTAAAATATTTATTTAAAAAAAAAAAAAAAGAAAGAAAAGTTCCAGCCTGGCTGCCTCCTGTTTACCTAAAACAGGCAGTGAGCAGCTAGTTCATTTCCTGTTACAGTCTATGAGCTTTGCCTTGCAAGGCAGGACCAAAGCTAGCTAAGAGAAGCTTCAAGCAATTTTGATCTTCATTTGTTTAATTGTGATTTTTTTTTTTTTTTTTTTTTGGTCTTTTTGAGACAGGGTCTCCCTGTAGTCCCAGCTGTCCTGGAATTCACTCTGTAGACCAGGCTGGCCTTGAACTCACAAAGATCCGCCTGCCTCTGCCTCCCAAGTGCTAGGATTAAAGGCGTGCGCCACCACGCCCGGCAATCACACTTCGTTATTTTTAATGGGGTGCCTAACAGTATGCTGCTATATGGCGGCATAGGTATTTAGTATTTATATTTAGTATTTGGTATTTATATCAATCCTCTAATTAAATGAAATACAAACACTTCAGTGTTATATAAGCACCTCAATAATTTAGTAACACTATCCGTAGGTCTCACTGTCAGTTCTCCAAGAGATTAGCCTCCTCCCTAAAATAACCTAACTTGGTATTGCCAAGAATAACATTACATGCGTTTAAAATATTTCTAGTTTGCCAAATTGCCTTCCAAAATATTTCACTAATTGCTCTTCACACCAGCAATGTATTAACTATTCTGTATCCCCTTTCTTATCCTCAATACTGTAGCCACATATTTACACTCTTGATCAGCAGGTGAAATTTGTCTTGCTCTCATTATTCCTTTGTAATTAACTATTAATTGAAGTCAAGTGTCACTTTTCGTTTTAGTATGTGGTACATCTTGTGAGTTGCTAGTTCCTGTCCCTTGTTCATTTTAAAACCAGAATGTCTCTTTTAATTGGATTTTAAGAGAACATGACTCATTTTTGCCCTTTGAGGCAAGCGTTGTAGCCAGCATTTTCTGGAAGCTGACCTCTATCTATTCTTTTAGCTGACCTGCGTCTTTACAGTAGTAGCGTTCCTCCCGATTTCAGGTTGACTGACCTTGTTCAGGACTCACTGGCTGCACTGACTGACAGTGCCACCAGCTTCTCCCTGCCCTCAGCTTGGGGGGCCCTGAAATCACATTCTTACAGCAGACCGAGGTGACTTGAGGTTGCTCTGAAATCCCCATACCACATTTATTTCAAGATTAAACTCCTCTATTTGTCATTAGATATATCTGTTTGAAATATAAAATGATTATTTAAGGGCTAGAGAGATGGCTCAGCAGTTAAGAGCACTAACTGCTCTTGCAGAGAGCCCTGGGTTCAATTCCCAGCACCTATATGGCGGCTAACAACTGTCCATTACTCCAGTTCCGGAGGATTCAACACCTTCATACCTCTGTGGGCACTGTACAGCATGAGTACACTGACACACATGTAGGCCACACACTGACACACATGTAGGCCACACACTGACACACATGTAGGCCACACACAGACACACATGTAGGCAACACACTGACACACATGTAGGCCACACACAGACACGCATGTAGGCCACACACTGACATGCATGTAGGCCACACACTGACACATGTAGGCCACACACTGACATGCATGTAGGCCACATGCTGACACGCATGTAGGCCACACGCTGACACACATGTAGACCACACACTGACACACATGTAGGCCACACGCTGACACATGTAGGCCACACACTGACACACATGTAGGCAACACACTGACACACATGTAGGCCACACACAGACACACATGTAGGCCACACACTGACACACATGTAGGCCACACACTGACACCCATGTGGGCCACACACTGACACGCATGTAGGCCACACACTGACACACATGTGGGCCACACACCGACACATGTAGGTTACACACTGCCACGCATGTAGGCCACACTGACACACGTGGGCCACACACTGACACACACTGCAGGTTCAGGTGCAGCACAGCACAGCTTTGTTATAGAATGAATGAGGGACAGAAGATGGTGGATGCTTTCCTCAGCAATCCCACTCTGTGACTAGAAGCAGGAGATGGCTCAGTGTGTAGGCCATGTCTATAGTCTATACATCAGGCTAGTCTGCATCTATGAAAAATGTTGTATAGAGAGTCCAAGATAGTGTGGGAAATGTAAACAACATATTTCCAGAACTTCCCGCTCCAGGACTATTCAGATGATGGATCTTCCCACTACAGACAATTGTAAACAGGAGGACAGAATAGTAAAAATAAATAAGAGCTTTTTAATGGAGCTAGAGAGATGGCTCAGCAGTTAAAAACACTGGCTGCTCTTACAGAAGATCCAGGTTCAAATCCCAGCACCCACATGATGGCTAACAACTGTCTTTAATTCCAGTTTCAGGGGATCCAACTCCCTCTTCTGGCCTCTGGGCACTGCGTGACACAGGTGCACTTACATACATGCTGGCATAGCACTCACACATAAATTCTTTTAAAAATCAAGAAAACAATTAAACATGCACAGACATGAAATTTCTGACAAGGTGATAGGTATCATACTCCAAACCAAAAGAGAAGAAACCAGGGAGTCGGGGGCTAGAAAGATGGCTCAGCAGTTAAGAGCACTTACTGCTCTTGCAGAGGACCCAGGTTCCATTCAAGCACCCACATGGCAGCTAAGAACTGTCTTTAAACCAGGTGTGGTGGTGCAAGCCTTTAATCCCAGCACTCAGGAGGTAGAGGCAGGAGGATCTCTATGAGTTCAAGTCCAGCCTGGTCTATAGGGCTAGTTTCAGGCCAGGTGGGGCTACATGGAGTTGTTGTCTCAAAAACACAAGGAGGAGGAGGAGGAGGAGGAGGAGGAGGAGGAAGAGGAGGAGGAGGAACCAGGGAGGTAAGGGGCCAGTTTTGCCCAGACTAAACTAAGCAGAAAAATACACCAGGGTTTGAGGGAACTTAAGAGCCTCAGAAGTATCATTAAAGTCTGGACCAACCAATTAAAGGAGTCTAGAGAGACCCTCACCCAATGCATTTGAGACCCCAAAAGAACTGTTCCCAAAGTCAACCTCTTCCCTCACCTTATTATTCCCTTTCTGCCTAAGCAGAATCAGAAAAAGGAAAAGAAAGCCACCCTGAGAGAGTATAACAGTGAGCGGGTTCCTCTCAGATTCCAGTCAGACTTCACAGCACAGGAGTGGGCTGCAAACACGGACGTGGTGCATTTCCAGTGGTTCCAGCCTGACAGCTCCCCTAAAGTCAGCAGAAGGAAAAAGGAAACCTTTCTTGGAGAGAAACGCTCATCTAGGGCCTTGGGGAACTCACAAAAATAAAATGTGAGGAACAAGGAGTGACAAACAGCCAAAATAATCACACACAGACAACATGATTCAATATGTAGAAAAGTCTAACAGACTGTGATAACTGGACAACAGATGCAGTAAAATTGCAGAATATAAAAGCAACATCCAGGAGAAAAAAATAGCCAATAACAAAGTTGCTAAGAAAGCAATTCTCTCTCTCTCTCTCTCTCTCTCCTCTCTCTCTCTCCTCTCTCTCCTCTCTCTCTCCTCTCTCTCTCTCTCTCTTCCTCTCTCTCTCCCTCTCTTCTCTCTCTCTCATCTCTCTCTCCCTCTCCTCTCTTCTCTCTCTCTCTCTCTCTCTCTTTCGGTCCTTCTTGAGAACAGGGTTTCCCTTTAGGCCCAGGCTGGCCTGGAAACTTTGCTCTGTAGATCAAGTTGACCTTGAACTCAGAGATCCACCTGCCTCTGCTAGGATTAAAGGTGTGCGCCACCACGCCTGGCTGCAATTCTATTCTCAATAGGCCTGTTGACCTTGAGAAAAACTGTTGAGAGACAGAAAGCTATCACAATGCTTGCGCCCCAAGGAGCTGCTGTTCGCCAGGGGACCTTTGGCAGTGTTTAGTCATATTCTTGGCTGTCACAACTGGGAGAGAAGACTTCTAGTGGCAACTAACGTGTAGAGGTCAGGAACGCTATGGGGCACGTAACAAAGTACAGAACAGCCCTCCACATAAAGATTTTTCCTATCCAAAATGTCAGTACTACCAAGGTTGAGAAACTTTGTGTTAAACATTCAACTGGAGAAGTCAAAACGGTGGTAGGACTGGAAGAGAGAAGCTAGGCAGAAGATATAAATTTGGTAATTGTTGACAAATAGGTGGTGTCCACCTCCTGAAGACTGGCTGAGATCAGCATCCAGGGAGACAGTGAATGTTTGGACACGTTGTCAAGATGAGAGACTGAGAAGGAGGGGCAGACAGTGAAGAAAGTTGAGAAGATAAACCAGAGCTGAGGGCTGGAAGGAGGTGTGACATTAGAAAGAAGGAAGATGCAAGGCGGGTCAGGCAGGAGAGTGGGGGTGGAAACAAACTGAAATCCGCCTTGTGCTTGCTGGACCGCAGGTCTTAAAATGGCAGTCTTTTTTTTTTTTTTTTTTTTAAAGCTTTTCTTTTTTTATTTTTTTTATTAACAGGAATGCAGCTAAGCTACAGGGTAGCAGTGAGATTTAACCAAGCTGTGGCTCTGCTGCACAAAGAGAGGAGCACTTCGAAGAGAGGAGCACTTACTTAGAAGAGAGGAGCACTTAGAAGAGAGGAGCACTGGGCTGGAGAGATGGCCTAGCAGTTAAGAGCACCGACTGCTCTTGCAGAGGACCCGGGTTTAATTCCCAGCACCCACATGTCAGTTAAGAACCGTCTTTAACTCAAGTTCCAGGGGAATCTGACACCCTCTCCTGACCTCCGTGGCATTGCACGACACCACGGGTGCACAAACCTACCTGCAGACAGTACATTCATACACACACAAAAAAAAATTTAAAGGAGAGGAGCACTTAGAAGAGACGAGCACTTAGGGTGGGGATTGACAGAGCACCTGGGGAGGTCACCATGACTAACTCTGGTATTTAAGCTTGTGAGGAAGAGCAAACACAAGAGGGATAAAGGATGGTGAAATAGAGGGGAGACTCAGTAGGCGGTGGGGGATGGGGAAGGACACTAGAGTACAGCCAGAGAACAGGAGCCATCCAACTGAGATTAGGGAGGGTTTAAATTATGAGTCTTTAAAAAAAAAAATCTAGCCACTGGAGAGATGGCTCAGCGGTTAGAGCACCGGCTGCTCTTGTACAGGACCCAGTTTTGATTTCCAGCACCCACATGACAGCTAGCAACTGTCTGTAACTCCAGTTCCTGGGGATCCAACTCATTCTTCTGATCTCTGTGGGCAGTGCATGACATGCGTGCAGTTACAAACATGCAGGCTGATACAAATAAAATAAAAATAATAAATTTTTAAGAATTTATTCATTTATATATATACATATATTTTATCAAATCTAGACTTATGTCCTCCCATCCCCCCACCCCACCAGAGTTCATGCATTCTACCAAACATGCTTTTCATTTCTTTCTCAGTCTTTCTCAATATTCTCCATGTGGAAGTTGACTGAGCAGAAGTTCACTGTTTCAGTTCTTCAATGCAGTCCTTTCTGTTGTTATTGTTGTTGTTGTTGTTGTTGTTTCCAATATGCATCACTCCCAGCTGCTTTGGACAAAAGCTCAAGGGGTCGTGAACCGGAAATACTTACAACTAGGTAATTGGCACTAGCATCCACAGATGAGGGATACCATTCTTCGTTTGTTTTTCTGGAACTGTGTTACTTCACTCAGCATGATGTCCTCTAGCTCTAGCCATTTTCCTGCAAAGCTCATGATGTCATCTTTCTTTACTGCTGCATAGAACTCCATTGTGTAGATGTACCACATTTTTTCTATCCACATGTCAATTGAGGGGCATTTGGGTTGGTTCCAGCTCCTTGCTATTGTGAAGAGAGCTGAAATAAACATGGCCGTGCATATATCTCTACGGTGGGGTGAGTCTTGAGGGTACATGCCTAGGAGTGGTACGGCTGGGTCGGGTGGCAAGTTCATTCCAAGTCTTCCAAGGGTTCTCCACACTGCTTTCCATAGTGGCTGTATGAGTTTACATTCCCACCAGCAGTGGATGAGTGTTCCCCTTTCCCCACAACCTCTCCACCACTTGGTATCATTTGTTTTCTTGATCCTAGCCAGTCTTATTGGAGTAAGATGATATCTTAAAGTGGTTTTGATCTGCATTTCCTTAATTAGTGATGTTGAACACTTCTTGAGGTGTTTCTCAGCCATCTTTAATTCCTCACTTGTGAAGTCTCTATTCAGCTCTTTGCTCCATCTATTGAGTGGGTCATTTGTTTTCTTTTGTCTTTGTTTTTTGAGTAGTTTATATATTCTGGAAATCAATGCTTTGTCAGATGTATCTGCAGTGAAGGTTTCCTCCCACTCTGTGGGATTTCTCTTCACTTCCTTGATTGTTTCTTTTGATGTACAGAAGCTTTTGAGTTTGATGAGGTCCCATTTGTCAATTGTCGACCTTAATTCTTGTGCAGCTGCTGTCTGATTTAGGAAGTCTTTTCCTACGCCTATGTCTTGTAGTCTGCTGCCAACTTTTTCTTCTATCACCTTCAGAGTTTGGGGTTTCACGTTGAGGTCTTTAATCCATCTGGAGTTGACTTTTGTACAGGGTGAGAGGTAGGGGTTTAATTTCATTCTTCTACAAGTGGTGATCCAGTTTTGCCAACACCACTTGCTGAAGATGCTGTCTTTTCTCCATTGTGGTTTCTTGGCCCCCTTGTCAAATATGAGATGGCTGAAATTGTATGTGCTCAGATTTGGATCTTCGGTTTTGTTCCATTGGTCAACAGGTCTGTTTTTGTGCCAGTACCAGGCTGTTTTTATGACTATAGCCCTGTAGTATAGTTTAAAATCTGGTATAGAGATCCCTCCTGTGTAGCTCTTTTCACTCAGGATTGATTTGGCTATTCGGGGTCTTTTGTTTTTCCAAATGAATTTAAGAACTTTTGTTTCCAAGCCTGTGAAGAAACTCTTGGGGATTTTGATTGGGATTGCATTAAATCTATACAAGAGTTTTGGTAAAATGGACATTTTTACAATGTTAATTTTCCCAATCCATGAGCATGGGAGGTTTTTCCATCTTCTGAGGTCTTCTTCAATTTCTTTCTTTAAGGGTTTAAAATTTTTGTTGTAGAGGTCTTTGGTGTCTTTGGTTAGGTTTGTTCCTAGGTATCTTATTGTTTTTGAGGCTATTGTGAGTGGGAAGGTCTCTTTGAATTCTTTCTCCAGTTGCTTGTTCTTGGTGTAAAGAAAGGCCATTGATTTTCTAAGGTTAATTTTGTATCCTGCCACTTTGCTGAAGCTGTTAATCGTTTCTAGGAGTTTTCTGGTGGAGTTTTTTGCATCCCTTAAGTAAACAATCATATCATCAGCAAATAGGGATAGTTTGACTTCCTCTTTTCCAATTAGTACTCCTTTAATATCCTTTTCTTGCCTTATTGCTCTAGCAAGTGTTTCAAGCACTATATTGAAGAGGAGTGGTGATAGGGGGCAGCCTTGCCGAGTTCCTACCTTTAAAGGGAATGTTTCTGTCATTTCCCCATTTAGGATGATATTGGCTGTGGGTTTCCTGTATATGGCTTTGATTACATTGAGGAATGATCCCTCCAATCCAATTCCTTCTAGGACTTTAAGCATGAAGGGATGCTGGATTTTGTCAAAGGCTTTTTCAGCATCAATTGAGATGATGGTGTGGTTTTTGTCTTTGATTCCGTTTATGTGTTTGATGATGTTTATTGATTTTCGTATGTTGAACCATCCCTGCATCTCTGGTATGAATCCAACTTGGTCATGATGGATGATCTTCTTGATGTGGGTCTGTATGCGATTTGCCAGTATTCTGTTTAGAATTTTGGCATCTGTGTTCATGAGGGAGATGGGTCTATAATTCTCCTTTTTAGTTGGATCTTTGCCTGGTTTTGGTAATAGAGTGATGTTGGCTTCATAGAAGGAATTTGGGAGAATTCCCTCTGATTGTATACTTCTAAACAGTTTCAGAAATAATGGTTGTAGGTCTTTTTGAAATGTTTTATAGAATTCTGCTGTGAAACCGTCTGGGCCTGGGCTTTTTTTAGTTGGGAGGCTTCTTACTACATCCTCTATTTCTTCATATGTTATGGGTCTGTTTAAGCTGCTGGTCTCCTCTTGGCCAAGCTTTGGTGATTCCCAAGATTTCAGATATTCATCCATTTCTTCTAGATTTTCAAACTTGGTAGAATATAGGTTCTTGTAATATTCCCATATAATTTTCTTGATCTTTTCCTTGTCCGTTGTGATATTTCCCTTTTCATCACAGATTGTATTGATTTGGAGTTGTTCCTTCTTTCTTTTTGTTAACTGGGCTAGAGGTCTGTCTATCTTGTTTATTCTTTCAAAGAACCAACTTTTGGCTTCATTGATTTTTTGTATTGTTTTCTTTGTTTCTATTTCATTGATTTCTGCTCTGATTTTTGTTATTTCTTCCTGTCTGTTGCGTTTAGGGTTCATCTGTTGTTGCCTCTCAAGTGCTTTTAGCTGTAGTGTTAGATCATTCACTTGTGCTCTTTCTGTTTTTCTAATGTAGGCACCCAGGGCTATAAATTTCCCTCTTAGGACTGCTTTTAAGGTATCCCATAAGTTTTGTTGTGTTGTATTGTCATTGTCATTCAGTTCCAGGAATGTTTTTATTTCTTTCTTTATCTCTTCCTTGACCCATTCATTATTCAAGAGTGTGTTGTTTAGTCTCCATGTGTTCTTGTAGGCAGGAGGGCTTGTCCTGGTGTTGATGTTGAGCTTCATTGCACTGTGGTCTGACAGGATGCATGAAATTATTTCAATCTTTTTGTATTTGTAGAGGTTTCTTCTGTGTCCCAGGATGTGGTCGATTTTGGAGAATGTTCCGTGGGGTGCTGAGTAGAAAGTGTATTCTCTGGTATTAGGATGGAATGTTCGGTAGAGGTCTATGAGGTCCATTTGGTGTATCATATCGTTCAGTTCAGATGTCTCTCTGTTTATTTTTTGTCCTGTTGACCTATCCAAAGGACTCAGTGGGGTATTGAAATCTCCCACTATGAGTGTGCTGGGGTTAGTCTGTGACTTGTGGTCCTGGAGAATTGTCTTTATAAAGTTTGGTGCACCAGAATTTGGGGCATATATATTCATAATTGTGAAATCTTCTTGGTGGATTGTTCCTTTGATGAAAATGTAATGGCCTTCTTTGTCTCTTCTGATTTCTTTTACTTTGAAGTCTATTTTATCCGATATTAAAATAGCAACACCTGCTTTCTTTTTGGTACCATTTGCTTGGAATATTTTTTTCCATCCCTTCACTTTAAGGTGGTGCCTGTCCTTGAAGGTAAGATGTGTTTCTTGTAGACAGCATATCGATGGATTCTGTTTCCTAATCCAATCTCCCAGTCTATGTCTTTTGATTGGGGAATTTAGTCCATTAATATTTAAGGTTATGACTGATAGGTTTGTGTTGCTTCCTTTTGCCTTATTATCCATTTGCGGTTTTGGTTTAGGTTTCTACTTCTGCAGTTATGCTTTTATTGATTTCTCTTTCTAGGTGCCTGGGGTTGGTTGCTCCTTTCTTCTGTCCTTTGAATTGCTTCAAGTATTCTCTGAAGGGTTGGTTTTCCGGACATGTATTCTTTCAACTTGTTTATGTCATGGAAGGTTTTTCTCTCTCCTTCAACTATAATTGACATTTTTGCTGGGTATAGTAACCTGGGTTGGCATCTATTGTCCTTTAACACTGGGAATGCTTTGCTCCAGGTTCTTCTTGCTTTCATAGTTTGCACTGAGAAGTCAGTTGTAATTCTGATAGGTTTCCCCTTATAGGTCACTTGTTGTTTTTCTCTTGTGGCTTTAAGGATTTTGTCTTTGTTTTGGGTGTCTAGCATTTTAACTATGATGTGGCGTGGAGAATTTCTTTTCTGATCTTGTCTGTTTGGAGTTCTATGTGCTTCTTGTATTTGTATTGGTTTGTCCTTTTTTAGTTTGGGGAAGTTTTCATCTATTATTCTGTTGAAGATCTGATCAATACCATTCTCTTGGGATTCTTCTCCTTCCTCTATTCCTATGATGTGGAGGTTTGATCTTTTCATAGTGTCCCACAGTTCCTGGTTGTTCCACTTTTGTGTATTTTTAAATTTTTCATAATCTTTCCTTGAGGTTTTTAGTTGTTCTGTGTTATCTTCCAGGTCTGATATTCTTTGTTCTGCTTCCTCCATTCTGCTTCTGAGGCTTTTTCCATTCCTTTCCTCTTGATTGGATGAGTGTTTGATTTCCTTTTTCATTTCCTCTTCTGATTTCTTTAGTATTTCTACTTCTTTTTGGAGCTTCTCAATCTCTTCCTGTAGCTCTTTGCTTCGCTGGTTGGTTTCCTTATCTTTTTCAGCATGGGATCTTTTCAGTGTTTCTACTTCCTTCTGGAGTTTGTCATTCTCTCTCTCTAGGTCCTTCTTGAGTTCTTCATTCTCTTTTCTCAGTTCTTTGATTTGCTCTTTATAATCTTGTAGTTCTTTAAATATGTTCCCAATTGTGTTTCTGATATCTGTGTCCTGGGCCATCCCCAGGGGGATCCCACTGTAGGAATCTTCCATAGGGTTGGTAGGGCTTGTTGCAGGATTATCCTGCCCTTTTCCCCATGTTGTCTCTTCTTCGTGTCCCTGGCATATGGGCTTCTCCTTGCCTGTATTCCAATGTGAGTCCTAAATGCCTCTTCACTGTGTTGAAGGTTTGCTTTGTTTGCCTCCTTCAGATGCCTTTGTAATCCCAGTTGGCGGGGTGGGGGTGGGGGGGTGTGCCTCTTTAGTACCTCTGCTTCCCCTGGTCTCAGGAGATCTCAGATCTCAAGACTCACACAACCCTACTCTTAATACCAGTTGGGAGGATAACTCCACCCCCATAGCCACGAAAGCCAATTAAGCCAAAAACAAGTGGATTAATGGATTAGCTAGGTTAAGTCAATCAACAATCAGCCTTGCTGAAGCACCCAGTTCCTACCTGCCTTCCTGCGCTTCCGCTGGTCTCAGGAGATCTCCAATTTTTTATTTTAATTTAAGAAGTGAATGGCTGTGATGGAGGAGAGATGAAGAAAGGAAGCTACGCCGTGAGAGTCATCTCCATGGGCACAGAAATCACAGTGTGTGTGGTGGGAAGAGGAGCAGTGAGCAAAAAGGAAGCTAAAATCTTCTAGAAACAGGGGCTGGAGAGATGGCCCCCACATGGCAGCTAACAACTGTAACTGCCCTGTAACCAGGGGATCTGACATCCTCCTCCTGTCATTGCATACTTGTGGTGCTCTTACATAAAATGCAGGTAAAACACTCATACACATAAAAATAAGAATAAGGCCGGGCGTGGTGGCGCACACCTTTAATCCTAGCACTCGGGAGGCAGAGGCAAGCAGATCTCTGTGAGTTCAAGGCCAGCCTGGTCTACATAGCGAGGTCCAGGCCAGCTGGGACTAAAAGAAGACCCTGTCTCAAAAAGACAAAAAGTAGGGGCTAGAGAGATAGCCTAGAGGTTAAGAGCACCAACTGCTCTTGCAGAGGACCCAGGTTCGATTCCCAGCACCCACGTGGTGGCTGAAAACCGTCTTTAATTCCAGTTCCAGGGGAATCTGACACCCTCTTCTGACCTCCGAGGCATTGCACAACACGGGTGCACCAACCTACATGCAGACAATACATTCATACGCATATGAAAATAAATAAAAAAAAATTTTTTTAAAGACAAAATAAATAAATAAGAATTAAAAATAAACCTTCAAGAAGTAAGATAAGAACCACGGGGCCAGTGGGAACTGGGACTGCAACATGGAAAAAGCAGGCACTGGGAAAGAAATGGTCCGTCCTGCTTTTATGTCTCAAAATACAAAAACGAAACAATATAATCCACAAACTCGAGAAAGCCAGCAGCCTTGGTGAGCTATATTCTATTAATGATGATGGAGCTTGAGAATGCTGTGCTATTTTAATAAATGACACTAATATATACCATGCATGCCCCCAACTCAAATGATTCTGCTGAGTCTAGCTATTATAACATCAGGATTTGAATTGTATAGGCAAGTCTAACAACGTTTCATCTGAATAGCACTTGTGAACGGATTTCTCGTATACCTTTGAGATAAGAATATACTTCCAGCTTCTGGAGTTTAATCCTTTGTGTGGGAGGTGGGGAGGAGAGAGAAAAGACGGAAGAGAGAGAAAGAGAAAGAGAGAGAGAGAGAGAGAGAGAGAGAGAGAGAGAGAGAGAGAGAGAGAAAGTGTTTGCAGAAGGCTTATCCAGCCCTCTAGATAAGCCAAAGCCAAGGGTTTCAGTTTTGCCTAATGCCCAGGCTCTGTGTTGTTCTTTACGGTGGGCTTTTGGCCCTCAGAGATGAGTAAGAGCAGAATGCAGAGCAAAGGGCAGAGGACAACATGAAAGAACCATCTAGAGTCGAGATAGCAAGGCTGATTTTATCCGTAGCTTGGTTACCTGACACCAAGCCATAAAGCCCAGAATAATCTAGTGTTTGTATTCATCCACTGATGCGAACAGGTACCCCGGCGAACATTCGCCATTCTCTTCTATGTCCAGTAGCTCTGATCTTTGAAGCAGTAGAAAGGGACTCACTCTATGGTGTGAATGTGTGTCTATCCTGCTGAAAGCTCAGAGTTCACTTAGCAAACACAACTCTTTCTTATTGTTTATTTTTGTTTTTGTTTAAGACAGGGTCTTATGTAACTTAGCCCAGCCTGATTAGAACCTGAGATCCTCCTGCCTCGGCCTCCCAAGCACTGAGATTATAGGCATACATCCCCATGCACACAGAGAACTGAAAATGACTAAAGCACCAAATAACAAAATCAAAGGCACAACTCTGCTGCTTAAATAGGCCATCCCCAGTTCAGCACGCATGCCTGCAACAAAGCTAGGCGACTCCCAGGAAATGCTCCCTTCAGATTCCAGCTACCAAAACCCCACCTCTCACTCAGTGTGGTGCACATGATAAACTGCAAAGAGGGCTCAGAGGCCCTCAGCTGAAAGCCCTGCCTCACCTACTTACTAGCTGTGTGTCTTAGAACAAGTTACTTTCTTGTTTGCTTCAGTTTTCTTGCAGGTAAAATGGAGATAACATCTGTTCAAACTACTTCAAAGTACTTAAGAAAGGAACAGTTAGAGAAAGAAATATCTGTGGATAATTCTGCAGTAAATGCTGAGTCACATAGGAGGGCTGGAGAGAAGCTGGGTGTGGTGTTCTACACCTTTAATCTCAGCATTTGGGAGGCAGGGACAGGTGGATCTCTGTGAGATCGAGGCCAGCCTGGTCTACAGAGTGAGTTCCAGGCCAGCCAGGGGTACAGGAGAACCCTGTGTCAAAAAAAGACCCAATGCCAGGCGTAGTGGCACACGCCTTTAATCTTAGCACTTGAGAGACAGAGGCAAACAGATCTCTATAGTTCAAGGCCAGCCTGGTCTACATAGCAAGTTCCAGGACAGTCAGAGCTACAGGGAGACCCTGCCTCAAAAAGAGGGGCTAAAAAGTGGGGGCACAGAGAGATGGTTCAGCAAGTAAGAGCATGTGCTGCTCGTATGGAGGACCCAAGGTGATTCCCACGTTGGAGCAGCAGAATTTGAGCACCCACAATGGAAAGCTTACAAGAGTCTATATAACTCCAAGCTCCAAGAGGATCCACTGACACCTGCACAAATGTGCATGTACCCAGACACACAACATAAACACATAATTATATGTAAAATCTTTTTTTTAAGAGTCACATAAGAGAAGACATGTATCAGTCAAGGTCCAGCCAAGTCCTACTCAATCCTGAGCACTTTCTACCCTTCCCTTCCAGCCCACCTTGAGCTCTGCCTGAGTACTTCCTACCGCACTATTTATCCTAGCACTTGATGTGATCTGTCTTGTATTGTTACTTAAGTAGTTCTAGGTCAGGACCTTCTTCCCTAGGCAGAGCTTAGCACAGGGCCATAAGCCTAACAGTGCTCTGAGCTATCAATGTAGAACAGAGAATAAGTAGAAGCTGACCTTGCTTTGACTACAGACTCATTTCTGTAAGAAAAAAAAATGATTATTTTTCTTCTTTGTTGCTAGGATCAAGCAACCTTACCTTGTGAATGCTAAATATGTATTCTACCACTGAGCTGCACCACAGCCAAGGAGAAGTTTTAAAAGCTTCCCTATAAGACTGTTTACAATGTAGATGCTTATTCTCTAATAAGGCTATTCAGGAAGAAGCAGAGTTTTCTATTTAAGAGGATCTGCCCTAAGGACTGCTTCAAGAGGCCACTGCCTGGCCCAACCACAGGTAAGATCTCAGCAGTTCTAATTGGGTTTCTTGGGAAATGAGATATCCTGGAGGTTGTCCACTGGGATTGGGTATGTATACTTTATAAAGAAACTTTTCCAGGGGCTGGAGAGATGGCTCTGTGGTTAAGAGCACTGACTGCTCTTACAGAGGACCCGGGTTTGATTCCCAGCACCCACATGGTGGCTAAGAACCATCCTGAAACCAGATGTGGTGGCTCATGCCTTTAATCCTAGCACTCAGGAGGCAGAGGCAGGCGGATCTCTGTGAGTTCAGGCCAGCTGGTTTACATAGTGAGCTCCAGGCTAGCTGCGACTAAAGGGAGACCCTGTCTCAAAAAGACAAAAAAAAAAAGAACATTTTCCAACCAGGTAAAGTGGTGCATGCCTTTAATTCCAGCACTCAGGAGGCAGAAGTAGGCAGATCTCTGTGAGTTCAAAGCCAGTCTGGTCTACCTAGCAAGCTCCAGGCCCACTGGGACTAAAGGGAGACCCTATCTCTAAAAGACTCCCCCCACAAAAACAAAAACCTTCTCTGATGGTCTCGCAGTTAAGAGTGCCGAATACTCTTGCAGAGGACCCGGGTTCGATCCCCAGCACCCACATGGCAGCCGAGAACTGTCTTTAACTCCAGTTCCAGGGAATCTGACACCCTCTTCTGACCTCCGCGGCATTGCACGACACAGGTGCACAAACGTACATGCAGACAGTACACTCATACACATAAAAAATAAATAAAATTTATTTTACTTTATTTTTTTATTTTTAAGGTAAATAAAATTTTAAAAAAGACTCTGTTTCATGCCGGGCGTGGTGGCGCACGCCTTTAATCCTAGCATTTGGGAGGCAGAGGCAGGCGGATCTTTGTGAGTTCAAGGCTAGCCTGGTCTACAGAGTGAGTTCCAGGACAGCTGGGGCTACAGGGAGACCCTGTCTCAAAAAGACCAAAAAAA
>VZQC01003723.1:676590-686979 GCA_009823505.1 Rhizomys pruinosus | reverse complement strand
AAAAAAAAAAAAAAAAAAAAAAAAAAAGACTCTGTTTCCATCTTGTCATGCACCTCCTCCCCCTGGGTGTTAAAAACAAACAAACAAAAACAACCCTTCTCCAGCACAACACAATTTATTTGTGACTCCTTACCTCATCTTTGTCAACTAGTGTGCAGGGATTTGGCCGGGGCTGGTCTTTGAATGAATATGAAGCCATCTGCTTCTTTAACAGGTCCAGGAAGTCAGGAGGCTTGTACTGTGGGATATCTAGCAGGACCGGATGGTTCCTTTGTACAAGAGGCAGTCTTTTCCTTCCTTCATTTTTAAAATTATAGGTTTTTGGCACTGGATTTAACAGGGATTCTTCAATAAAAGTTTTCAAGTGATAAGTGCCAGGGATTGGAGTATTCTGTGGAAAGTTGATAGCAGTTTTAAGATTGATCATTATGTAGACCTATAACTTTTCCTAAATTATCATCATCCTTGAAGAGGCATTTCTAGGTGGCATTTCTCTTTGTCTCCCCAAGTTTAATGAAATTCTATTAATTACAGAAAGCACTTTGGGGGGGGGCTTCTTTTTGAGATAGGGTCTCCTTGTAGCCCCAGCTGTCCTGGAACTTCCTATGTAGACCAGGCTGGCACTGAACTCATGAATTCAGAGATCTGCCTGCCTCTGCCTCCCAGTGCTGGGATTAAAGGCATGTGCCACTACACCCAGCAACTATATACATTTTTATTAATTTATTTATTTTGCATGGGGGGACTGGGGAAGGGCACATGCCCCTGCGACCCTGTGGGAGTTCATTACCTCTTTCCACATGCTGCTTCCTTCCTTCTGTCACATGGGTCCTGGGGATTGGCTTATTGTCATGAGTCTCTCACCAGCACAGCTCAAAAGTTAATTTTTTATTTTTTTTTATTTTTTGAGATACATCATGGCTGGTGGCCTGGAACTTACTATGTAGACCAGGATGGCCTTGAACTCACAAAGATCTGCCTGTCTCTGCCTCTCGAGTAAAAAGTTTTTAAAATATATTTAATTTTTATCTTATGTGTATGTGCATATTGCGTACATGTGTGTAAATGCACCTATGTCATACAATGCCCTCAGAGGCCAAAAGATGGTGTTAGATCCTCTGGAATAGAGTTATCATGGTTGTTAACTGGTGTGTGGGTGATGGGAATCAAACCAACATCCTCTGGAAGAACAGCAAGTGTTCTTAATCACTGAGCCATCTCTCCAGCCCCCAAAAGTTAACTTTTTTAAAGAGTAATTCCCTGATATATTTGCAGTTCCACTTTGACTGTGATTGCTGGCTGGCTGGTGAGTGTTCTGCAGTTTCTTGGCTAACTAAAAGCTGTCCAATTGCTTAACAGGTATTAGATTTCTAACTAGCCTCAAGAGGGAGATTAAAATATAACACCAGCCTCAGCATGAACTGGCAGAACACATGGTCTACTTAGTCCAAGACGTTTGGTGCTTCAATTCATAACCACAGAGTGGCTCAATGGCCAGTTTTAGTCCCTGCTTCTCTCTGGCTACCTTTCCAACGAGCACTCAACCCAACTCTTCTGTTAAAAACTAGTTCAATTTGCTAGGCATGGTAGCACATATCTCTATGAGTTCCAGGCCAGCCTGGTCTACATAGCAAGGTCCAGGTCAGCCAAGGCTACCTGAGACCCTGTCTCAAAAATCAAGAAAAAAAGCCGGGCATGGTGGTGCATGCCTTTAATCCTAGCACTCGGGAGGCAGAGGCAGGTGGATCTTTGTGAGTTCAAGGCCAGCCTGGTCTACAGAGTGAGTTCTGGGACAGCTGGGTGTATAGGGAGACCCTGTCTTGAAAAGACCAAAAAATAANATTTCAGAGATCTGCCTGCCTTCTGCTCCCCGTGCTGGGATTAAAGGCATGTGACACTACACCCCGCAACTTTATCATTTTATTAATTTATTTATTTTGCATGGGGGGACTGGGGAAGGGCACATGCCCCTGCGACCCTGTGGGAGTTCATTACCTCTTTCCACATGCTGCTTCCTTCCTTCTGTCACATGGGTCATGGGGATTGCTATTGTCATGAGTCTCTCACCAGCACAGCTCAAAAGTTAATTTTTTATTTTTTTTTATTTTTTGGAGATACCTCATGGCTGGTGGCTTGGAATTACTAATGTAGACCCGGATGGCCTTGGTGGAACTCCACAATATCTGCTGTCTTGCCTCTCGAGTAAAAGTTTTTAAATATATTTTATTTTTATCTTATGTGTATGTGATATTGCGTACATGTGTGTAAATGCACTCAAATGTTGTATAATGGCCTTAGAGGTCAGAAGAAGCCATCAAAACCCCTGGAACTGAAGATGCGAACCATTGTAACCTACCACATGGGTGCTAGGAACAGAAACCAGGTCCTCTGGAAGAACAGAAGTGTTCTTAATCCCTGAGCCATCTCTCCAGCCCCAAAAGTTAACTTTTTTAAAGAGTAATTCCCTGATATATTTGCAGTTCCACTTTGACTGTGATTGCTGGCTGGCTGGTGAGTGTTCTGCAGTTTCTTGGCTAACTAAAAGCTGTCCAATTGCTTAACAGGTATTAGATTTCTAACTAGCCTCAAGAGGGAGATTAAAATATAACACCAGCCTCAGCATGAACTGGCAGAACACATGGTCTACTTAGTCCAAGACGTTTGGTGCTTCAATTCATAACCACAGAGTGGCTCAATGGCCAGTTTTAGTCCCTGCTTCTCTCTGGCTACCTTTCCAACGAGCACTCAACCCAACTCTTCTGTTAAAAACTAGTTCAATTTGCTAGGCATGGTAGCACATTATTCTATGGGTTCCAGGCAGGCCCTGGTCTACATGACGCAAGGTCCCGGTTTTTTTTTTCAGCCAAGGCTACCTGAGACCCTGTCTCAAAAATCAAGAAAAAAAGCCGGGCATGGTGGTGCAATGCCTTTCCTATGCACTAGGGAGGCAGAGGCAGGGGTGGATCTTTGTGAGTTCAAGGCCCGCCTGGTCTCCGAGAGTGAGTTCCAGAGACAGCTGGGGCTACAGGGAGACCTGTCTTGAAAAGACAAAAAAAAAACAAAAGTCAAGCAAGAAAAAAATATTTTTTTAATTTTTATTTATTCTTGTATGTGTATAAATATACTGTCTGCATGTAGGTTTGTGCACCCGTGTCATGCAATGCCTCGGAGGTCAGAAGAGGGCATTGGATTCCCCTGGAACTGGAGTTAAAGATGGTTCTCAGCCGCCATGTGGGTGCTGGGGATCGAACCCGGGTCCTCTGCAAGAGGTGCTCTTAACTGCTAGGCCATCTCTCCAGCCCATGAAAAAATATTTTTAAACTAGTCCAATTTTAATTTGACTCTATTGTTGAAAGGTATTGGTAGAAAATACATCTGTGGGACTGAGTCCTCTTGCAGAGGACTCAGGTTCAATTCCCAGCACCCACATGGCAGCTAACCATAACTCCAGTTCCAGGGGATATGATGCCTTCTTCTGACCTCCATGGGCATTGGACGACACAAGTACACACACACACACACACACACACACACACATGTAGATAGATAGATAGATAGATAGATAGATAGATAGATAGATAGATATGCAGGTAATACACTCATGTACATAAAGTGAGAAAAATAAAATAATAAAAAAGAAAATACATCTGAGCATCTGCAATATAGAAACCACCCTTAGGGAGGCTGATCTGGCATTCTCTCATATATCACCACCATGCTCTATAAATTTGATACACTGACCATGTTAACAAAAGTTATCCTGGATTCTCTATCATCTGTGACAAGACCTGAAGCCAAATCCCTTTTCCCCTGTGGGCGATTTTTCTTTCTTATGCAATGGTCATAGGTTGGCCTTATCCAGATACTCTGGAAAGCACCTAGATTCCCAGACTTGTTTTACTTTCTAAGCTTTCATTATAGTCAACTATTTAAAGCTAATTTCTCATTCATATGTTAATAATGAAATTCGAAGTAAGCAATGGGGCCTATGTAGATACAGTCACAGGTTTCTTACAATTGTTACTGATTTATAAAAGACTGAGGCTGGCAGTGGTGGCTCACACCTTTAATCCCAGGGCAGGCCTTTCATCCCAGCATTCAGGAGGGAGAGGCAGGCAGATCTCTCTGAGTTCAAGGCCAGCCTGGTCTACATAGTGAGTTCCAGGACAGCTGGGTCTACAAGGGGACTGTCTAAAAAAAGGCCAAAACATAAAATAAACAAAAGTAAGACTGATTAAAATCTTAATAGGGACACAAATAATTTGAAAAGACTGACAACGTTAATGTGATCTGAAAACAACTGTGCTTTTATATTGTAGAATCCCTTAAAAAAATAAAAAAATAATTGGACCCGTGTTCGATCCCCAGCACCCACATGGCAGCTGAGAACCATCTTTGACTCCAGTTCTGGGGGAATCCGACACCTTCTTCTGACCTCTGCAGCATTGCATGACACAGGTGCACAGACCTACATGCAGACAGTATATTCATACACATACAAAAGTAAATTAAAAAATAATAATTAAAAATAAATAAATCTTTATTTTTTTATTTAAAAAAAAAAGACTGACAATATACACACCATTGATGTTATTCTCCACCATCCTTGCCTTTCAAGAGCTGAATCCTTCCGGATATCTCTCTATTAACAAATATAAAGTATGCTTATTCATTTGGAAAGTGATCTCTTGAAATTAAATATAACTTATAAAACAGTTATTAATACTGCACCAAACCAATAATCTATCATTAAAACAAGAGATACACAATGATAAATTTTGCCTATATTTCCTTAAATTGTTCTTTTATGATCTTAAGTGATAGTAAATATATAAATTCTCTTTGATGAAGGAAGGTATAGTAATAATTAGCCCTATCTCATGAAAGTGTTAGGAGAACATTGCTGGGCTAGAGAGATGGCTCAGTGGTTAAAACCATTGGTTCCTCTTGCAGAGGACCTGGGCTCAATTCCCAGCACCCACATGGTGGCTAACAGCCATCTGTAACTCCAGTTCTAGAGAATTTGATCCCCTCCTCTGCTCTCTGAGGGTACTGCACAACACGGATGCACTTACATACATGCAGGCAATACATTCATATGCATTAAAAAAATCCTTTTTTTTGTTTTTAAAGAAGAACATTAGTGGAGTTGGAGAGATGGCTCAGCAGTTAAGAGCAGTAGCTGCTCTTGCAGAGGACCCAGGTTCAGTTCCCAGCACCCACATGATGGCTAACCACCATCCTTAACTCTAGTTCCAGGGGATCTAACACTCTCTTCTGACCTCCTGAGAAACTGTAGGGCATCAGGGCACTTACATATGTTTAGGCAAAATATGCATACACATAAAAAAGATAAATATTAAAAAAGAACATTAGCTTCCAAGCATCTGTGTCTATGCTCACAGTTTAGCTTGACATAATAATTAGTACTGCTTAAATGCCTGTACATCCAATTGCTTGTGCTTTGTTAGTATGACTAAGAAGGTATCACTGGAAAAGCTGTTAACCCATGAAGGGAAACAACATGAACAGACTAGAGTCCAAAATGACAACTCCAAAGAAAGTGGACTGTTTTCTTCTCACCCACTTGTGCCCCTTTCCCGAAGCCCAGGGAACAAACTGAGGAAGAGGAGGCGTGGTAGAATGTAAGGGCTGTGGAGAGATAGGGGTGAATCATGAGACTACAGCAATATAGTCTAGTCTCCTAACTGATCAACATGCCTGTGCATACAAGCTTCTCAACTGGCCATGGGAACCTTGGGTTGTTCAAAATTTGGACATAGATACTTGCAAAATGCACCAGTTATCTAATTGTATGACAAATTGAGTAACATCAATGTTATCTGCAAACAACTGTGTCATTATATTGTAGAATCCCTTAAAAATAAACAACAAAAAAAAACAAAGAAAAATAAATAAAAAAAAGAAAAAGAACATTAGCTATAACAAAATTTGATGTTGGGCCACAGCTTCCTCACTTAGCAACAAAGTGCACTGACTAGGCAAATTGATCAGCCCTCACGTACTGAGCTTCCTTGAAGAAGCATACAAATATAACACCACTAGCATTGTCATGAGGATGGGTGTTGTACATGTAGACTTGCAGCCATGAATACGGTCAAAGTATATTATATGCGGGTATGAAATAAACATGCCTACAACCAGTGTTCAACAAAGGCATTTTTAACATTTCAACTACCCAGAAACAGATTATTGTAGTTGGACGTGGTGGTGAACTCCTTTAATCCCAGTACTCGGAAAGCAGACAGGAGATCTCTGTGAGTTCAAGATCAGCCTGGTCTACATAGTGAGACTCTGTCTCAAACAAAACAGAAAAGAAACAGGTTATCTGGTATGCCTCGGTTTCTGGTGCGGTTCTTGCCTCCATTGCAAGCACTCTACACGTGCTTATGAGTAGTCCACACTGGCCCTGGAACGCAGCTCTTAATAGGTTTCCTTTCAGTGCTACTTAATGTTAAAAGTTCATTAAAATATTGAGCTCTATTTCAGTTTTAATAGTTATTATGAAATAAGTTATCTCAACAAGAATAGGTTAAAAAAATAATCTATAAAAATAACTGATGTAAATTATTCTTCCTCTCT
Organism: Rhizomys pruinosus; assembly: GCA_009823505.1. Classification (NCBI taxonomy): domain Eukaryota; kingdom Metazoa; phylum Chordata; class Mammalia; order Rodentia; family Spalacidae; genus Rhizomys; species Rhizomys pruinosus. The sequence continues at coordinate 680,376 of VZQC01003723.1, read as the reverse complement.
TATAACTAAAATCGAACCCTACTTATGAGTACCACAATGCTACTATAAAACATGTGCATTTCTCCAAAAGCAAAACAAAGTCCCAGGGTTTCCACCATGATGCTAAGCCTGAGCGATCTCTCCCTTTCTTTATTAGGCTCAGGTTGACTTTCTGTTGTGCCCTTGCTACTCAGAAAGAAAACTTTCCCAAGCCGGTCAAGACAGTCCTCCCACAACTTTCCCAAAGCAGAGAAGTGAGGTGGGTGAGGGTCAACCCAGTCAACCCCACAATGAAGCTGACAGCTGTTGGGTTTGGCCCAAGTGATCGAAACTCCATCCATCATTTTATTTTTTATTTATTTTTATTTATTTGTTTGTGTATGAATGTACTGTCTGCATGCAAGTGTGTGCACCAGTGTCGTGCAATGCCGCGGAGGTCAGAAGAGGGTGTCAGACTCCCCTGGAACTGGAGTTCTCCTGGAATTGGAGTTTCAGACGGTTCTCAGCCGCCTTGTGGGTGCTGGGGATCGAACCCGGGTCCTCTGTAAGAGTGGTTGGCGCTCTTAACTGCTAGGCCATCTCTCCAGCCCCATCCATCATTTTAAATGTACCCACAGAGAAATGTAAGAGGCTAAACATCCATCAACCCAAATTTCTTTAAAAGCTAAACAAAAGCTACTTCAAATGTCATATAAATACTAAGCTAGGAGGCAGGGTGAAACATGTCTGACAGAATTGGGAAAAATTCATTCTCTCAACAGGAGGAGGAGTAGGGGAGAATCTAACTATGCTACTAAAGCAGCCAGTAGTGGAAGAAGGAGAAAAGGATGGAAGAAGGTAAAGGAGGCAGCAAGAGAAAAGGAAATAAAAACTTGACGGAACCAAACCAAGATGGAAGACCAGGAGAGAATTTAGGGAGCTCATCGAGTGGCCGGCAGGCCTGGGATGAGTGATGGGGAAATCTTTGCTCAGTGAGGGGGTTGGGGAGAACGTGCGGGGCCTCAAGGGGGCGGCTACCCTACCGCAGTCGCTGTCGCGACAAGTGACTCTCCATGTTCTTTTCTTGACACTGCAGAGGTGGTTTTGGCTGCTTGCTCCATTGTGGCCTCCTCTCTCCCCAACCCCTGGTCTGGTTGCTAGGAGCCCCTCAGCCCTCCAGGTTCCCAGGCGTGACGGCGCCTGCGCAAGGAACCCCCAGATCATCTCCCTCGGTGGGGGCAGGGCGACCCCAGGGGAAGCTGACTCAGTGGACATCTTTTGAGATGGTCCCGCGCTTTGGAGTTCCAAAGGGGTTCTTGGGTAACTGCAACTAGCAGGCTTGTCCACACTGGAGGGTAGCCGTAATTTCTATCGTCCTCTTTCAAATCACCCCCAATCCCACATCCTAGACAGAAAAGCTGATAGGCTTTTTTTAGTTAACTTTAAGGCAGAATTCTGCTGTAACATCCACTTTGTAAGAGTGTTCCCAACTTCCTGGAAGCAGGAAAAGAGGTGTGGCTTCTTTGATCTGAGGGAGGAGTGGGCACTAGCGGCGGGTTCCTCTGTGAAAACAGACCACCCTTCTGTATAGGCCTTTTTTTCTCTTTGAGTCTCTCTTGGCTGTAGCTGCTCAACCTAGATATGTTTTTTTTTAAGGTTCTCAACCAGAATTCCCTATTTCAAATATTTCCTGACTTCAAATATATCACCTCTCAGGTAACCCTCACAGCAAATCTGCAGGGCAGCTATTAGTATCTGATGAGGACAGCCCCCTGGGACAGTGTAGCTGGTGACAGCATTGCAGAACCTGCCAAATTCAAACCCATCTGGCTCCAAAGCTCGGCCACCTTCTGTCTTGACTTTCTGTGCCCCAGCCGGCCTGGAACTCACTCCGTAGACCAGGCTGGCCTTGAATTCATAGAGATCCACCTGCCTCTGCCTCCCAAGTGCTAGGATTAAAGGCGTGTCCCTCTACGCCGGGCTTAAAGACATTTCTTAGCCGCGATTGTGGGTCCTCTGCCAGAGCAGTCGGCCCTTTTAACTGCTGAGCCATCTCTCCAGCCCCTCATCCATTCTTTTTTTTTTTAAATTTTTATTTCTGTATGTGTATGAATGTACTGTCTACATGCAGGTTTGTGCACCCGTGTCGTGCAATGCCTCGGAGGTCAGAAGAGGGTCTCGGATTCCCCTGGAACTGGAGTTCTCCTGGAATTGGAGTTTCAGACGGTTCTCAGCCGCCATGTGGGTGCTGGGGATCGAAACTGGGTCCTCTGTAAGAGCATTCTTTTATTACCTCACATTTATTCTTAAAACCATCTTGATCTGGCATGTGCACACCTTTCAATTAAAATAGCCCTCTAATGTGCCTGCCAACTTCAAAGGGGGTTTTCCAACTTTTTTTTTTTTTTTGGTCTTTTTCGAAACAGGATCTCCCTTTACTCTCAGCTGCCCGGGGTCTCGCTATGTAGACCAGGCTGGCCTTGAACTCAAGACTGCCTCTGCATCCCAAGTGCTAGGATTAAAGGCATGTGCCACAACGCCCAGCTTTCCAACTCTTACTAAGAGCGACTTCTCTCATTAGAACCTCCTTCACTATCATAAACCTCTGTTCTCTCATAAACCTGAATACGCTATCTTCACACCTGTACTGACCCACATGTGCCTTCTGCATGAACATGCTATTCCCTTCTTTGGTCACCAGGCCATCTCAAGGGTCAGTTTCTGAGAAATCTCCCTAGCCTAATCCATCATGTCCCAGAGTCTGTGGTGCCCTTTATTGGAGGACTCAGATATTCTCTAATTTTAAGCACGCCTGAACATTAATTCTGAGGGGCAGTGGGAGAGTTCAGTGTAAAATCTGTACCCTGGTATCAACTTAAACCTAGTAATGCCTTTCAAAAGTTTGTTCATAAAAACATCTTCTGATCTTGCTAAAATGCAAATTCTAAGACATGAGCTAAGCAAAATTGTACTTTAAAAAATTTGCTTTTACTCTCGTGCTGTGTGATGTGTCTATATGCATGTGTGTGGCGACCAGAGGGCCAATTTGTGGAGTTGAGTCTTTCCTTCCACGTTTATGTGTTCCAGGGATCTAATTCTAGTTGTCTTTGTGTGCCAAATGGTTTTGCCTGCTGACCCATAAGGACAGCCCCAGCTCCCAGATGACTATGCTAACCTTCTTGAGAAACTAGAGGACTTCATTTCTCTTAAATACTGGGATCTCCTAATACAGGCCGGTTCTGATGCTATGTAGCTGAGCTGGCCTTGATTCTCCTGTCTGTACTTTCCCCAAGTTCCAAGACTACAGATAAGCTTCCACCATGCCTGGCTGTTTCTTAACTCATTTTATTATTATTTTTTTATGTGTATGAGTATACTGTCTGCATGTAGGTTTGTGCACCCATGTCATGCAATGCCTCGGAGGTCAGCAGAGGGTCTCGTATTCTCCTGGAACTGGAGTTCTCCTGGAATTGGAGTTACAGATGGTTCTTAGCCACCATGTGGGTGCTGGGGATCGAACCCGGGTCCTCTGCAAGAGCAGTCGGTGCTCTTGACCGCTAGGCTCTCTCTCCAGACCCATCTTAACTCATTTTTTTTTTATTTTATTTATTTCTGTATGTGTATGAATGTACTGTCTGCATGCAGGTTTGTGCACCCGTGTCATGCAATGCCACAGAGGTCAGAAGAGGGTCTCAGATTCCCCTGGAACTGGAGTTCTCCTGGAATTGGAGTTTCAGATGGTTCTGGGCCGCCATGTGGGTGCTGGGGATCAAACCCGGGTCCTCTGCAAGAGCAGTCAGCGCTCTTAACCACTAGGCCATCTCTCCA
>VZQC01003723.1:498145-676267 GCA_009823505.1 Rhizomys pruinosus | reverse complement strand
AAAAAAAAAAAAAAAAAGTCTTGTTCCTACCTTAATTCCTAGTGTTACTCAGAAAATAAGTTAATGGTACTGCACATGCCCCCCCCCCATTCCCCCTAAACTGTCTCATCCCAGGCCTCTAACTTTTGACTTTGAACTTCACCAAGTTGGTCAAGATGGAAATAAACACAAGTTCTTACAAATTTAACAGGTTAATCATGTCTATCCCTGTGCTTCGTTTCATTTTCTTATTTTGGCTGAGCCTGAGCCTGTAAAACTGGCTCAGCAGACTAGGGACTAAAACCCTAGAGACTAAAGAATAAGAAGGTACAGAGAACTCCAGAAACCCATACAAGGTGTACAAGTGGGAAGGGAACATCTAGAAAAATAGTTTACCTCGAAAATAGAAACAGCATGGGTCAATGATTTCAAGGACGTGTACGCCTAAAACAGATTAAACATAATTAAGAAAACATTGCCAGGGTCAGGGTCAGGGTCAGGGTCAGGGCCAGGGCTGATAGCAAACTGCTTGTCCAGCACACACAAGCCCTGCAGTCATCGCCACAACTGGGCATGGTGGCATCCCTGTACTTGGGAGGTGGTGGCAGGAGAATCAGAACTTCTAGGTGAAGTTTGAAGTCAAAAGTGAAGCGGCCTGGGATATGAAACAGTTTTACGGGAGAAACCATATTTTATACAGTACCACTCAAGACTTATTTTCTGAGTATCAATAGATTTTAAGGTAGGTGCAAGAAATACTGACACCCCAAGTGCCTGTACTATGCATCAGATCTTCCCCTAAAATTTCTTGGGAAAATTACACCCAAGGATAATCTTTAAATTTTTATGCCTTTGAGTGTTTCACCTGCAGTACCCAGGGAGGTCAGATGAGAGTACAAATCCCACTGGAACTGGAGTTATGAGCAGTTGTTTGGAACTGAATCAGGGTCCTCTGCAAGAGCTAATGCCCTGAGCCATCTCTGCAGTCCAAGGATACTCTTCAACTCCAAAAGTGCTTTACTGGCAGAATTATACAAGAGCAAACCTGGTATTAACATCAGAGAAAGTATTAAAGAAAAAAACTGATCTGGAAAGAGATAGCTCAACAGTTTAAGAGCATATAACAGAGGACATGAGTTCAGTTCCCAGTACCCACATAAGGTGGCTCAACCACCGTAACTCCAGTCCAAGGGAATCCAACAGCTTTACATCTGTGAAATCTGTACTCACATGCACACACATGTAACTAAAATACACATACACTCACATGTAATTAAAATACTCACGTGCACACACATGTAATTAAGAATGAACCTAAAAAAAAAAAAAATTAACTGCTGAGGATGGAGAGATGGCTCAACAGCTAAGAGCACTGACTGCTCTTACAGAGGATCCAATTCGATTCCCAGCACCCACGTGCCGGCTAACTACTGTTGGTAACTACAGTTCCAGAAAATCCAATGCCCTCTACTGACCTCTGTGGCCATTGCATGTCATGGGTGCATCTACATACATGCAGGCAATATACTCAAACACACGAAAATATTTTTAAAAATTAACGGCTAGAATCCTAGTATAAACTAACAAGGTAAATGGTAATTTATTTTTTGAGACAAGGTGCAAGTAGCATAGCCCTAGCTGGCCTGGAACTTGCTATGTAGACCAGGCACCATGGCCTCAAAACTTGAGATCCACCTGCCTCTGCCTCCTGAGAGCTGGCATTAAAGATAGTCATCACCAGCCCAGTTACCTGGTGATATTTAAAAAATCTTAGTCCTGGGTTCAGATGAGTTTACAAGATAGATCTGAATTATGACCACAGAAATTATGTAATTTTTCATACTTTGATGCACTGTAAAACCAGGATAACTAATTTATGTCTTCTGCAGTCTGATATAAAGCCACTAAAGTAGTACATGAGTAGGTTGAGGAAATAGCTAAATGGTAGAACGCTTGCCTAGCTGTGTAAACCCTGGTTTGATTCTCAGCACTGGGAAAAGAAAACAAATGACAGGCACTGGTGGCACACACCTATAACCCAGCCATGTGGCAGCAAAAGCAGTATGACCAAGTTTGATGCCAGCCTGGCTCACCCAACAAATTCCAGGCCAGCAAAATCCTGTTAAGATACACAAGCATCAATATTCTTTTCCCCTTAATTATTGTTATCTGTATCTTGGTATCATTATGTGAATACTTTATATTGAACAATGTAACTGCCTGACTCATTTTACTGATTTGCAACTGGTTTACCAACATAGCAATACTGAGCATTTACCAAAAAGCCCATTATGCAAGATGGGAATTATTTCCCTGGCATTTGTACAGAGTATGTAGTTAGAAACCAGTTGAGTAAATTATGGCATTTTATTGGTAAGTGAACTGAAGCTTAAGACAATAGACTGAAGCCAAAGGTCAGTTATGTGAGGTGGGCGTGGTGGTGCACCCCTTTAACCCCAGCACTTGGGAGGCAGAGTCAGGCAGATCTCTGAGTTCAAGTCCAGCCTGGTCTACAGAACAAGCTCCAGGCCAGCTGGGACTAAAAGGGAGACCCTGTCTCAAAAATACGCCACCGAAAAAAAGTTATGTGTATACTGGGAATGGTGGCACATGCCTTTAGTCCTAGCAGAGGCAGGCAGATCTCTTGAGTTTCGGGCCACACTGGTCTATATCCAGCTGATGCTACCGGGAGACCCTGTCTCAAAATACCAAAAACCATGCCTACAACACCGCTGCTGCAATAAAGCTTGAAAGCCCTGGCTTGTTTTAAACACACTGAAGACGCTTCAGTCAGAAACACTATCTTCAATGTTCCCTTTTAGAGCATCCAATGAAGGGGCCTCCTCAGTAGTGAGCAGCTTAACTATTTCTACTGTCATCTGTATAATGTGTAACAGAACCATTAGGTCAGCAATGCCTATAACTTAGCTACCAGGTAATGAACTTCTCCATCCTCTAGGGAATTAAAAACCTTGTTACGTTATAATAAGCAGGTAACAACTGTGTCCAGTGTTTTCATCTTTGCTGTTTGTTTTTTTTGTTTGTTTTTTTTGTCTTTTTTTTGAGACAGGGTCTCCCTGTAGCCCCAGCTGTCCTGGAATTCACTCTGTAGACCAGGCTGTCCTTGAACTCACAAAGATCCACCTGTCTCTGCCTCCCAAGTGCTAGGATTAAAGGCGTGCGCCACCACGCCTGGCGCTGTTTGCTTTTTTAAAAGGCAGTTAAAAAAAACAATTCCTGGGGCTGGAGAGAGAGCCTAGTGGTTAAGAGCACCAACTGCTCTTGCAGAGGACCCGGGTTCGATCCCCAGCGCCCACATAGTGGCGAAGAACCGTCTGTAACTCCAATTCCAGTAGAACTCCAGTTCCAGGGGAATCTGAGACCCTCCCTCTTCTGACCTCCGCGGCATTGGGCATTGCACAACACGGGTGCACAGACCTACATGCAGACAGTACATTCATACACATACAAAAATAAATAAAATTTAAAAAATATATTATAAAAAAACAATTCCTGACAACCACCTTACAGAGGACCCGGGTTCGATCCCCAGCACCCACATGGCGGCCGAGAACCGTCTGAAACTCCAATTCCAGGAGAACTCCAGTTCCAGGGGAATCCAACACCCTCTTCTGACCTCTGCGNCAGGCTAAGACCACCCCATCCCCAAAGCTTGTATTAGGTGACGATTCTAGAAGAGAGCTTTGGAAAGTCTTGAACCAGGAGAAGCACGGGGGGGGGGCACCTCAGGCCCTAGGGTTGGGAAAGCTTATTAACTTGGAGAGGTGGGCCCAGGGCTGATTATGTCTGTGGATACCAGCACAGGATACTGACAGAAGGATGTGTGGGCAGGATTGAACTGGTTGTTGAATTATTTCCAAATTGATGTAAATAGCCATGCCTCTGAGTCCCAGACCCTTCCTACAACCTTAGCCTTTCCCCAAGCCATATCTCTGCCCTCAGCAGAGGGTTTACACAGATACAGCAGGGGCTCCAGGATCCTGCTCCAGCTTGTGCTCAGCTTCCTTTCCCATAAGTTATACGGGCTGAAGTACTGGTTCTTAAATACTTCTTTTTTTTTGTTTTTGGTCTTTTCGAGACAGGGTCTCCCTGTAGCCCCAGCTGACCTGGAACTCACTCTGTAGACCAGGCTGGCCTTGAACTCACAAAGATCCGCCTGCCTCTGCCTTCCGAGTACTAGGATTAAAGGTGTGTGCCACCATGGCAGCATAAAATGGCTTTTAATCTTTTGTCTTGAGACAGGGTCTCCCTATAACCCCAGATGGCCTGGAACTGGCTATGTAGACCAGGCTGGCCTTGAACTCAGAGATCCGCCTATCTCTGCACCTCCAGAGTGCTGGGATTAAAGGCATGTGCCACTACGCCCTGTGGCTTTTAATCTTTTGTTATTTAAACCTTTGTAACTACAGGTCAGGCGTGGCAGGATGTCCCTAGCACGATTCCATCTGGGAAAAAAAAGTACATAGATTATAGCAAGGAGAAACCCATTCTCAAAATTAAATGACTCAGATCCAGAGCAACAGTTGGGTAAATTGTAATTTTTTTTATTGGAAAACAAATATACAACTTGGAATGGATTTGAGGCAAATTGTGCCATAAGCAGATTTTCTTTAAGTGGCTAAACAAAGTTTAAAAAGCAAGTAACAATAAAAGAAAATGTTTCTGGTACAATACCAGCAGTACAAAAAAATAGTGTACGAGTACCTGGATAAAACACCCGTTTTGCAATAGTGCAACTTTTAAGCACATATTGTTGACTGTCCATAGTCCACGCAGAGTTACAACTCCACACTTCAACAACAACATGCTAACAGTTCCTAAAAACTACTTTAAAAAAGGCATGACCCAGATGTTCCCTCATTTGACCAACTCCATCTAAGTTTAGATGTACAGAAGGGCTTAGATATATCCAGAGTAAGCCACATGCAACATGTTACTTCATCAGTTTTCTAAAATAAGGTTGAAGGACAATGACAGTAGATAAGGGAAGAAAACATGGAGGAATGAAGTCCTAATTACTATACATGCATATTTTTTTTGACAGTAGGGGAAACCTTTTACAGATAAGTTACAAACAAAGAAAAAGGCAAATAAACAATTTTGTACAAGAAATTTAACACATTCTGTACAATGTCTTCACTTTGCTGTCATCATTTGTACAAACTCTGAAAAATAAGAAACATGAAAAGGTGAGTCATTGACAAAGTACAAAACAAATCACACTTGGCCTAGCAGTAGAAGTACCATATGCAAACACAGGAAAGCTAGCTATGGCCTAAATTGGAACTTCATAATCCAAATTTATTCATTAAGCATAAGCCAATTAATGTTTATGATAACTACTATAAAAAGCATTTGGGGGGATGTGGGGTACAGCTCTGTAGAACACTTAACCTAGTATTTACAAGACCCAGGGCCCAAACCCCAGCAAAGGGATGGGGAGGCTAAGCAGTCTTGGCTTTATTTAGTTCAGACTTGAGTTTTAGATCTCCTGTCTCCAGGTCAATATTGTTTTAGATCTCCAGTCAATATTGCAACTTCAGTACCACCAACTGTTTAACTTTTACAATGTTAAATTTTATGCCGCTTACCACTGCCCTGCCCCATCATGAATGAATACAAGTGAAAACCTTGGAGGCTAAGGTTTCATTGAAAATCTTTCAATTCAGAAGGCCTTGCATCCTGCAATGGCCATCCTCAAGTTCAGAGTAACATAAGACTTTTGAATTCAAGCATATATAAACAGTTTCAGACCAAAAACAAATAGAAGAGCAGAGAATCTACTCAAATAAAGTCTAGCCGGGCATGGTGGCCCACGCCTTTAATCCTAGCACTTGGGAGGCAGAGGCAGGCAGATTTTTGTGAGTTCAAGGCCAGCCTGGTCTACAGAGTGAGTTCCAGGACAGCTGGAGCTTCAGGGAAACCCTGTCTCAAAAAGACCAAAAAAAAAGAAGTCTAGTAATTTCATTTCAGGGAATTCAGTCAATTTTGAAGGCTTTAATCCACAATCTCATAAAACTGTACAGTTCTATTCAGATGTTCATGCACACATCAACCAACCAGAAGAAACCTCATTAAAATGTAGATTCTAGATACAGGCATGGAACTGACACTGCAAGTTTTTAGTGACTGGTGTTATATAGTGAGCAAAGACACTATGTTAAGTAGCCTAAGTTTAAATATTAACTACTTCAGCATTATGGGGGGGGATCACTATTTTTGCATTTCTTTTAACTTAGAAACCAAAGTAGAGTAAGGTAGTAACTGTGACCTACCTTCGTAGTTCACCTGACCATCGCCGTCGATATCTGCTTCCCTGATCATCTCATCAACCTCTTCGTCTGTTAACTTCTCGCCAAGGTTTGTCATCACATGGCGAAGCTCTGCTGCACTGATATAACCATTGCCATCCTACAGAGAAACGCAGTAAAACATGTCTGAGCTTGAAACCAAACAGTTCAATTTCGTGAAAAAACACTTTAGAAATTAACTGAAGAGAATCTACAGTTTGATCTATGAATTAAAATGTCACCAAGTAGGATTATCCTATATTCAAACCACTATTTCCTGATTCCAAATTCCTGTGGTTCCGCCTTTGCAAGATTAAGCAACATACCCATTATTTGGAAATCCAAGTTCACACTGAATTCTTAAGTTTTCACTTGGCACTTATGTTAGTAAATCGGAAGCCCACAGCCCACACCACAAACAACAAAGGATCTGGTAGCTTATTTGACTTGCCAACATTCAGTCCTTGGCAGTCAGTACCTTGTCAAACACACGGAACGCTTCTCTGATTTCTTCTTCACTGTCTGTGTCTTTCATTTTTCTTGCCATCATTGTCAGAAATTCAGGAAAGTCAATTGTGCCATTACCTGAAATGATTTAAACATGAAATAGTATGCAAGTAAACACTTTTGCTTCAAATTCTCCACCCCCCCAAAACTTACCATCTGCATCTACTTCATTAATCATGTCCTGTAATTCTGCTTCTGTAGGATTCTGCCCAAGAGACCTCATTACAGTTCCCAGTTCCTTTGTTGTTATAGTCCCATCGCCATCCTTGTCAAATAGTGAAAAGGCTTCTTTGAATTCTGTTTGAAAGACAAAAACGCACAAGGTTAAGAATAAAAATTTACCAATTAGTACTAACTCAAGTAAAAATACCTGTGGAGACATTTTCATTATTAGTATGAAGTGATTTATAATAAATGAAGCCAGAATACCCTGTGATAGTAAAAGTATCTTTGGGCATACATACCTACTTACCAATGTTGTGTTCATGGGGGGGGGGGTTGTTTCTATAACTTGACAGGGAAATCTAATATATATTGAGAGATGAAAATACTGTTTTGTTTTGTCTTTTTGAGATAGGGTCTCCCTGTAGCCCCAGCTGTCCTGGAACTTACTATGTAAGACCAGGCTGGCCTTGAACTCACAAAGATCTGCCTCTGCCTCTGCCTCTGAGTGCTGGGATTAAAGGCCTGTGCCACCATGCTCAGTGAAAATACCGTTTATAAAGTTTGCTTCAAAGGCTACAAGTTAAGTCTAAAATCATTAATCTACTAAATTCAAAACAAACTTTAAATCAGAGAAAAAAAACCAGGCGCGGTGGTGCACACCTTTAATCCCAGCACTTGGGAGGCAGAAGCAGGCTGAGCTCTGAGTTCCAGGCCAGCTGGGACTAAAGGGAGATCCCTGCCTCAAAAAGACCAAAAAAGAAAAAGAAAAACAAACAAACAAACAAAAAACCAGAAAAACACTAAGTAGGTTAGTTTTGTTTTCTAGAAGAGCTAATCAAATAATGTTAATGGACAGATCAAGCTATCAATGTCCAGTTTTAACATATTTGAATAGAACACATCAAGTTTATAATTAAAGTACATCATTCTTAAGGTCTTTAAGATCTTTAAGAAATCTACTACTTTGGAGTTAGGCACTTTCTGAACAGATTAGAAGATTAGCAGTTTCAAAGTTTATGGGCCATTAAATTTGACACATTTAAGAAATGGAAAACTAAAGCCTGACTATATAGTGAGTTCTAGCTGGGGCTACAAGGGAGACCCTGCCTCCCAAAGACAGAAAGTATAAACCCTCCTCTATCCCTGTTCCATTCATATACTTGCCAACTGCATTTCATATCTCCTCCAGACTCACCAATTCCTCCACTGATTTTTGTCCAGTAACACATAATGTTTACATATCTTGCCTAAAATTAAATCCAACTTTTTTCAACCTTTTTCTTTTTGGGTGCTTGCCTCCATCCCTTCCAAAATCTGGAAGGCTCTACTGCTCATATTCAGGTTCTTTCCACCCATTATTAAAAAATTACTTATAGCTCAAATTCATCTGCTGGAAACTGTTAAACTCACCAATGTCAGCTTAACTTGCCTAATCCAAATATGGGAGGCCATCTGGCCAAATGAAAACCAGGCTTTGGAACTTGACCTCCTGTACTGAAACACCTTAGCCCTGCTACTTACTAGCAATGTAAGTGAGTAAAGAATTAAATCCCCCTTTACTTCAGGTTTTTTTTTTTTTTTTTTTTTTTTTGGAGACAGGGTCTCCTTTTAAGTCCCAGCTCTCCTGGAGCTCATTCTGTAGACCAGGCTGGTCAGAGATCCGCTTACCTCTGCCTATTTTAGCATTTTTTAAAGAATGACGGTAACAGTACCCATTTTTCAGATTAAAACTACGAGTAAAGCACAGAACCATGTAAAGAAAAAAGATTATTTCAACAAAACAGCACTGGAAAACTCTTGGCTTCTGTTTTTATGGGCTCATGTTGCCCAGTTTTACCCTTTTTCTTACTGGTAATTTCATCTGTTCCCACTTCTGGAAAAAAACATGCCATTTACTCATCTCTCCATTTTTTTTTCTGGTCTTTTTGAGACAGGGTCTCCCTGGAGCTCCGGCTGTCCTGGAACTCACTATGTAGACCAGGCTGGCCTTGAACTCACAAAGATCCGCCTGCCTCTGCCTCCCAAGTGCTAGGATTAAAGGTGTGCGCCTCCACGCCCGGCTCATCTCTCCATTTTTATTTCTGACTGTGAACCAGACAGCTTTCTCCTGGGTGACCTCAAGCACGAGGTATGAATGAACTCCAGGAACACAGGCAAAAACTGGGGAGTCATTTGTAACTAATCCCCTTTGAAACTAAATTAACTTATACTAAAATTTATCATTAAAAAATATTGCCTGTGGGGCTGGAGAAATAGTTCAGTTGTTAAGAACACTGGCTGCTCTTGCAGGACCCAGGTTTGGGTCCTAGCACCCACATGGTGACTAACAACTGCCAGTAACTCCAATTTCAGGGGCCCCAAATGCCCTCTTCTGGCCTCTGAAGGAACTGTACAGTGGTACAATTTCCATGCATGCATAACAGCCATACAATAAAAAATAAAAATTTAAATAGTACCTGGTTCCTTTTCTACATCTAAAACCAATACTTTGGCTCACCACCATCATTTTTTGTTTATACACTATTTTAACTGCCTCCTAATTGGGTTTTGTTAAAATTACCCGCTCAAGGGGCTGGAGAGATGGCCTAGTGGTTAAGAGCAACGGACTGCTTTTGCAGAGAAGCCGGGTTCAATCCCCAGCACCCACATGGCGGCTGAAAACCATCTTTAACTCCAGTTCCAGGGGAATCCGACACTCTCTTCTGACCTCCGTGGCATTGCATGCACCAACCTACATGCAGACAATACATTCATACACATATGAAAAAAAAAAAAAATTACCCGCTCAATTGCTTGGGAGTCCAGTAACCTTTTTGGAACACCAAGTTACTTCTGCATAAAACATTTGCTTAGCTTTATTTAGATTAGATGTCACTGACTGGTTTACAGTTGGCTAGCTACATTCAATGTACAAGAATTCTATTCCATTTAAATATTACTTATTTCCATGGAATTCTTAACAAAAGTTTAATATCACACTAATAATTGATTGTAACAGTCCATGCCCTTAATCACAGCACTTCAGAGGCCAGCCTGGTCTACAAAGGGAGTTCCAGGCCAGCTTGGGCTACAACAGGGAGATCCTGTCTCAAAACAAAAACAAAACCCAGCCACAACAAAACTAAAATCAGAGCATCCCTCACCTACAAAAAAAGGATTTGATGATTGTTCCATTTCACTACATTTTTACACTTTTAGAAGTTCCAAACCGCCCCCCACCCTTTAAAAACAAGATGTACAAATTTTATACATCACTTTAGATACAATAGTATCACCTACTAAGTCATTAAAAGATTGAGGTACAGGGGCTAGAGAGATGGCCTAGCGGTTAAGAGCGCCGACCGCTCTTACAGAGGACCCGGGTTCGATCCCCAGCACCCACATGGCGGCCGAGAGCCGTCTGAAACTCCAATTCCAGGAGAACTCCAGTTCCAGGGGAATCCGAGACCCTCTTCTGACCTCCGCGGCATTGCACGACACGGGTGCACAAACCTGCATGCAGACAGTACATTGATACACATACCGAAAAAAAAAAAAAAAAAAAAAGATTGAGGTACATAAGAGCTATTATATGTAACTTAACTAAGCTAAACTGTGGGAAATAGATGGCTTACACTTATGTATATCCCAAATTTCAAAGTAAGTTTTAAAATCCAAAACCTTTAAGATATTAGCTAAAGTAAATAAAAAGCAGAAAATAAAACATTTACTGGCCAGGCAAAGTGATGCACACTGTTATCCCAGCATCCCAGAGAGGCTGGGGAAGGATCATTAGCTAGAAGCCATGCTGGGCCTTGTTTCAAAAACAAAAAAAAAAGATTGTTCACGCTATACCTACTATTAACGCATGCAAGTAAGAACTAGTAATTATTTGTGTTCACTATTAACCTTTCTGTTCACTAAAGATTCAGCTATTAACTCATTTAAATAAGGTGCATATTCAAAATACAATTTATAATCTATAGAATCACTTGTCTATACAGTCCACTTGGCCTTCAAAACTACAACACAATCTGTACATACATAGAAGCTTTTATATTCTCAACATTAATTCCTAGTAACAATCTGAAACATCTAGAAACTAAGATTTAAGTATACAGTAATTCTAGGCACAGGGGCCTCCCCAAATTCATTCTAGTTATGCCTAAACTGATTTTGGTTTTTTTTTTTTTTTTGGTCTTTTTGCGACAGGGTCTCCCTGAAGCCCCAGCTGTCCTGGAAATTACTATGAAGAGCAGGCTGGCCTTGAACTCAGAGATCCGCCCACCTCTGCCTCCCAAGTGCTAGGATTAAAGGCATGCGCCACCTCGCCCAGCTTGTCACATAAATCTGTAACACAATCATGAGACTATTACAAGACAAGGAAAATTGAATACTTAGAAAAATCTCACACATTAGGCCTTTGTTATTATATGGAAACTGCTGCTACAAATTGATTAAGGTTAATGTAATTTTTTATTAAATTTGGACCTTGGTAGTTGAAGGCCTTTCCAGTCTTTCAAATGTCAAACATCAGAGAACTGCAATGAAGGCAGTCATGAACAAAATTTGTTCTTGATGTCATTCTAGACTGGAGTGCTCAGGATAACATAACAAAGCAGTATTTAGTAACTGTTTCACCTAACAAGTTTTTCTACACCAAGTCATTTGCTGTTAAAACTTCTAAATAGGTATGTAGTAATCATTATTATTACATGAGATGAAAACAGCTTCAAATATATCTTAGTATGTCCAATGTTGCCTATGTACCTTTTAACCCCACTCCCACCCCCCTGGGAAGAATTGAGACTTTAAACTCTAGAATGTTCCTGACCACTAGTAATTTACCTGTTACAAGAAAAAAAAAAAACTTGCCACCAGACACTGAAATATAGCAAATTTAGTAGGACCTTAGGCGAGCACACAGTATAGTCTATCAAGGTAGTATAGTCTATCAAGGTATTATGTGGAAGTCTGTGTTTTGAGAACAAAATTTATCTATTCGAATCTTTTTCAGTACTACCTACAATGGTAGAAACTAGGGCTCTGGGCTGAAGAGATGGCTCAGTGGTTAAGAGCGCTGCCTGCTCTTGCAGAGGACCCAGGTTCAATTCCCAGAACCCACATGGTGGCTAAGAGCCATCTTAGGTTGGGTGTGGTAGAGGTAGCACATGCCTTTAATCCTAGCACTGGGAGGCAGAGGCAGGTGGATCTCTGTGAGTTCAAGGCCAACTTGGTCTACATAGCAAGCTCCAGACCAGCTGGGACCAAAGGGAAACCCAGTCTCAAAAAAGAAACTAGGGCTCTAAGACCACATAAAATTAAGATCCATGAATGCACATAGATTTTTGTAAAATTGTGGTTTTTCTATCCTAAAAGTTCAATGAAACCTACAGTAAAATGGACTTAAGAAATCCATAGTACAGAAAAAAGGACAGAGAAAGAACTTGAGAACTGCCTCCTTGTCCCATTCCTATTCGAAAGTCAATGTAACAAGTTCTCCAGATCTTTTTTTTTTTTTTGGATACAGGGTCTCACTATGTGGCCCTGGCTTTCCTGGAAACTTGCTATGTGGATCTGGCTGGCCTTGAACTCACAAAGATCTGCCTGCCTCTGACTCAAAGTGCTGAGACTAAAGTTTCAGGATTAAAACCGTGCACCACAACTTGCCAGAATTTTCATTAGAGTAAGCTCTAACAGTTACCTGGTAACTACAACAAAAGTGTTGCCAGTCATTGAAAATTATATCCTCTTACAATGAACAGACAGAAAAAGGCTTTTTAAAAGAGATGTGGATTTAGGAGGCCTAGATATGACCAATGTCCTGAATCCTTGAAGTGTATTCTGAATAGAAGGGACCACTATTTGACTAGAAATACTGAGAGATAAAAGGCAGCTACATAAGAGAATGTCAGAATTTTGGGATAGAAATGAGATATCCCAAGTTATTTCCTAATGGGAGAAAAAATTAGAAAAAAATTCTTGACAATTTAATGGTATTAATAGGGTTTGGGGGTTCTCTTTAGTATATTTCCAGCTGTGGATACAACTCAATACCACAATAAATAAAATGGTACAACTCAACTGCTTCAACATAACTCCATACAGGCTACCAATCCTAAAAAGTGAATCTTACATGTAGTCAAATTACACATTAAGCAGTAAAAATAAAACCTGTTTGGGCTGGAGAGATGGCCTAGCGGTTAAGAGCGCCGACCGCTCTTGCAGAGGACCGGGGTTCGATCCCCAGCACCCACATGGCGGCTGAGAACCGTCTTTAACTCCAGTTCCAGGGGACTCCGACACCCTCTTCTGACCTCCATGGCATTGCATGACACGGGTGCACAGACCTACATGCCGACAGTACATTCATACACATAAATAAATAAAAAATAAAACCTGTTTAGATTTGGCCCATAATTCTAGTAGCTTTTTATTTTATACAACCAAATAATACTTATGATAGCTATTTGAGGACACTAGTGATTTCCAATAGCCTCCGAAAAGTTTCTGTATATTTATAGGAGGGGCAGATTTGCTTTAAATTGGTGATACAGTGCTAGATTAGTAAGTGGAACATGCTGCAGCCAGAGTGCAATCCCAGCATTTGGGAGAGGAAGGCAGAAAGATCTCTCATGTCCCAAACCAGCTTGGCCTACATAGGAGGCTCAAGGCCAACCGAGCTACATAGTGAAATTTTGTCTTTTTCAAAAAAAAAAAAAAAAAACCAAGTACTGGGAATGTATGTAGCTCAGTGGTGGGGCACTTAACTGGCATACACAAAGCCCAGGGTTCAATCTCTAGACCACAGAGGAGAAAAACAGACTGGTATTTGGGTACTTCTCAAATGGGCCTTCCTGCTTACTGGGAAAACTAGTGGGTGCTCATTCCAATAGAATTCTAACAAGGCCACCACCAGGCAAAGTGATAAAATGTCTGTAATCCCTGCACTCAGGACTCAAGCGGACTGAGTTCAAAGCCAGCAAGACCATGTTCTCAGTCAGAGAAGGGGAGATTTTTTTTTGGGGGGGGCACACAGTTGACAAGCTTATATACTACATTTCAACATTAGCCAGCCATGTCAAAATACCAGAATAAAATCAAAAGCTCTAATAGTTAAATAATACAGCATAAATAAAATGGGCTTCATACAATTAACTTCAGAGTCTTTAAAAGGTCCATTTCAGCCAGGTGCGGCAGCACACACTTTTAATCCTAGCACTGGGAGGCAGAGGCAGGCTGATCTCTGTTCAAGCTCAGCCTGGTCTACAGAGTTCCAAGCCAGATGTCTCAAAAACAACAAAAATCACAAAAGATCCATCCATTTCAATATTCACGAATGCAAAATATTTCATTAACGGTCTCATGTTGGCATTCAGTTTCAGACTTTGACTAGGGATTACTCAATCTGTATGTAATCCCAAATGGTAAACACTAATCTGAGCCAGGGTAAATTTAGTGTTCATTTTTCTGACTCTGCATTTCAATTTAATTTAGTTACTTGGCCTTTTTTAATGGACACACCTTAATTATTTAAACAAAAAAACACCTACCAGCCACTACCAGGTTGCAAAGTATTTAACTGTACACTCAAACATGTATGCAGCCTTTGAGCAGTTAGTCCACTCACTGATCACAGGCCAAGTTTACATTCACACCTGCCAACATCACATTACATTACCACTCAATGTTACCATTTATCAAAGCAATTATTTCATTGATTCAAGAATCTTATTTTGGGGGCAGGAGAGATGGCTCAGCGGTTAAGAGCACTGACTGCTCTTGTAGAGGACCCAGGTTTGATTCCGAACACCCACATGGCGGCTAAGAATCTTCTTTTAAGCCGGACGAAGTGGTATACACCTTTGATCCTAGCACTCAGGAGACAGAGGCAGGCAGATCTCTATTGAGTTCCAGGCCAGCAGGAGGTATAAGGAGACCCTGTCTTTAAAAAAATAAATAAAATCTTATTTTGAGGTCAGGCATAGCGGTGTACATTTTTAATTCTAGCACTCAATAAAAGGCAGAGGCAGGTGAATCTCTGTGTGATTGAAGACAGCCTGGTCTATACAGTGAGTTCCAGGCTAGCTAGGGTTATGGAAAGACCCTATCTCAAAAAAAGATTTAGAATCTTATTTTGCATTTGGCTATTTCATTTGCAATAAAATCCAATGGGTATAATCTAGCTTTTTCTTACCTGCAATCTGCTCTTCAGTCAGTTGGTCAGCCTACAAAGAGATGATAAAAGGTAGGTGGGTCAATGATTTACAAATATAGGTTACTAGTTACAGAAACAAGTTTTAAAATTCCAAGTTAGTGATGTGCTATAATCTACATTTAGTTCTATAATTCCTAAAATAGGTGGGCAGAACATGCACATGCACCTAAGTTCATAGCTCCGCAATCCTGACTCCAAGTTTTGTAGCAAATAAATACTTCAGAATGCTCCGAAAGTCCCTTTCCAAAATTTACACATATTTAAAAATAAATCTAGACCATTTAGAGCTGTTATTCTAAGCCAACAGATCCAATAAAAACCAGTTTCCTTTTTCAGTTAGCATGCCTAAATTTAAACTAACTTTGGCAGATTAAAAAATTACTAGAAACTGGGGCTGGAGAGATGGCCTAGCAGTTAGGAGCGCCGACGCTCTTGCAGAGGACCCGGGTTCGATCCCCAGCACCCACATGGCGGCCGAGAGCCGTCTGAAACTCCAATTCCAGGAGAACTCCAGTTCCAGGGGAATCCGACACCCTCTTCTGACCTCCGCGGCATTGCACGACATGGGTGCACAGACTTGCATGCAGACAGTACATTCATACACATACAGAAATAAATAAAATTTAAAAAAAAAATTACTAGAAACTGCAATTCAATGAACTTAAATCTCAAATTGAAAAATTATCATCATAAATGTTAACTACTAAGCATAACATTCTGACATGAAAGTATTTCCCAAATCTAAGGGGGTGGAGGGGAGACATTACTATCTTTCAGGATGTCTCGCCAGGGAGGCAACTCAAAAGAAGTCAAGGTTCTAAATCTGAGCTAAAATATTTACTGCATGTTAAGTCTAGCCATTCATTTTCTCTTACTTTTGAAATCCCTCAGTGAGCCTGATGTTTTCACAGCACATGTAAGTTACCAGGTTTTTTTAAAAATTAAGGTTCAGGTTTAATTAAGGCAGGTCCAAATAGGGCAGACAAAACTAATAGAGCAAGTATTAAGCACCAAGTGTTATGTCAGATTATCCAATACCCCAAGTTTTACATTGTATTATATAAAAATGTTTGCAGAGCAAGCTCCAGGCCAGCTGGGATTAAAGGGAGACCCTGTCTCAAAAATACAAAAACAAAAAAGATCCTTTGTTACAACCTTTACTTGTAGGTGTTATGCAGTCCTGAGTGGCACTGCCAAACAGCCTCAAAGCCAAAATCCAAAACCCTTACCAACATGGAATCAACTGTACCATAGTCCAATTCTCACTCATGTTCGTCTGGCTTACATTTTTAAATAAGTGAGCACATCCTTAGGGAAGGGTAACATCTTTAAAACTCACATATTCTCTAGGGCACACAAAAGCAAATTTCAAAGGGAGCCCAGAAGGTAATTTCCCTGCTCAGTAATTTTGATCTGAGTTAAGATGATCACTGTTCAATGCCAGCCTGGGCTACCTAGCCAGATCCTATCTCAATAGCAACATCTGATTTGACCACAATAGAAACCAAATTAGATTTATTATTATTATTATTGTCTTTTTGAGACAGAGTAAGTCTACCTGTAGTACCAGCTGGCCTGGAACTCACAGAGATCCATCTGCGTCTGCCTCCCTAGTGCTGGGATTAACCGCTCTCATTTCCATTAAAAACACACACACACACACACAGTCTACCTGTAGTACCAGCTGGCCTGGAACTCACAGAGATCCATCTGCGTCTGCCTCCCTAGTGCTGGGATTAACCGCTCTCATTTCCATTAAAAACACACACACACACACACACACACACACACACACACGCGCGCAAAACAATCGAAGGCTGGGGATATAGCTCATCTGTACAGTGTTTGCCAAGCACGAACTGGGTTCAATTCCCAGTACTGAGAGGAGGGGGAAAAGGGCCAAGGATCTGATTAACTTGAAACTGAAAAGCCAATAAATAATTATGTTCAAGTGCACAAGATTCTAGGATTAAAAATTACTTCTCTTGCCCCTCTAAGTCCCAATCCTCCACCAAATATGGTTCTCTAGGAACAGGACTTGATAGCTGTGGACCATGCATATTATTATATTACTCAACTGCCATAGGCAATTTAATCTACACCTACCTTGGAAGTCATGTTGAGGTTATCTAAATGGTTATGACTAGCTATCAATTCATATAAAGTAACCAAAGAACTTACAATTTCCACAGAGAAGGTAAAAACAGAAGGCATTACAAAGCCCTTCACAGCAAAGGTGCAAACAGCACCCTAGAAACAAATGAGGCAAGTGGAATCATTTTAGGTCTAAAAACATTAAGCTTCAATACCCAACCAGGACTGTATGTAGTACGTGGAAATGTAAATTAATTATGAATGAAATGCAGGAAGGCAGACAGCTGAGTGGGCTTTAACATGCTGGCTGGAGGATTTATGGGGAGGCTCAAGTGTCTATACAGAAGATTAGTTAAGGTCTCAGGAAAACTGGATTAATGAAGCTTTGCTTACAAAAAACCAAAATATAATAAGGACCTCAAACCAGCTAGTTCAGCTCTGAATCTCCAGGCAAAGGTAATCACAAAAATGAACTTCAAGGAATGAACTAGGCACTTCTCAGATATCCTGAAAACCTCTTGAAAACATTTATTTTTTTCCTTGAGTTTTAAGATTGTAAAATAAACTTTACCAGGACATTTAGATTAAACCTCCTAAATTGAGAACTTAAGACTTCCTGGCACTCAACTTTTCCAACTACAAATAAATTTGTCTACAGAGAGCGCCATTTTCTTAGAACCAGAATACTTGGGGGGGGGGGGCGCTAATTAACTTGTTTTTATCTCAGTAATGTGAAGACTAATTCACCAGAGCGATGACTAATTCTTAACTCTCAATTCTGTAGCTAGAATTCCTCCTGCTGCTCTCATCATTCCTGAGAAAGTTTCCAGAAAACTCACTCAGTGTTCCACCCCAACCTACTGAACTGGAACCTGCATTTTGGGTCACCGTGGAGGATCTTTAAAATATTGAGAAACACTAATCTGCATTAGGAAAGTCAGCTGATAGAATTCGAAGCAGGTAATACTCTAAAATTTTTAAAAATCTGAAATTCTTATTTGAAGAAACGTATGAATTCACAGGCTTTAAGGGAAACGCAAATGCTGTACTTAACTGTTTATTCCCCCCAAACAGCAAAGGCTCCATGCATTTTTTTCTACAATTACAGAAGTTCTTTTATCTGTATCAAAAGCAGTCATTTCTGTTAAAAAAGTATCTTAATTCTGAAAGACTAAAACTTATCATAAAACGTCTTGAGACAAAAAAACTACTTCATAAAAATTAGGACTCTTACAAGAACCCTAAATTCTAGCCAAAGCTAGAGCTTTCTATATTTTAATAGCACCACAGCAAATTCTTTGGCCAAGTCTAATAATGCAGACCTACCTTGCAGCTTAAATGAAAATTGTCTCATTTTCTACCTCATTACTTTTTTTTTAAACTCCTGGCCTCAAGTCATCTTGAAGCAGTAAAATATCCCTCCAATAAAATATTCGAAAAATAAATACATTAACTATATGTAAAGGCAAGAGTTTTATAATAGATACGATATACATATCCACATGGATTTTTCTTAGACCCCTCCGTTAAAGTATAGAAGACTAATTTGTTGATTTAAAACAACTCAATGCGGGCTGGAGATGGCCTAGAGGTTAAGAGCGCCGACTGCTCTTGCAGAGGACCCGGGTTCGATCTCCAGCACCCACATGGCGGCTAAGAACCGTCTGTAACTCCAATTCCAGGAGAACTCCAGTNTATCTGCATGTAGGTTTGAGCACCCATGTCATGCAATGCCGTGGAAGTCAGAAGAGGGCATTGGATTCCCCTGGAACTGGAGTTAAAGACCGTTCTCAGCCACCATGTGGGTGCTGGGTATCGAACCCTGGTCCTCTGCAAGAGCAGTCGGCGCTCTTAACCGCCAGGCCATCTCTCCAGCCCCATCCATTGTTAAATATTAGACCTGCTCCCTGCTTATATCTTCTGGGTCATGGGCTTCAGCCTCTGGCTACCTTGTACACTCAGCCCCCACCAGCCCGTTTGCTGGCTGTGGTGACGGCCATCTTGTCTCCAGTACAGAAGAACTTAGTGGGGTCTCTGAAATCCAGAGTTACTTCTCTGACCTGCCTGTACCTTTCCAGTCTCCCACCTGTGCCTAGGTGGTCCCCCTCCTGCCCCTTATACCCCAGTTCCTTTAAAGGTGTCCCCTGTGCTTTTGTCAGCCCTGGCAGGCCTTACCTTGTGTGACAAGCTCACCCTCTCCAGCTGAGACTCATGCTGTTTGGGACATTTTCTCATCTCCTGTTGTTTCCAACTCAAACCAGTCATTCCAACTCAGCGATTGTTGGAAATTCCCCACTTTCCCTGCAACCTGGGTCCTCAGGGAGGACCTGCCCTGACCAGAACCTTAGGGGTGGAAACCCTTTCTCCAAAAGCAATGAGCTCTTCAGAGGGGCTACACTGTCACTAGTATCCAGCTGTAGATTCATAATAAAATCATTTTTTCAATTATCATGAAATCTTTCCTGCTTCGCTTTGGGTTGTGAAATTACTACTATAACTAAGTAAGGACTAAGTCATGCTTTTTTAAAATTTGCTTTCTTGCCCACTTTTTTAAAAATATTGCTTACAGATGTTTAAGAATTCATATTAAAAGTGAATTCCAATAAAAGGCCTCTTAATTCAGTGACTTAGCCTGATTCTTTAACCCCTTTAAAAGATAACGTGTGTATTTGGAATGGGAGTGTTTTTTTAAAAACCCAGTTGTCTCGGGAAAGATAAATGTGTTGGGAGATGAAGACAGAACAGACATGAATATCACTTTATGTAATTGAAAATGAACCCTGAGTTCTGAAGACAGAATAGAATGCAGTCCAACTTGCTTTGAAAGAGATTTACGAGCCTGGGGACTGCTGCTCCACTAGGGACTGTTAACTCCTTCAAGTCTAAGTTGTCTTGTGCAACCAGAAGAGGTGATTTGCAAGGCTGATGGGAAAGGCAGGATACTGGAGGTTGTTCGGTAAATCAACCAAACAACACCCCAAACCACAAAAAATTGGTCAACTGGACCTGTGGAATTAAAAGCAACTTAGCCAAGGAAGAACCATATGCGATCATATGGTTATAGTTTTTCGTGATTATTTTATTTTTATTTATGCATATGTGTACAGGTCTATGTGGGGGTATGTGTTTCTGTGTGCAAGTGCCCATGGAAGCCAATGGATCCTCTGGAGTGCTGGGGTTACAGGAGGTTGTGAGCAATCTGACATGGATGCTGAGACCAAATGCAGGTTCTCCACTAGAGCAGCAAATACTCCTAACCATTGAGTAATCCTACCAGCTCTAGTCATGCAAATATTAAGCCTAGGGATAGCCAAGCAGGCTTTTGTGTTATCCTTTTCAAGTTAAAAAAAACTTTATGTGTATGAGTGTTTTGTCTGCATGCATGTAAGTGCAATACGTACATACAATGCCCACAGAGGCCAGAGGAGGGCATCAGATCACCTGAAACTGAACTTAATACAGTTGTTAGTCACCGTGTGGGTGCTGGGAACCAAACCTTGGTCCTCTGCAAGAGCAGCCAGTGCTCTTAACCACTGAGCCATCTCTCCAACCCCTTGTATTATTTTTCTCTGTGTACATCATCAAGATTTTCAAGAATGCATTTGTGTGCGTGTGCACATGTTCCTGTGTGTCCCGGTGTGCGTGTATTTTCAGGTGCATGTACACAAGTGGGCATATGGTGTAGATGCCAAAGGACAACCTCAGCTATCATTCCTTGGGTTGGGGCTGGAGAGATAGCCTAGTGGTTAAGAGCGCCGACTGCTCTTGCAGAGGACCCGGGTTCGATCTCCAGCACCCACATGGCGGCTAAGAACCGTCTGTAACTCCAATTCCAGGAGAACTCCAGTTCCAGGGGAATCCGAGACCGTCTTCTGACCTCTGCGGCATTGCAGGACACGAGTGCACAAACCTACATGCAGTACATTCATACACATACGTAAATAATTAAAAAAAAAATCAATGCATCAGTTATGCAAACAAATTATAAAAACTTATTGGGGGGGGGAACACAAATTATACATTCCCGAAAAAATTTTAAATCTGCTGGCTAATTTTAAAAAATTACACGATCCGTAGTTGTCAATAACATGCCTAACCTGTTTTGCCTTGAAAGCAAATTCAGCTAGCATATTAAAATTCAGACTATCTTTAAAATATTGAAACAGAAGGAATCCACCAAACTTAAACGAACACTAGTTCGGTCCAAGGTGAACACTTCCCCACACCCATGCAGGCTTGTAGGTTTCAGTTGGCAGGGATCCCCAACTCCAGTTTAAGATGTCACCTTGCCTCCTGGACACACCCATCGCTGTAACCATTTGGCAGAGGGATCGACAAAAATATAGCACTGCAATAGTATCGCCCTCAATTTTGACAGGAAAGCTTCAGTTGGAATAGAAAAATGATCTCCAAAATTTCCGGCTCCCACATACATTCTTGCATTTTACAATAGCCATAATTGTACAGATGAATTGTAAAGATCAGGTGGCACCTTCTACACAGAAATACTAGTCGTTCTCAAGGAACGCTATGCAGCGCACCAGAACTCAACGAATGTAGACAACGGGCCCCTTGCAAACACACTCAACTTCTACGTGAACCTTCACCAACCTGCTTTGAATTAACAGAAAACGCCTTTCAAACCTTAATGTCCGGAAACCGCATAAAGCTTGTTTACTTTTTAAATTTTTTTTTTTCACGTCCAGCCTGTATAGTGGAACACCACACCAGATGAAACAGAACCGGCTGTGAACAGGGAGGGAGCCCCGATGCCCCCTCCCATCTCCGCCGCGCCGCGGGCCGCCCAGACCTCCGCGGTCCGGCAGGTGCCAGCGCAGCAGCTGGGGCGCGAGCCGAGCCAAACCGAGCAGAGCAGAGCCCAGCCGGGTAGGGCGGGGCGGCGGCTACGGACCCCGCGCGAGCGAGCTAGCGTCCGTCCTCGCCCGCCCCGCCCCCAGGGGCCGCTCCCCGCGGGTTCGGCCCACACATCGCGCCGCCCGCCAGCCAGCCTGCCCGCGCGCCCCCGGCCCGACCAGCGGGGATGCGGGAAGCCGCAGCGCGGGCGCTCGCCCCGGGGCCCCGCGCGCTCCTCCCGCCCCCCCCCGCCCCCAGCGCATGGCAGCCGGGTGGACAAAGGCGCTTCCTGGCGCCCGCGCTGGGCGGCCGTTGGCGGTTTGAATCCGGCCCCCATGCTGACCTTTCAAGACGCTGAGCGGCTGCTCTCCCCGCTCTGTTCCCCCAAGGACCAAACCGCCCGCACCCCCTCTCCGTCCTGTCCCCGACTCCTTGGACGAAACCCACGAGAACTGGGGCGGGGGACACCTGCGACACAACCGCCGCAGGATCCCCCTTCTCGTCGGCGTCATCCCCCGGCGAGGACGAGCTAGAGGATGTCGGGGAGGTCAGCTCCACGTCTTTGGTCAGCTTGCTTCGGCCGCTCTCCCCACAGGCCGGCGCTGGCGGCGCAGCTACGCACTCACCATGCTGCAGAGGCTACCGGTTTCCAAGACTCGACCACACAACCGCTCAGCTCGCTTGCTCCACTCGGACTAATTCTCTTCCTCCGCCCCCAGTGCCTCATAAACACCTCCCTCCGCAAGATCCCTCCGCCGCACGCCAGATAACGGAATAGCGCGAACGAGTCCCGGCCGGCCCCCTCCCCGCAAACTCTCCTGGAGACCCCTTTCTCCACAGTCATTGACCGACCAGGCTAGACGCAAAGGGCGGGGGGGTATGGGGGGGTCGGGACCGGATGACGTAAGTGGGTTTCGTTCCCAGACAGGCAGTGTAAGAGCCGGTGGAATCGCGCCCGAGAGGCACTACTTTGCGGCGCGGAGGAGCATCGCGATGGCTACACTCTTTGCGACTGTCGTTGAGCCGGCCTCTGATTGGCTGGTTCGTACCTGCAATGCGTCACTCGAGCCGCAGCCGTCGCCGGAATGCCGTGCGGCTTTTGCCGCGGCTGCTGGTGCCGCGCTGTCCTGGCAACTGCGCCAGGAGGCAGAGTGGTTCACTTTGCGTTTGGCTGGAGGACTTTCCTCCTCCACCCATCCTCCCAGCCACACTAACACACCTTCCGCCGCTTGTTGAGGGGTTGACGGAAAAGCCTAAGCCCATTAAAAAAATGAAGGACCCCCTAGTAAACACCTACCCAGCGCCCGGCTCGGCAGAGGCCACTCATTCACTGTTTTACAGAACCCGAGCAAATCTGCTAATACAGTGGCTCAGCTGAGGGACTAATCAAAAAGGGGCTTCCGTTTATACTACTTTGCTTTCCTTGCCCAGCAATAATTACCAGAAAAAAAGTTCAATTCACACTACCTGTGATTATGTGCTGATAGTCTCCCCAGGTAGCCTCTTTGCTATTGGAAGGCCAAAGTAAGACAGCCTGGTAAGGATGCAAAGAGGAACTAGGTTTAATATTCAAAATACAGAGAAGATTGATGGTACAATTACAGCCCAGAAAGAATCCTCGAAGACCATGTCAAGTCCAGAAGGAATTTCCCAATAAAAAGCACAGCAGTGTGGACCCTTGAAACCTGGGAACAGCATTTTTAAAAGCAAGCTTAAATGAAATCTGAAAAGAAGGCTCCTTTCATAATAGTTTTCTGCAGCCAAGAGCATTAGCTATCGATGAGAACAGCTCCCTGCACCCACCTCAGTTACATTTAACCATGTTTAGCCAAACTAGACATTTCCTCACCATCAAAAGAAAATTGATGAGGCCAGAACTGAGTTCTCTTTCGATCCTGCAAGGCCGACATTAAGAGTCCCTCTAATTAGCATTGACAAACTGTGACCTTTTCAGATGAATGGCCATGAAATGAAAAAAAATCAGATTTCTGTTTCTATTGTCCTTGCTAATGTAGTGCCGTAATGAGAGTGGAAGGGAGGATATTTAATTAACCTTATCCTACAAATGAAATAAATATCAAGTCAGAATGTTACTTAAAAGTGGACACCTTTGCTTCCCATTCCAAGGCCACCGTCCCAATATACCGCATTTCCGGTAAGTTCCAAATCTTTCCAAGGTATGTATGCCTCAAAAATTTGTCCTGATTCCTCCTCAGATCCTTAGATGGAAGACCTACTAATGATTTTTTTTTCCTTTAAGCTGAGTCACTAAAAATATTCTCTCTTTACACAGCACCCCCATTACCGCACAGTGATTTTACATATGAATTTTTTAAAGATGGGAAATTGAATGACAAAATGAATAATCACCTCTTCTAGAAAATGAATTTTAAAAAGATTGATGTATAACTCATAAGCATGAATTTAAGCCTAAGATACAGAAGTGAACTTAAAGCTAAGTATGATTGTACCCAGATTTTTTTTAAGTATTTGGGGGAAAATGTTTTTAAAATAGAGATATAGAAAAGTTATTCCATGTTTCTTAGGATGAATTTTGTTTAAGCCTTTTTTTTTGCAGAACCTTCCTTGTTGACCTCTCAAGAAGAGAAAGAAAATAAAAGGCAGGCA
The DNA here is from genome assembly GCA_009823505.1 of Rhizomys pruinosus. NCBI lineage: Eukaryota > Metazoa > Chordata > Mammalia > Rodentia > Spalacidae > Rhizomys > Rhizomys pruinosus. The sequence goes on along the minus strand of VZQC01003723.1, from coordinate 651,532 downwards.
TTACATTGAAAGCAGTTGCAGTTTATTCATATTTGAGATTGTTCCAAGTCAATTTATTTATAGAACATTTGTCTTCTGCAACAGGACGTACAGCGCTGCCTAACTTTGGCAACAGCCAGCTGAGAAGCAGTCAGTAATGACCACCATGTCAGAGCCTAGGAAGTATCTTTCCATTCCCATTCCCACGGAGAGGGATCTCAGTTTTCTGCCGGTCAATCTCGGGATGAAAAGAATGTACTTCCTCCTTGGGCCTCTTCCTCATTTGTAGAACTGAGATAGCACAAGTCTTATCTTTTGTCAACTTCCTTTCTGTAGCTTCCCTTCTCTGTCCAGATCTGGAGTGAACAAGGGCAGAGAGACAATCATGGTGACATTCTTGATTACAGGACCTATGGGTTTCTCAACAAGTGAAAAATTAGACCCTGAATGTTCCAAGGTATTGATCATATGTAATGAATCAACTTCTATGCATCTAGAATGTGTACTGGCTATGTAACGACTGTGAGAGAATTGGGAAGATAGAATTGAAATCATTTTCTTCTTCTGTGGTTCAAATAAGGAACCCTGGTTGAAAAAGTTGTTATTCTTCCTTCAGAATTGTGAAGCTTAGTTTTCCATCATGGTGACAAAATACCTCAGTTCAAAAAGAAGAAAGATCTACAATTCATGGATTCTGAGGTCTCAGCTCATTGTCTGCTGGCTGTGTTGTTTCTGGGCATCTGGAGAGGTAGTATATCACAGAAGGGAGCAGAGCTACTTTGTGCAGCTGAGAAGCAAAGAAAGCTTGCTTTTAGAATCAAGCCTCTCACCCAAAACACATTAAGTTCCAAGCCTAAATGAACTAATCCATTCATGAGGTCAGAGTCCTCATGATCCAACCACCTCCAAAAGGTCCCAACTCTGAGCACTGCTACATTGAGTTCCAGGCCTTCCACACATGAGCTGTCAGAACATTTAAGATCCAGCCCAGGGCTGGAAGAGAAGCCTCAGAGGTTGAGTGTTTGCTGTTCTTTGAGAGGACCAGAGTTTGTCTCCCGGCAGCACCATTTAGTTGCTCACAAGCACCTATTAACTCCCAGTCCAGGGGAGCCAATGCCTTCTTCTAACCTCTGAGTGCACGCACGCACACACACACACACACACACACACACACACACACATAAATCTAAACTCTAACAGATAGGATCCAACCAGGTCATATTTTGCCTGCTATATTCTAAGACCAATGAGAGTTGAAGAACACAGGAAAAGAACCAAGTCATGAAGTCATCCTGAGGGACACTCATATACACATGGAAAAAGTTGAAGGCCTTCAGTTTTTTGTTTTTTGTTTTTTTAAAGAAATACCTGACTTTTTTTAAATTTCATTTATTTTTGTATGTGTATGAATGTACTGTCTGCATGTAGGTTTGTGCACCCATGTCTTGCAATGCCACGGAGGTCAGAAGAGGGTGTCGGATTCCCCTGGAACTGGAGTTCTCCTGGAATTGGAGTTACAGATGGTTCTTAGCCACCATGTGGGTGCTGGGGATTGAACCCAGGTCCTCTGCAAGAGCAGTCGGTGCTCTTAACCACTAGGCTGTCTCTCCACCCCGAGGGCCTTCAGTTTTTATATTGACATACTGCTATTCATTTCATTTATTTGCCTATCAAAAATTTTTGATATTGGGGCTGGAGAGATAGCTCAGCAGTTAAGAGCAGTGGCTGCTCTTGCAGAGGACCCAAGTTCGATTCCCAGCATCCACGTGACAGCTAACAACCTGCAACCATCCGTAACCCCAGTTCCAGGGTATCTTCTTTTCTGACCTCCATGGGCGTTGCAGAACACAGGTGTACTTACATACATGCAGGCAATATACTCAGACATAAAATAAAAATAATAGAATATTTAAATTTTTTTTGATTTGTAAGTTTAGAGTGACTAGGCAACTAGATTACCTAAAGTTGATGGATTTCCTGAGATGGTGGACATTCAGAGCTAAAACCAGTTCCAGGAAAATCAGGGTCTTTGGTCATCCTGAAGGCCATGACCACTCACTCATTCAGTAAATACCAGTAGCCTTCTGTGTGAACCATGGAAAAATAGAGGACAACCTAACAGGCAAGGGGATAGTGTCATCCATAGCATCTTAGTGAATTTTCTGTTGATTAAACAAATATTTAAGTAACAGGGAATGAAAGTTTACTTGGTTCACAGTTCTGGAGGTTGGGAAGTCCAGGAACATGATTCCAGTGCTCAGTTTGGTACCTGCTAAAGGCCTTCTTGTTGCATGTGCATGGTGGGGCCAGGGGTATGATCTGGGTGGGGAAGTCCTCTTCGGTCCTTGAAAGGGAGGGTAAGGGAGGTCCTGAGTTGGCTGGGTGTAGGAAGTCCTGAAGATGCTGCTGGCATCTCCTTCTGGGACTGAAGTACTGTATCCCAGACAGAGCCCATCATCTCTTCACTCTGGCTTCGATATTCTAGTTTTGTCATTTCTAGTTCCTCTAGCTCTTCCCTCACCCTGTCACCCCCATCCCCTCTAAATAAGGTGTCTGGATATGCTGTGCCTGTCCCACTTCCATGTCTTTGCTGGCGTTACTTCCTTTTCTCTTCCTTCCTGGACATTGGCTCCTATCTGGCCAAAGGCTTACATCCCCTGCAAGGTCTTCCAACTCCACCAGCCCCTCTCCATTGGCCCAAAGAGAAATAATCACTCAACCTCAAAATATCTCTTAAATGTATAGATAAGAGATGAGGAAGAGATCTTAAAGTGAGGAAGGGGATGGGAGGAAGGGACAGAAAAAGGGAGTGATGAAATTCAATGTTACATGAAAGCCAAAGGGAGGACTTCAGGGGGAGGAAGTGGATGAGCCAGACAGAGGCAGGGAGAATAGACAGTAGTGGAGAAAGAGGACTAAGAAGAGTATGGGATTCATGTATAAAAATGTCATAATGAGGGGCTGGAGAGGGGGCTCTGTGGTTAAGATCACTGGCTGCTCTTGAAGAGGACTGGGTTTGGTTCCCAGCACCTACATGGTGGCTAACAACCAGCTATGATTCCAGTTCCAGGGCATCTGATGCCCTCCCTGACCTCCACTGACATTACATGACACAGGCACACTTGGATACAAGCGGGCAATACACTCATCTGCATAAAAATATTTATTTCATTAGATATTTCAAAAAAGAAAACGCCATAATGAAACCCATCACTTGGGGCTAGGGAGATAAGAACGCTTGTAACACAAGCACAGGACCTAAGTTTGAATCTCCCACACTCACATAAAAGCCTGGAATCCCATCATTGGGTGTTGGAGCAAGCCCATCCCAGAGGCTCACTGGCCAGCCAGCCTAACTGAAACTGAATGTGAGGTTCAGTGAGAGACTGTTTCAGAGAATGAGGCAGAGAGTGATAGGACACTCAACATCTGTCTTCTGCTTCCATATGTATACAGGGCATAAACCTATAAATCTACACATACACACACACACACACACACACACACACGCCACACACACACATGCCACAAAATTGTACATACCTGTACACCTGCCTACTCCTTAGGCAGAGGCAGGAGGATTCCAAGGGCAGCGACAGCTTGGGCATATTTTGAGTCCTTTCCTCAAACCCTAAAAAGGGCTTCATGGTACTGTTTAAGGCTGACCGCCCCAACTAAACTGAGTTCCTACTGGGACCATACATTTCTATTCTTATCACCTTTCATGATACCGATTTTGTTGAATGAATAAGTAGATGAATGAACAAAGATATAATTTTGTACAGGTCTTTTCCATGTGATTTTGGGGGGGGGTAGGGGGTGGTGAGACAGAGTCTCCCTGTAGCCTCTGAACTGTCTTGGAACTCACAATGTAGACCAAATTAGATCTCTCAAAGAACTGCCTGCCTCTGCTTCCCAGGTGCTGGAATTAAAGGTATGCACCACCTGGCTCTTTTTCATATAATTCTTAATAATTGCTCATAAGATTTTCAAGTATAAATTATCTTAGAAATATTGAACTTTTTTTCATAGGAGAAAGTAGCTGAGAGACCCTTCTAATCTTCTTATATGTTATTATTTAAGTCAATTTTTTAAAGTATTTTTTTAATTTTTTTAATTTTATTTATTTCTGTATGTGCATGAATGTACTGTCTGCATGCAGGTCTGTGCACCCGTGTCGTGCAATGCCGCGGAGGTCAGAATAGGGTGTCGGATTCCGCTGGAACTGGAGTTCTCCTGGAATTGGAGTTTCGGATGGTTCTCAGCTGCCATGTGGGTGCTGGGGATGGAACCCAGTTCCTCTGTAAGAGCGGTCGGCGCTCTTAACCACTAGGCCATCTCTCCTGCCCTTAAGTCAATTTTTAAATGCTAAATATAGCCGGGCATGGTGGCACACACCTTTAATCCTAGCACTTGGGAGGTAGAGGCAGGTAGATCTTTGTGAGTTCAAGGCCAGCCTGGTCTACAGAGTGAGTCCAGGATAGCTGGGGCTTCAGGGAGACCCTGTCTTGAAAAGACAAAAAATAAATGCTAAATATACCAAGCACGGTGGAGCACACCTGCAATCCCAGCACTCCAGAGGCAGAGGCAGGCAGATCTCTGTGAATTCAAGGGCAGCCTGGTTTACATAATGAATTCCAGGACAGCTGGAGCTACAGGGAGACGCTGTCTCAAAAAGACCAAAAAAAAAGCTAAACATACACTTATTCAAATATAATTTTTATCTTTTGTCTTCTTATGTCATTATGCATGCAGTATTGTTTATGCTATTTTAATTTTTTTCTCATATTATTTAGAGAATTTATAGGTCGGACTACATTACCATTATGAAATTAAGAAAGTAGCTAACTACCAGATAATTTAAAAATTTGTGCTTTCACTGTTTGAATAGTTGCACAAAAAAGAAGTGATTGATATTTGGGGTATATTATTGGCAACGTGGGAGAATGCGTGGAGGTGGGAATTTCTGCAAAGTTTCCTCAGATTTCAACTTCATTTTTTTTGGCTTAGTTTTATAGTATCTTTTAGATTGTTCAACAGTAGAAATTGGGGTGTCCACCCTCAGGACAGGAAGTTGGCGCTGTTGGAGAGCTCTTTCCTCTTTGTCACCGGTTTCCATTCTCACCCACGTATCTCCCCATCTTTGTACTTGGAGGAAACCATTGTCCACTTTGAAAAATTTTTAATGTTCTAATTAAACTACCTTATATGGAAGAAAGATTTGTTTTGACTCCAGGTTTCAGTCACTTGACCCCACTGCTTTGGGGCTTGTGGTGAGGCGCTGCGTGAGAGTTCATGGCAGAGGAAATCTGTTCACTTCATGCTGACCAGGAGGAAAGAAGCAGAGAGAGGGGGCTGGGTCTCAATATCCAGTTCCTGAATTGCTCCTGAAAATGTTTTTCTAGCTCTTTTATTTCTTCTAAGGACCTAATAAGAGTTGTATTTTACAACGGTATCTCTCTTTAGACCTTTTTTTTTTTTTTTTTTCTCTTTTATAAATAGATAAAAAAAAAAAAAAAAAAAAAACAAAAAGAAAAAAAGAAGTTTATGAGCCAGCACTGGGTTATGTAGTAATCAGATCACACCAAGACACCAACAGCCCACGGGCAAAGAAAGATTTACAAGGTAGTGTTTTTTAAAATTTTTTTATATTTTATTTATTCATGTATGATGCTGTCTTTCGCAGGATATTGTGCAGCCCATGTCGTGCAATGTGCAGAAGTCAGAAGAAGTCTGATTCCCTAGGAACGGAGTTAAAGATGGTTCTCAGCTGCCATGTGGGGCTGGGGATCCACCGAGGTCCTCTGCAGAGCAGTGGCACCATCATTAAACCGCTAGGGCCTGCTTTTCCAGGCCCGCACAAAAAGGAATTTAATAATGATAAAAGATAGAGAATCAGATAGAAAGACTTCAAATACGAACCCCTTTCCCGATTACCAAGGAAAAGTAACATGGTTATCTTCTGTTCCATGTAAATAGTTAAATAACAGTCTTAAGGGGTTATATGAATATGAAAATGAATTGGGGACCTGGTCTTGGGGTTCCACTCTCCCAGACTCTGAACTCCAAAATAAAGCAAAGCTCCTGTTCAGCTCCCAGTCCCATCTGTCTAGCACGAAGGCAGCAGAGAGCAGCTGTTCGTGAGCATACAGGTGAGAGTTGGGCTGTGGGAAGACGAGGCGTCTGCACAGGAAGTTCTGTATGCTCTTCCCTTGATGAGCTTCTCACAGGAAAGTTCTGATGCATCTTACCCTGGATGAGGCGTCTGCACAGGAAAGTTCTGATGCATCTTACCCTTGGATGGCGATCTGCACGGAGTTCTGATGCATCTTAACTTGGATAGGCGTACTGCACAGAAGTTCTGATGCAATCTTACCCTTGGATGAGGCGTCTGCACAGGAAAGTTCTGATGCATCTTACCCTTGGATGAGGCGTCTGCACAGGAAGTTCTGATGCATCTTACCGTTGGATGAGGCGTCTGCACAGAGGAAGTTCTGATGCATCTTACCGTTGGATGAGGCGTCTGCACAGGGAAGTTCTGATGCATCTTACCCTTGGATGAGGCGTCTGCATCAGGAGAAGTTCTGATGCATCTTACCTTGGATGAGGCGTCTGCACAGGAAGTTCTGATGCATCTTACCTTGGATGAGGCGTCTGCACAGGAAGTTCTGATGCATCTTACCTTGGATGAGGCGTCTGCACAGGAAGTTCTGATGCATCTTACACTTGGATGAGGCGTCTGCACAGGAAGTTCTGATGCATCTTACCTTGGATGAGGCGTCTGCACAGGAAGTTCTGATGCATCTTACCTTGGATGAGGCGTCTGCACAGGAAGTTCTGATGCATCTTACCCTTGGTGAGGCGTCTGCACAGGAAAGTTCTGATGCATCTTACCCTTGGATGAGGCGTCTGCACAGGAAAGTTCTGATGCATCTTACCCTTGGATGAGGCGTCTGCACTGCAAAGTTCTGATGCATCTTACCTTGATGAGGCGTCTGCACAGGAAAGTTCTGATGCATCTTACCCTTGGATGAGGCGTCTGCACAGGAAGTTCTGATGCATCTTACCCTTGATGAGGCGTCTGCACAGGAGAGTTCTGATGCATCTTACCCTTGGATGAGACGTCTGCACAGGAAGTTCTGATGCATCTTACCCTTGGATGAGGCGTCTGCACAGGAAAGTTCTGATGCATCTTACACTTGGATGAGGCGTCTGCACTGGAAAGTTCTGATGCATCTTACACTTGGATGAGGCGTCTGCACTGGAAAGTTCTGATGCATCTTACACTTGGATGAGGCGTCTGCACAGGAAAGTTCTGATGCATCTTACACTTGGATGAGGCGTCTGCACGGAAAGTTCTGATGCATCTTACACTTGGATGAGGCGTCTGCACGAAAGTTCTGATGCATCTTACACTTGGATGAGGCGTCTGCACATGGAAAGTTCTGATGCATCTTCCCTTGGATGAGGGTCTGCACAGGAAGTTCTGATGCATCTTACCCTTGGATGAGGCGTCTGCACAGGAAGTTCTGATGCATCTTACCCTTGGATGAGGCGTCTGCACAGGAGAGTTCTGATGCATCTTACCCTTGGATGAGGCGTCTGCACAGGAAGTTCTGATGCATCTTACCCTTGATGAGGGTCTGCACAGGAAAGTTCTGATGCATCTTACCCTTTGATGAGGCGTCTGCACAGGAGAGTTCTGATGCATCTTACCCTTGATGAGGCGTCTGCACAGGAGAGTTCTGATGCATCTTACCCTTGGATGAGGCGTCTGCACAGGAGAGTTCTGATGCATCTTACCCTTGATGAGGCGTCTGCACAGGAAGTTCTGATGCATCTTACCCTTGATGAGGCGTCTGCACAGGAAGTTCTGATGCATCTTACCCTTGATGAGGCGTCTGCACAGGAGAGTTCTGATGCATCTTACCCTTTGATGAGGCGTCTGCACAGGAGAGTTCTGATGCATCTTACCCTGGATGAGGCGTCTGCACAGGAAAGTTCTGATCATCTTACCCTTGGATGAGGCGTCTGCACAGAAAGTTCTGATGCATCTTACCCTGGATGAGGCGTCTGCACAGGAAAGTTCTGATGCATCTTACCTTGGATGAGGCGTCTGCACAGGAAGTTCTGATGCATCTTACCCTTGGATGAGGCGTCTGCACAGGAAGTTCTGATGCATCTTACCCTTGATGAGGCGTCTGCACAGGAAGTTCTGATGCATCTTACCCTTGGATGAGGCGTCTGCACAGGAAGTTCTGATGCATCTTACCCTTGATGAGGCGTCTGCACAGGAAGTTCTGATGCATCTTACCCTTGATGAGGCGTCTGCACAGGAAGTTCTGATGCATCTTACCCTTGATGAGGCGTCTGCACAGGAAGTTCTGATGCATCTTACCCTTTGGATGAGGCGTCTGCACAGGAGAGTTCTGATGCATCTTACCCTTGATGAGGCGTCTGCACAGGAGAGTTCTGATGCATCTTACCCTTTGATGAGGCGTCTGCACAGGAGAGTTCTGATGCATCTTACCCTTTGATGAGGCGTCTGCACAGGAGAGTTCTGATGCATCTTACCCTTTGATGAGGCGTCTGCACAGGAGAGTTCTGATGCATCTTACCCTTGATGAGGCGTCTGCACAGGAAGTTCTGATGCATCTTACCCTTGATGAGGCGTCTGCACAGGAAGTTCTGATGCATCTTACCCTTGGATGAGGCGTCTGCACAGAAAGTTCTGATGCATCTTACCCTTGGATGAGGTGTCTGCACAGGAAGTTCTGATGCATCTTCCCTTGGATGAGGCGTCTGCACAGGAAGTTCTGATGCATCTTACCCTTGGATGAGCGTCTGCACAGGAAGTTCTGATGCATCTTACCCTTTGATGAGGCTTCTGCACAGGAAAGTTCTGATGCATCTTACCCTTGGATGAGGCGTCTGCACAGGAGTTCTGATCATCGTACCTTGGATGACGTTGCACGGACTTCTGATGCATCTTACCTTGGATGAGTGTCTGCACAGGAAAGTTTGATGCCTCTTACCCGGGTGAGGCGCTGCACAGGAAGTTCTGATGCATCTTACCCTTGGATGAGGTGTCTGCACTGCAAAGTTCTGATGCAGTCTACCCTTGGATGAGGCGTCTGCACAGAAGTTCTGATGCATCTACCGTGGAGAGGCGTCTGCACAGGAAGTTCTGATGCATCTTACCCTTGGATGAGGGGTCTGCACGAAAGTTCTGATGCATCTTACCCTTTGATGAGGCGTCTGCACAGGAGAGTTCTGATGCATCTTACCCTTTGATGAGGCGTCTGCACAGGAGAGTTCTGATGCATCTTACCCTTTGATGAGGCGTCTGCACAGGAGAGTTCTGATGCATCTTACCCTTTGATGAGGCGTCTGCACAGGAGAGTTCTGATGCATCTTACCCTTGGGTGAGGCGTCTGCACAGGAAAGTTCTGATGAATCTTACCCTTGGATGANTTACCGTTGGATGAGGCGTCTGCACAGGAAAGTTCTATGCATCTTACCCTTGGATGAGGCGTCTGCACAGGAAGTTCTGATGCTCTTACCCTTGATGAGGCGTCTGCACAGGAAAGTTCTGATGCATCTTACCCTGGATGAGGCGTCTGCACAGGAAAGTTCTGATGCATCTTACCCGTTGGATGAGGCGTCTGCCACGGAAGTTCTGATGCATCTTACCCTTGGATGAGGCATCTGCACAGGAAAGTTCTGATGCATCTTACCTTGGATGAGGCGTCTGCACAGGAAAGTTCTGATGCATCTTACCCTTGGATGAGGCGTCTGCACAGGAAAGTTCTGATGCATCTTACCCTTGGATGAGGCGTCTGCACAGGAAAGTTCTGATGCATCTTACCCTTGGATGAGGCGTCTGCACTGCAGGAAGTTCTGATGCATCTTACCTTGGATGAGGCGTCTGCACAGGAAGTTCTGATGCATCTTACCCTTGGATGAGGCGTCTGCACAGGAAGTTCTGATGCATCTTACCCTTGGATGAGGCGTCTGCACAGGAAGTTCTGATGCATCTTACCCTTGGATGAGGCGTCTGCACAGGAAGTTCTGATGCATCTTACCCTTGGATGAGGCGTCTGCACAGGAAAGTTCTGATGCATCTTACCCTTGGATGAGGCGTCTGCCGCAGGAAGTTCTGATGCATCTTCCCTTGGATGAGGCGTCTGCACAGGAAGTTCTGATGCATCTTACCCTTGGATGAGGCGTCTGCACAGGAAAGTTCTGATGCATCTTACCCTTGGATGAGAGCGTCTGCACAGGAAGTTCTGATGCATCGTACCCTTGGATGAGGCGTCTGCAGGAAAGTTCTGATGCATCTTACACTTGGATGAGGCGTCTGCACGAAAGTTCTGATGCATCTTACACTTGGATGAGGCGTCTGCACGAAAGTTCTGATGCATCTTACACTTGGATGAGGCGTCTGCACAGGAAGTTCTGATGCATCTTACCCTTGGATGAGGCGTCTGCACAGGAAAGTTCTGATGCATCTTACCCTTGGATGAGACGTCTGCACAGGAAGTTCTGATGCATCTTACCCTTGGATGAGGTGTCTGCACAGGAAAGTTCTGATGCATCTTACCCTTGGATGAGGCGTCTGCACAGGAAAGTTGATGCATCTTACCCTTGGATGAGGGCGTCTGCACTGGAAGTTCTGATGCATCTTACCCTTGGATGAGGCGTCTGCACAGGAAGTTCTGATGCATCTTACCCTTGGATGAGGCGTCTGCACAGGAAAGTTCTGATGCATCTTACCCTTGGATGAGGCGTCTGCACTGCAAAGTTCTGATGCATCTTACCCTTGGATGAGGCGTCTGCACAGGAAAGTTCTGATGCATCTTACCCTTGGATGAGGCGTCTGCACAGGAAGTTCTGATGCATCTTACCCTTGGATGAGGCGTCTGCACAGGAAGTTCTGATGCATCTTACCCTTGGATGAGGCGTCTGCACAGAAAGTTCTGATGCATCTTACCCTTGGATGAGGCGTCTGCACAGAAAGTTCTGATGCATCTTACCCTTGGATGAGGCGTCTGCACAGGAAGTTCTGATGCATCTTACCCTTGGATGAGGCGTCTGCACAGGAAAGTTCTGATGCATCTTACCCTTGGATGAGGCGTCTGCACAGGAAAGTTCTGATGCATCTTACCCTTGGATGAGGCGTCTGCACTGCAAAGTTCTGATGCATCTTACCCTTGGATGAGGCGTCTGCACAGGAAAGTTCTGATGCATCTTACCCTTGGATGAGGCGTCTGCACAGGAAGTTCTGATGCATCTTACCCTTGGATGAGGCGTCTGCACAGGAAAGTTCTGATGCATCTTACCCTTGGATGAGGCGTCTGCACAGGAAAGTTCTGATGCATCTTACCCTTGGATGAGGCGTCTGCACAGGAAAGTTCTGATGCATCTTACCCTTGGATGAGGCGTCTGCACAGAAAGTTCTGATGCATCTTACCTTGGATGAGGCGTCTGCACAGAAAGTTCTGATGCATCTTACACTTGGATGAGGCGTCTGCACAGGAAGTTCTGATGCATCTTACCCTTGGATGAGGCGTCTGCACAGGAAGTTCTGATGCATCTTACACTTGTGATGAGGCGTCTGCACAGAAAGTTCTGATGCATCTTACACCTTGGATGAGGCGTCTGCACAGGAAAGTTCTGATGCATCTTACCCTTGGATGAGGCGTCTGCACAGGAAGTTCTGATGCATCTTACCCTTGTGATGAGGCGTCTGCACAGGAAGTTCTGATGCATCTTACCCTTGATGAGGCGTCTGCACAGGAAGTTCTGAGCATCTTACCCTTGATGAGGCGTCTGCATAGGAAAGTCTGATGCATCTTACCCTTGGATGAGGCGTCTGCACGCAAGAGTTCTGATGCATTTACCCTTGATGAGACGTCTGCACAGGAAGTTCTGATGCATTCTTACCCTTGGATGAGGGTCTGCACAGGAAAGTTCTGATGCATCTTACCCTTGGATGAGGCGTCTGCACAGGAAAGTTCTGATGCATCTTACCCTTGGATGAGGTGTCTGCACTGCAAAGTTCTGATGCATCTTACCCTTGGATGAGGCGTCTGCACAGGAAGTTCTGATGCATCTTACCCTTGGATGAGGCGTCTGCACAGGAAAGTTCTGATGCATCTTACCCTTGGAGAGGCGTCTGCAGCAGAAGTTCTGATGCATCTTACCCTTGGATGAGGCGTCTGCACAGGAAAGTTCTGATGCATCTTACCCTTGGATGAGGCGTCTGCCAGGAAGTTCTGATGCATCTTACCCTTTGATGAGGCGTCTGCACGGAGAGTTCTGATGCATCTTACCCTTGGATGAGGTCTGCACAGGAAGTTCTGATGCATCTTACCCTGGATGAGGCGTCTGCACAGGAAGTTCTGATCATCTGACCCTTGGATGAGGGTCTGCACAGGAAAGATTCTGATGCCTCTTACACCTTGGATGAGGCGTCTGCACAGGAAAGTTCTGATGCCTCTTACCCTTGGATGAGGCGCCTGCACAGGAAGTTCTGATGCATCTTACCCTTGGATGAGGCGTCTGCACAGGAAGTTCTGATGCATCTTACCCTTGATGAGGCGTCTGCACAGAAAGTTCTGGATGCATCTTACCCTTGGATGAGGAGTCTGCACAGGAAAGTTCTGATGCATCTTACCCTTGGATGAGGCGTCTGCAAAGCGAAAGTTCTGATGCATCTTACCCTTGGATGAGGCGTCTGCACAGGAAAGTTCTGATGCATCTTACCCTTGTGATGAGGCTCTGCCACAGGAAATTCTGATGCATCTTAGCCTTGGATGAGGCGTCTGCAAGGAAAGTTCTGATGCATCTTACCCTTGGATGAGGCGTCTGCACAGGGAAGTTCTGATGCATCTTACCCTTGTGATGAGGCGTCTGCACAGGAAGTTCTGTGCATCTTACCCTTGGATGAGGACGTCTGCACAGGAAAGTTCTGATGCCTCTTACCCTTGGATGAGGCGCCTGCACAGGAAAGTTCTGATGCATCTTACCCTTGGATGAGGCGTCTGCACAGGAAAGTTGCTGATGCATCTTACCCTTGGATGAGGCGTCTGCACAGGGAAAGTTACCTGATGACATCTATACCCTTGGATGAGGCGTCTGCACAGGAAGTTCTGATGTTCATCTTACCCTTGGGATGAGGCGTCTGCACAGGAAAGTTCTGATGCATCTTCTCCCTTGGATGAGGCGTCTGCACAAGGAAGTTCTGATGCATCTTACACCTTGGATGAGGCGTCTGCACAGGAAGTTCTGATGCATCTTACCCTTTGGATGAGGCGTCTGCACAGGAAAGTCTGATGCATCTTACCCTTGGATGAGGCGTCTGCACAGGAAAGTTCTGATGCATCTTACCCTTGGATGAGGCTCTGCACAGGAAAGTTCTGATGCACTTACCCTTGGATGAGGCGTCTGCATAGGAAAGTTCTGATGCATCTTACCCTTGGATGAGGCGTCTGCACTGCAAAGTTCTGATGCATGTTACCCTTGGATGAGGCGTCTGCACAGGAAAGTTCTGATGCATCTTACCCTTGGATGAGGCGTCTGCACAGGAAGTTCTGATGCATCTTACCCTTGGATGAGGGTCTGCACAGGAAAGTTCTGATGCATCTTACCCTTGGATGAGGCGTCTGCACAGGAGAAGTTCTGATGCATCTTACCCTTTGGATGAGGCGTCTGCACAGGAGAGTTCTGATGCATCTTACCCTTTGATGAGGCGTCTGCACAGGAGAAGTTCTGTGCATCTTACCCTTTGGATGAGGCGTCTGCACAGGAGAAGTTCTGATGCATCTTACCCTTGGATGAGGGTCTGCAAGGAAAGTTCTGATGCATCTTACCCTTGGATGAGGCGTCTGCACAGGAAAGTTCTGATGCATCTTACCCTTGGATGAGACGTCTGCACAGGAAGTTCTGATGCATCTTACCCTTGGAGGTCCATGCCTCTCTCTCCTCCAGGCCTTGCTCATATAGACCTGCCACACACAACTTCCCAGTGAGATTTGTGAGACAACCTGCTTTGCAGCACAGCTCAGGGTTCTCTTTTTATCCAATCAAATGCAACATCATGGGAAGGATGGAAAGACGTACAGAGCTACATACAGAGTGGCCAGAGTACAAAGCTCCCGGATAAAGGTTGCGAAGAATTTCTGAGGAGCAACAGAAAGCCAACAAACCATTTATGAACAGGCTGAAAACATTAAATACACTATAAATTTTAATATGTTTAAGATGAGAAAAAGAGGCTGTATTTAAAATCCTCAAGGTCCTTAAATAAAAAACAGGTGATTCCAGGTGTGGGCAGAGAATGTACAAACAAGTTGTACCTAGAATTTTTTTTTTTGGTCTTTTCAAGACAGGGTCTCCCTGTAGCCCCAGCTATCTTGGAACTCACTCTGTAAACCAGGCTGGCCTTGAACTCACAAAGTATCCACCTGCCTCTGCCTCCCAAGTGCTAGGATTAAAGGCATGCGCCACCACGCCCGGCCTACCTAGAATATTTTGTACCAGAAAGCAGAACCCCAAGATTGATGGAGACAGGGGAAAAGGACACAGGAGCTGATCTGAACTGCTCACATTGGTAAGTCTGGTATAACTTGAACACCAAAAACTAACACACGGGGGAGGGGGTGGGGGGGGGGGGGGAGAGAGAGAGAGAGAGAGAGAGAGAGAGAGAGAGAGGAGATTCCACCAAACCTCAGACAGGGCTTTGGAAAGTAGTTCTTTACAAAAAGAATTCTAGATAATACATATACAATGGATTTTACAATGAAAAAAAAAACCTCAATTTTTCAACCTACAATGTGATTATTGGTTTAGACAAGGATCATTACTGGACAATAAAATCAACAGGTGAAGAGTTGTTAGAACACAGGATATTAACACAATGAGAGAGTATTGTCCTATAGATTGCTTAGTAACTAAACGTGGAAAGTGGACCTTTACTGTGATGAGGTCACCATGTTAAGTGACCAAATTTATCATCACTGCTAGTGGAACAAAGCTATCATATACTCTTTAAATTAAACAATGTGAAAATACAAATATTACCTGTGAAGTATTTTGCTCAAAGTCTTCAGCTTCATCATGAATCTTGTCAAGCCTTTAGACCTACATTCCAGTTTATCTGAAATACAGGAAGGAGATTGAGGAACAAATTCGATGACTCCTTTAGGAATCAAGGAACAAATCTAGAATGTAAACATTGTACAAGTAAACTACTGGAGTCTTCAGAAATATCAATGCTGAGGGCTGGAGATGAGGCAATTGATTTAGATGAAAAGAATTAGAACAATTAAAAAGGTCTAAAGAGAGCTGGGCGTGGTGGCACACGCCTTTAGTCCTAGCACTTGGTAGGCAGAGGCAGGCGGATCTTTGTGTATTCAAGGCCAGCCTGGTCTACAATGTGAGTTCCAGGACAGCTGGGGCTACAGGGCACCCTGTCTTGAAAAGGGAGCTTTGTATGTGTATGAATGTACTGTCTGCATGCAGGTCTGTGCACCCGTGTCGTGCAATGCCGCGGAGGTCAGAAGAGGGTCTCGGATTCCCCTGGAACTGGAGTTCTCCTGGAATTGGAGTTACAGACGGTTCTTAGCCGCCATGTGGGTGCTGGGGATCGAACCCGGGTCCTCTGCAAGAGCGTCGATGCTCTTAACCGCTAGGCTATCTCTCCAGCCCTCAAACTTTCAATTCTTCTGCTCCAGCCTCTCCAGGGCTATGCTTATAAATAAGTGTCACACACCTGTTTCTAAAATTCTTGGTTTTGGACTGAGGCTCTCTCAGCTGAGCTTTCTTTGGTGTCTAGTGGTGTTTTCTCCCGGGAGGTCTTATCTTATACCTCTCCTTCCCAACAGGTATCTCCTTCATAGTGCTCTCTTCTGTCTCCCAGTCATTCAACACTGTAAACAGGATACATTGTGGGGAGCTGGGGACCTGGAGATGGGACTCATCCTTTTAAGGCATTGGGTTCTCTTACAGAGGACCTGGGTTTGTTCCTAGCAATTCCCCAATTGAGACTCCCTCTACCCAGGTGTGTCAAGTTGACACCGAAGCTATCCAGCACAAGATCCCTAAGTTGGTGTGGTTTACTCAAGGTTCTACATCCAATTGGAGGAAGACCTGGGTCTGGAATTCCTGCCTACAATCTAGTTTCCTCTGTAGGGTGCATGTCCAACTCCTGTGTCCACCTCGTTTAAAATTCTAAGTCTCCAAGCCAGCCATAGTAACTACAGCAGCTTCCACCTTCTCTTTGTATGCATGTTTTTGTTTTTGGTTGTTTTTTTTTTTTTTTGGTCTTTTTTGAGACAGGGTCTCCCAGTAGCCCCAGCTGTCCTGGAACTTGCTCTGTAGACCAGGGTGGCCTTGAACTCACAAAGATCCGCTTGCCTCTGCCTCCCAAGTGCTAGGATTAAAGGTGTGCGCTACCACGCCCAGCTACTCTTTGTATGCATGTTTATCACTTCTTCCTATGCTCTTAGTAACCAACATTTTCAAACATTATATTTACTGTCTTGGTACTGTTCTAAGCATTTTAGATATCTAGTATCACTTTTAATTGTCATGGCAAACTTATGGGGTCAGTTCTTCAACCATCCACGTTTGCAAATGGAATGGCTATGACTAAAAGCACTTACATAATTTACCTAAAGTTACACAGCTGACTTCTAGACTTAACTATTACTCCTATATTTGTATTCACTAGTTCATCCATTCATTGTATCTACTAATACCCAATACATCACCGTTTGAAAGAAAAAAGTAATAGAAAATAGAAATGGGCCAGGCATGGTGGCGCATGCTTTTAATCTCAGCACTTAGGAGGCAGAAGCAGGCAGATCTCTGTGAGTTTAAAGCCTGGTCTACACAGAGAGTTCCAGGGCAGCTGGGGCTTCATTCAGGGAGACCCTGTCTCAAAAAAGACCAAAAAAAGAAATGGAAGTTACTCTTCTAACTGTAAATGCACAGGTCTCAAAACATAAAACTAGAATATACTCCAAGGCAACACGTATAATCTAGGACTTCCAAACATTAGTAGCTCTTGTTTATGTCAGTAGTCTAAACACATTCAAGGGCAAGATTTAAATTCATGGTTTCTAGAACATAATGGGATTGAGATAGACAATGGCTAGAAGCCGGGAGTGGTGGCCCACGCCTTTAATCCTAGCACTTGGGAGGCAGAGGCAGGTGGATCTCTGTGAGTTCAAGGCTAGCCTGGTCTACATAGTGAGCTCCAGGCCAGCTGAGACTAAAGGGAGACCCTGTCTCAAAAAGACAAAAAAGGGACTGGAGAGATGGCCTAGCGGTTAAGAGTGCTGACCGCTCTTACAGAGGACCCGGGTTCGATCCCCAGCACCCACATGGCGGCTGAGAACCGTCTGAAACTCCAATTCCAGGAGAACTCCAGTTCCAGGGGAATCCGACACCCTCTTCTGACCTCCGCGGCGTTGCACGACACGGGTGCACAAACTTGCATGCAGGCAGTACATTCATACACATACAGAAATAAATAAAAATAAATAAATAAAAATAAAAATAAAAATAAATTAAAAAAAAAAGACAAAAAAAATGGTTTGAAACAATCTCTTGTCAGATAGAAAGCAGAACTTAGGTTTGAGAAAATAGGTTTCTTTTTTCTTTTTCTTTTCCTTTTTTTTTTTGAGAATTAGACCAAAGTCCTAAATTCATACAGAATTTTCAGATCCCACTAAATTGTGTTAATTAACTATCATCTGGGCACCTAGAAGGTGTAAAGATAAGGAAGATCCAGAACATTCTACCCATACAGAAGTAAGGCCAGGCTTTATTAAAGATCATGAATGTGGGCAGGAAATGGTAGCATCCACCCATAATATCAGTATTTGGGAGGTTGGATCACAAGTTCAAGGCCACCCTGGGCTACCTACTGAATTCAAGGCCATAGAAGATTACATGAGACTCTTGTCTCAAAAGGAGAATAATTATAAATCCATTTCCAAATGAAATGGTTAAGGGCTTTCTATAGAAGATGACTTGGGCTGGAGAGAATGGCTCATGGTAAGAGCACCAATGTCTCTTCTTTGAGAGGACCAGGTTCAATCCCCAGCACCCACAAGGTAGGCTAAGAAGGCTTCTAAGCCAGGCGTGGTGGCGTAGACAACTTTAATCCTAGTATCTGGAGACAGAGGAGGTCAGATTTGTGGTTCAAGGCCAGCCCTGGTCTACCAGAGTGGTTCCAGGACAGCTGGGGCTACAAGGAGGACCCTGTCTCAAAAAACGACCAAAAAAAAAAAAAAAAAAAAAAAAAAAAGAGTAAATAGTTTAACTGTGTATTTTACTGTAGAATTATTGAAGCAGTTTAAACCCTTAAAGACAATAAATGCGGGGCTGGAGAGATGGCCTAGCGGTTAAGAGAGCCGAGTGCTCTTACAGAGGACCCGGGTTCGATCCCCAGCACCCACATGGCGGCTGAGAACCGTCTGAAGCTCCAATTCCAGGGGAACTCCAGTTCCAGGGGAATCCGACGCCCTCTTCTGACCTCCGTGGCATTGCACGACACGGGTGCACAGACTTGCATGCAGACAGTACATTCATACACATACAGTAATAAATAAATAAAAAAAAAGACAATAAATGCAAAACCAGTTTGGGCTGTGCTCAATTTAATTAGAGATGCCCAAGCCCTTTTGTTAGAGACTGCTTTGTTTGAACTATCTGGGCATGGTGGTCCAGACCTGTAATCCCAGCCCTCTGTGAAGCTGAGGGAGGAGGATCACCTGAAGTTCAAGGGCAGCATGTCTAATAGCAAGTTCCAGGTCATCCCGGGCTACACAGTAAGTCCATTTCTCTAATAATACTAATAATCATTTAAAAATTAAAGTGAACTTAAAAGGTTGTTGAGAGGCAGGCGGATCTTTGTGAGTTCAAGGCCAGCCTGGTGTACAAAGTGAGTTCCAGGGCAGCTGGAGCTACAGGGAGACCCTGTCTCGAAAAAAGACAAAAAAAAAAAAAGGTTGTTGAATAACAGTATTGTCATTAGCAGCTGGGCTTATTTCTTCCAAAACTAACATTAGATAATGACTCCCCTCCACTAGAATTTTACATCTTTTATTCTGGAGTTTTATGATACAGTAAAACAACAACAAAAGAAAGTTTCCTAGGAAGAGGTAGACTCTCATCCCTTCAGACAATTAACTTTTCTAGCCCTTTAGACAATAGCTTTAATATATTAAAATATACCAACTGGCCTTGAGGGAATTAAAATAAATGGCTTTCCAAGGTCCTTTCAAGCCCCAGCATTCTGACATACCTCACCTAGATACTAAGTCCCCTGGCAGCATTTGCATTTGTGCAGTGCACCACTCCAGTAAGCACTGTGCTGGGAGAATTTCAATCCTGTGTGAAAGGATTGAAAGGGAACAGGGTTTGGTGATATGGCAGGCTTCTAAAGGGCTGTTTCCAGGGGTTCCAATTCTTCCACGGGCTGCATACATCTACAGGGTCTACTCTATGCAATTTTCTAGATTGAAAATGCGAAGCCCCTCCCCTATCCCCACCTTTGAGGCAGTATATTGATAGTCCAGTGCTGTGCAATGATCTAATGCCCTGTCAGTCTGTTACTACGCGACAAAAGCTGAGGTCAGATATGATTCCCTGCAGTGACCCATGGACACCTCTCATGCCTTTCGCCACAGTCTGTTTTGAAGAGCAGACACTTTTAACATTTCTAAAAGGGAACCAGAATTATCATTCAAATGATAAATTGCCATATATACAGACGTTCTTTTATGATTCATTGAAGTCCAGGTCTTAAGAGGTTATGCATTTGGTCTCAGTGTTTATTAAAGAGAGCGAAGACAGATAGATCAGAGAACAAATCCAATGTTGCACATCACAGATGCCAAGCACAACAGAATAATCTTCCAATATTAATATACATGCTCCATAACCCCATGGGGCAAACCCATGTTTTATTCAGGAAAACAACAAATCAAGTAATTCTCTTCATAGAGAGCCATTTACAGCTCATTTGGAAATTGGATTCATAATCTTTAATAAAGCCTGTTTATACCCATGATGAAGGAGTTTCAAATAAATAAAACTGAAAGCACAATGATAAATTAGCCTTCAAGCCTTTATATGTTTATTACACTATAATCATTCAAACTCACTGAAGTCAAATTTGTTTTACCAATTTCCTAAATTCAATCCAATGTGCTCTTAGTTCTTACACAAAACCAATTCATATTGACAAATGACAGTAAGAAAAATGAACATAATGCTGGTTCTTCATACCCAAAGGGACTTTACTAAATATAAGTAATAATAGTCTGTTACCATCCAGAAATCTATTATTTATATGTAAATTCTAAACACATGCTCTGATACTCTTGAAATGACAATGAAATAAACGGCTGACCCTGGGAAGCATGTCTTACCCACCATGTTAAAAAGGATGCCTAGGGCCTTGCTTTGAAAATAAAAAGCTGTGCTAGAATTTCATGGAAAAATCAAGATGACAAAGCCCTTTCCATTTAACAATCACAGTTCATCAACATCACGGACTCGATGGCTGGAAAATGGGGGCGGGGTGTCTTGTTTTGCTCTCTGCCTGGCACCCAGCTTTGGATAATACATTTGCAGCACCAGCTACAAATCAGGCCAGGACAATGTGCTTAGCAAAGTCCCTTGGACAGCAGGGTTTCTCCTCTTGGAGGTCCAAGCTGGCCTGAGGCTCCCTGCTGCCTGCTACAGACCTGCTGATCCACTCAGTCTCTGGGATGGCAGCTTTCCCAGAAAATCCAAAATACCCTCCTCCGTGGGAGCTGAATACACGTCATCCCCCTCAGTGGTGGGGCTGGGAGGGGCTCAAGATGCCCATTTCTGTTATGTCCACCTGACTAAATGATGTCAAGTATTTTTCTTCACTAGAATTCTTGCCATTTGGAAGGCAAGCTGAGGCCACAAGGGACAGACTCCAGACAGGCTTTATATATGCCAGGCCCTTCCCTTCATTCCACTTTGCCTTGTTTTCAGTTGAGCAGACTGAAGTGGGGGGGTCGGGAGGAAGGAGATGATTCCTCAGGGGAGAATGTAGGAGGAAAGGTAAACAGTGAGTGTGAACTGCCAAGAGCTGCCCAGAACCAAGAAAGGAGCATTCTCTCCTTCTCAGTCATGGGGCAAATATTTACCAAGCTGGGACTCTGTGCACAGCACTGCATCTGGGGATGGCTTTTCAGGACCTACTGTTAGGTCTTTAGAGCCTTCCTCTTTTCTCCCAGCTGAGCCTGTGTGGGGAAGGAGAAAAAGGATTTCCGAGGCAGAATGACCTGGTTTAGATCCTTTGGCACACATAATAGCTGCTGTGTTTGAGTAAATCACTCAGCTTCTCTGCGGCTTCTGTTTCCTCATCTGGGCAGTGCAGGATAGTAGTATGGATCTTGGGGTGGTACTGGGAGAATGAGTTAGGGTACATAGAGTGAGGGGCTTGGCACTGAGTGAGCACTCCCCCGCCCCCCATTTCCTATCTCACAGTCTCAGACCTTACACCAGAGCCCCAGCATTCTCCTTTGTCATGGCTCTCCTTTCTCCAGCTAGTTTCCCTTGTAGGCACTTCTAAGCCCTGGAGAGCTGGAACTGTGGCTTGCCAGCTCTGCATTTCCCTGGGGAGTAGTGGCAGCTTCCTCTGGGCTCCTGAACCATTTTGAAATGGAAGAGAACCACACCTTTCAGTTACTCTCTTGCTTTCTCTCCCCGCTATTGCCTTCTCTGGTGCATTCAGCTTGCAGCCAGAAAAAGCCCAGAATTGCCCCCCCACCCCCCGTGTTTCCTGTACCTCCATGCTTCCCTGCCAGATGGAGGAGAAGAAAAGCCTATGATTCTCAGCACCTCTGCACCTTCAGCAGCTGGCCTAGAGTCCCTTCTGACCTAAGGCTGGGGAGTAAAGAGGCCACTAGCCAGAAGTTTCCAGTGACTCAGTGTGCACCCCCCCACACCCCGAATTAAACCAATACATTATTCTAGAATTTACAGCCTTTCAGAGGCACTGGACACAAGTATTTACAGAGCTGAAGTAAGCTGGCTCTCAGAATCTGGGATGCAAGCTACATCCTATTAGCCTTAGTTTACAAATATGGAAACTGAGTCTAGGGAAGGTTAAGCTGCTTCTCCAAATCACACCCAGAAAGAACTTGGGCCTAGATTTAAGGGCCCCAGGCTGTTGACTCCAGGGCCCCCCCACTAGCAGGCAGCCTCCGTAGCAGGTGGCAGGGAGGGAGCTGACTCATGGCTTTCCATTCATTCACTTCTCTTTTCTACATTAACATTGCTTCAGCCTAATGAACAAATACTGCACCGTGCATTTGCCCCTTCGCAAACATCCGCACGAGACTGGTTGCCTACAAGCCCAAAGAGTCACAGCATTGACAGTGAGAGGGACAGACTAGCTTGGGGAGGAGTTAAAAAAGAATCAGAGCTCTTCTAAGTCAAGAATGCTTAAGCGAAGGTTCAAGAAGGAGACTTCTGGGGAGAACGTCATCTTCTTAGGGCAAGGGTGCAGAAGTTCCATCAGATTCCTAGAGGTTTTGAAGCACAAAGGGTTAAGAACTTTACATGGTATGGCCAAACCCCCCTGACCTCATATTCCCAGGCTTGCTCCTGCAGTTGTCCTGTGAGGCAGCACAATTTGTGATGGAGAAAACCCAGAGCTAAATGCCAGAAGCAGAACCTGAGCTGCAAATCTTCTGGCAAACATTTTAAAGCATCATGAATTATTAAAATGGCTAATTAAGTCAACCTTCACCAGAGAGTATTTGCTTTCCCCCCTCATCATTGGGCTCACGGTTGAAACTTGACTTCACTCCATCCTTTACTCAAATGCAAGGTCAGTTCCCTTGGTGCCTTCTTTGCTAGATGAAGGAGAACTTTGCGTGGCCTGCTGTTCTTACCTGCTTGCTGCACCTCAGTGTATATGTCCCAGAGGTTCTGACCCACTTTCGCTTCTCTGTCTGCCTCAATTCAGGTTGTTCTGATGATCCATGAAACCTATTGTTACCTTAAGTCCACACCCTTTATTCTGTCAGGCAAGCTCCACACTCCACACTGGCCTATATCAGTCATACATGTTTTTATAGCGTTCTCTTACTAGAATCACCTCCCCCCCCCCACCTCAGACACTGCGACTGAGTAGACTGGAGTCAAAAGTATTGTATGCTCATCGAGCCAGCCCATGTTGGGAAATCACACTGGCCTCTACCTAGCTGTGTGATGAGGGCACCTTCCTGCCCAGCCCAGCATTTTGAAGCAGGATTCTACCCTTTCACCTCACTCACGTACCTCAGTTTTCCATTCATGCCCCTTCCTGGTTCTACTCTTTCTGGAAATCTCATTGTTTGCACCAAGCTAGATGCCGTATAAAAACTGTACTCATCAGGACATAGGCTTCTCCCTGCCCTTTCTCATCCCCAGTCTTTAATGTTGACCACTTGTCAGCAGGCTCCATTGCAAAATGAAGAGGGCAGGTCCAAGCCTGGAATGAGAAGTCACTCAGTTACCTCATGCCCAGAAGGCCTGCAGTCCCACCCCACAGCCCACAGGTGACTCTCAAGGGATTTAACTCTATACCTAGGTAAGGCATGCCCTTGTCACCAGCCAAATGTGCAGCAGTGCCCGTCAGCCCAAAACATGGATTGCTGCCACCTTGTACTGACCTTAGATGCCATGGGGCACACATCCAACCCCAAACCTCCCCAGTCTATAACCAGGACCCTGCCAGTAACAACAACAACAACAATGAAACACAGGCCTCCTCCACTGTTGTACCCTGGCCTCAATCTCAAGGGGAGGGTGACAGCAATCCCAGAATGGAGGTAAGGAAGAGAAGGCTGGATGGGACACAGGACCTCAGGAGACAGGGAGCACAGGGTGAAGAGTTCACCCTAGAAAGATGAAATCCATTATTGCACTGGATTTCATTTGCAGAATACTAACACAAAGATAATATTAAAAGTTTCAGGATGACAGCTGAGTATAGTGGTATATACTTCCAATCCTGAACTTGGGGGTACCAGAAGTTCAGTCATCCTCATGGTACATAGTGGCTTTGTGGCCAGCCTGGGCTACATGAGACCCTGTCTCAAAACAACAACAAAAAGTTTCAAGATGGCAGCTGCAGGGTGCTAAACCTCACATGTTGTGTTGAGGGTGGGAGGCCTGTGTTCTACCCTCGTCCCTGAAACCAGCCCTACTTGCCAACCTGAAAAGTTTGACATAACTCTAACCTGTGAAAATTCAGAGGAATGATGAATAATTCACTTACAGAATCATAAAGTAATCCGGATGTCATGGCCACCGCCCCTATCGTTATCATCCCCACTGTTTTGCACATACACAAAACTCATGAGTAGAGACTTGGAAACATATCTACAGGCAGAAGGGCAAAACAGGCTACTAAGCTACTTATTGGACATAATCAGACATAGCATCAATAGAAAATTCTGGATTTTTCTTATTCTTTTATGATTCTTGTATGATTGAGCCTCCCTGTCCCACTTGAGGTCATTTTCCTGCTTATTGCCCATAAAATTCAATAATTTTTAACATTTGTCAGACTAGCAATGGTTAAAACAAATGTTACTCCATTCCTGTTAAGCTTCACTGAGAAGAGAATATAACCTCACACTTTGGATTTCAACCCGTTGTTAACCACGGGAAGCTATGTACCATTTTTCCCTTCCTCACATCTTTTTTTTTTTTTATGTGTATGAATGTACTGTCTGCATGTAGGTCTGTGCACTCGTGTCGTGCAATTCCGCAGAGGTCAGAAGAGGGTGTCGGATTCCCCTGGAACTGGAGTTCTCCTGGAATTGGAGTTACAGATGGTTCTCAGCCGCCACGTGGATGCTGGGGATAGAACCCGGGTCCTCTGTAAGAGCAGTTGGCACTCTTAACCGCTAGGCCATCTCTCCAGCCCCTCCTCACATCTTTAATTCATGACTATAGCTGAGTATTTATCCTAAAAAGATTTTTAAAAGGTTGATCTGATGGGCACTGGCCTGGATCAGATCCTGTGATGGATAATGCTATTTGTTTTTGTTTTTAACACAGTGAATAGTCCTGTTTCTTAGTAACTGAAGGCTTGATAGAGTAAAGCCACTTCTCAATCTAGATTTCTGAGGTTGACTGAGCAGGGCCTATGGACTGTTTGCACTGATAACAGCTAGGAAATAGAACAGAGTACTTTACTTGATTCTGGATTTCTCTTTGGGGCCAGCTTAGTGGGTAAAGGACCAAGACTGATGACCTAAGTTCAAATCCAGGGACCAACATGCTATAACAAGAGAACCTGAAAGTTGTCCCCTGACTTACACATGCTGGCGTACCCATATATGTATACAGATAAACAAAAAACAGTAAATGTAATTTTTTTTTTTTTTTGGTCTTTTTGAGACAGGGTCTCCCTGTAGCCTCAGCTGTCCTGGAACTCTCTCTGTAGACCAGGGTGGCCTTGAACTCACAAAGATCCGCCTGCCTCTGCCTCCCAAGTGCTAGGATTAAAGGCATGCGCCACCATGCCCGGTTGTAAATGTAATTTTTAAATGTTTATTCATGGATGGCATCCACAAAAATAAATAAATAAATAAAATAAATAAAAAATATAAATGTTTAAAGAGCATCTACCTTTGGCTGGGTCTGTGTACCTTGCTCAACACTCAGTTCCTAGATTAACATCTGTAATCTGCTAGTTAGCTGCAGAGTTTTGTAGCCCGTAAGAGTGAGCTGAGATGTTCAACCAACACAGCAGAACAAGACTCTAAGAATGAAAATAAGATTAGTGGATGCTGGTTGGTTTTACATGCTGCAGTGAGTGCTGGAAATGTGGGCTGTCTGCTTGCTGGGTCCTATGCATGGGCAAGCATTGCAAGGGACTCAGCAGGTTGATTTATCTCTTGGTGTCTTCTACATTATCTAGCAGTCAGTACACACCTATTGAATGGATATGGCTCCAGTATTCCTTTCATTTTCAAATTTACTTTCTTCCCTTGGGAATTGCTGTCAGCACCCTTGGCCACATCATTGCTAGGAGCTTTTGTCTTGGTTTCCCTACCCAATTGGGAAAGCAATAATACTTTTCAACACACCTTCCAGACAAGTAAGATTCCAATGAAGAGTGTCTTTTCTAGATTTCCATATGAGGGGTGACATCATCCTAAGGATCCCTGAAAAAAATGACATGTGACCTCCTTAAGTAGCTCAGAAGATCACTGCTAGGATCCTTTGACCTTTTCTCTGTGGGTGTTTCTCTAAACTGAGATGAAGGGTTAAATTATGAGCCTGAACCCCCATTAAGCCAATATTAGTTTTCCTTTTCCTTTCATGGAAAAAAGAAATAAATCTTGCTTTATAGGGTCTTTTCTTCCTCCTTCAGTCTCTCAGCTAATAAAATCAAGGCTGTTCCTGAAATTAGATTAAATAATTTGAGTCTCCATCTTCCGAGTAGTTTGGGACTCTTGCTGGCCTTTCTTGAAGGAGCAGAAAATTACCTCATTTTTTTTTTCTCCTAATGGACTATCAATATCCTGTCATTCACAGAGCAAAACAGAAAGGGGGAGTGATATAGAAATATAGGAAAGCTTGGAGTTACCTTCCACTGGCTGTTTGTGTGGTGCCAGGTCTTTTGGAACCTCGGTTTCTTTAGGAAGAAAAAGCTGTCATCAAATTTCCCTTGGGGGCTCTAAAAATCCAGGTATCCCAGAGGGCGGCAGCCTTTATAGATAGGCAGTAATTTTCTAAGCCGAAGGCAGTTTTGTTTTGTTTTTTAGCTTTTGTGATAGGAACTTTGTATTTCTCTTCCTTTGTCTTCATCTTTTTTTAAAGCAGAACAGAACAAGATGAGTTCAGATCATAAGTTCAGCTGATTTCTTTCTAAACCACAGGATTAATTTTCTGAAATTGCCGTCTTTTGCTTCAAAAGTCTCCGCAGTCCTTAGGCTTGTCAGACAGCTCCATCACTTTTGTGTTAGGTCTCTGTATAGTAGGGAGCTTTTCAAAAGAGGTACTGACTGAGCACTACCAGGGCAAGGGTGACTGAAAGGGAATCTGTCCATACTTGCCAGGAGGTCCATCTCCTCACACCCCGAACCCTGGCCAGGAGAGAAGAAAACAAATGCTCTTGGCCAATCAACTCCATCAATAATGATTTTTTGGGGGGGGGGTGTTTTCGAGACAGGGTCTCCTGTAGCCCCAGCTGTCCTGGAACTCACTCTGTAGACCAGGCTGGCCTTGAACTCACAAAGATCCACCTGCCTCTGCCTCCCAAGTGCTAGGATTAAAGGTGTGCGCCACCACTCCCGGCGAATAATGATTTTTCAAGTGAGCATTAAGTCCATAAAATTACCACATATATTTATAATCCTCATAATCCTACAGACCTTAGTTTTCAAAATAAGAGAAAAAAAAACTTGTTACTTGAATTTATTTTGTTTTTATTAGGTGTGTGTATGATGTATCTCTGTGAAGCATGGTATGGCGGTCAGAGGACAACGTTTGGGAGCTGATTTTTTTTTTTTCTTCCACCATGGATTCAGAGATCAAACTCAGGTCATCGGGCTTGTGTGGCAAGCTCTTCTGCCAGAGGAGCCATCTATTTATTTTTTGAGATGAGGTTTTCTATAGCCCTAGCTGGCTGGGAACTCACTATGTAGATCAGGCTGGAGTCTAACTCATGCCCAATCCACCTGCCTCTGCCTGCCAACTGCTTGGATTGTAGGTATGCATCACCACACCTGGCCGTGTCTGTGATTTAAAGACAATAGTTACATAAAAGAAGATCATCTGAGAGAACTGTAGGGATGAGACTTTGCAGCCATCACAATCAGTTTGCAACTGGAAGCTTCATTCACTAACTGTATAAGCTTTTGGTGCCTTGAAAGTCTGCGTCCTCACAGGTGAAATGAAGATAAATAAGAGCTACCCTACAGGGCGTGGCAAGGGAGTAACTGAAATGAATTATGGACAGGGCCTGGCATAGTGCCTGCCACATAGTAAATGCTCAGTAGGTTCAGTCATTATTAATAGTGATGAGGCATTAATAATACATGAGAGAAGTGACCCTCTTATCCCTAGCCCGTGAAGCAACTGTTGCCCCAGGCTGGATTTCTCTTGCATCTCTACCTGAGCAAAGTGAAAAGGGAAAATACTCTTAGGGTCCATATTTCATGTAATGATATGTTTCTTTGAAACACATCAAATTATATTTTCATGCAAAGTTTTTTTTTTCCAGAGAGAGAAAAAGAAAATAACTTAAGCAACTTAAAGAATTAGTTCTTAAACGGAGTAGGGGTGATTTAGACCCTTTGTTAATAACAAGGTTGAATTTGGACTCTTACCCTTGATTGGGATTGATGGCTCTGGCTCTAGCCAATGGGAGGGGGAATGATTGACAAGTAGAAGAGAGAGAACCAGGACTGTCATAAGCACCATATGGCCAGAAAACAGCTCAGGACTCTGCAATGCTTGTTGGACTGAAAGTATCTACTCTTCTGTCATCCCTGCTCCGTCTTCCATCCCTGGAAGTCAGATGGTGTTATAGATCCAGAGGGCCAAGGCAGAGGCTGGAGAGATGGCCTAGCGGTTAAGAGCGCCGACTGCTCTTGCAGAGGACCCGGGTTCGATCCCCAGCACCCACATGGCGGCTGAGAACCGTCTTTAACTACAGTTCCAGGGGAATCTGATGCCCTCTTCTGACCTCCGCTGCATTGCACGACACGGGTGCACAAACCTACATGCAGACAATACATTCATACACATAAAAAAATAAAATTAAATTAAATAAAAAACAAAACTGTAAAGCTTTAAAAAAAAACCAAAACACAAACAGAGGGCCAAGGCAGATGACAGCCAGTGACTCATCCTGAATAGAAATGGTGCCCCTAGTGAAACGGCAGACTTTGTTTTCATTTTAGGCATTCATATTCATGAAGATTTGAAGCTCTTGTATTCTCCTAGGACAGGAGCAGCCTTAAAGGCCCAAAGGAATATACGCTCAAGTTCAGCTCTCCGAGCCCATGTGCTGTCAACCAGAATCAGCAGAGGACCTCTGCCTGGTAGGGTTTGCTTATATTATTGAATCAACAGCAGATTCACTCTGGCCCCCAGTCAGCCACCAATAGATAAACACAGAAGTGCATACTGGCTGGGCATTGTGGTGCATGCCGTTAATCCCAGCACTAAGGAGGCTGAGGCAGGTAGATCTCTGTGAGTTCAAGGCCAGCCTGGTCTATATAATGGGTTCCAAGTCAGCTGGGGCTGCGGGGAAACCTCGTCTCAAAAAGATGAAAAAAAAAAAAATACTGCTTAGAGGCAATAGGAGCCAGGATTTGGAAATTACTTATGAGAACTTCTGGATGAGCTGGACCAGAGCAGTGGAGACCAGTGGTTAGGGCTAACATGTACACTACTGTGTTCCACCCAGGCATGGTGGTGCATACCTTTAATCCTAGCACTCAGGAGGCAGAGGGAGGTGGATCTCTGTGACTTCAAGGCCAGCCTGGTCTACATAGTGAGCTCTAGGCCAGCTGGGACTAAAGGGAGACCCTGCCTCAAAAATACCAAAAACAAACAAACAAACAAACAAAACGACAACAAAAAACTACTGTGTTCCAGGGAGCCAGAGAGCCCTCTGCTTTATCAGCCTGGCCAGAACTGGAAGAATTAGATGTCTCATTCTGGGGGGCAGAACAATACTTGTAAGTTTGCAAGGAGGGCTGACGATCTAGAAGATGGGGGTGCTTTAAATGGAGACAGGGGAAATCTTGTTCATGAAGAAGTGATAATAGGGGGGTTGGAGAGATGGTTTAGCAGTTAAGAGCGCCGACTGCTCTTGCAGAGGACCTGGGTTCGATCCCCAGCACCCACAGGAGAATCTGATGCCCTCTTCTGACCTCCGCGGCATTGCACGACACAGGTGCACAAACCTACATGCAGACAGTACATTCATACAAATAAAAAAAATAAAATTAAGCCGGGCGTGGTGGCGCACGGCTTTAATCCTAGCACTTAGGAGGCAGAGGCAGGTGGATCTTTGTGAGTTCAAGGCCGGCCTGGTCTACAGAGTGAGTTCCAGGACAGCTGGGGCTACAGGGAGACCCTGTCTTGAAAAGACCAAAAATAATAATAATAATAATAAAATTAAATTTAAATTTAAAAAATATTAAAAAATAAAACAACAACAAAAAAGAAGTGATAATAGCAGGTAGTCAAACAGCCAGCCTAGCCAGGTGTGGTGGTCCATGCCTTTAATCCTAGCACTTGGGAGGCAGAGGCAGGCAGATCTTTGTGAGTTCAAGGCCAGCCTGGTCTACAGAGTGAATTCCAGGACAGCTAGGGCTACAGGGAGACCCTGTCTCGAAAAGACCAAAAAAAAAAAAAAAAAAAAAAAAAAACCATAGCCAGCCTCTCAGACATAGTGAGAAGCCATTGAATTGGATGAGAGGATAGAGAGAGAACTGATTAGAGAGACATTATGTAGATCAGTAAAGCCTCTATTAATGGCTTCCCTAAACTTAGAGAGATTTCAATTAACCTGATGGAATGATGGAGATGGAAGCAATCGCAGTAGGAAGAAGGGATTTAGGATAACCCTCCTGTTGTTCCTGATGGCAATTTGTAAGGGAAATGGTGCAAGGGCAAGCCTAGATGAGAATTAACCCAAAAAATGATTGAACCAGATTTTGTTTAAAATGAACCTTAAAGGTAATGATACCCAAACTCACTACACATTTGAATCATTTTGAGGTATTTTTAAAACTAACAAAGCTGGAGCTATGGATCAGAGCAATTCCATCACCATCTCTGGATGTGATTCATGAGCATGAGAATTTTTCAAAGCCTTCCATTCATTTCAGTGTACAGGCAAGTTTGGAAACTACCGTCAATGGACAATGTACGTGACAGAGGCATCTTAGGAAATGACATGTTAGACTAGACATTTTCCTCTAAAGGAAAATAAATATAATCATTAAGAAATGACAAGAGGGCCGGGCGTGGTGGCGCATACCTTTAATCCTAGCACTTGGGAGGCAGAGGCAGGTGGATCTCTGTGAGTTCAAGGCCAGCCTGGTCTACAGAGTGAGTTCCAGGACAGCTGGGGCTACAGGGACACCCTGTTTCAAAAAGACCAAACAACAACAAAAAAAAGAAATGACAAGAGGCTGCTGTGTTTTGCACATGAGCAGCGCTCAGCAGGCAGAGGCAGGCAGATCTGAGTTCAAGGCCAGCCTGGTCTACATAGTAAGTTCCAGGCCAGCTGGGATTACAGAGAGACCCTGTCTCAAAAAGAATCCCCCCTAAAAAAGAAAGAAAGAAAGAAAAAAAGAAAGAAAAAAAGAAAGAAAGAAAAAGAAAAAAAGAAAGGAAGGAAGGAAGGAAAAAGAAAGAAAGGAAAGAAAGAAAAAAAGAAAGAAAGAAAGAAAGAAAGAAAGAAAGAAAGAAAGAAAGAAAGAAAGAAAGAAAGAAAGAAAGAAAGAAAGAAGGAAGAAAGAAAGCGAGCCACACACCAGGGGTCTGGGGAGGATGGCTCAATGAATAAAGGGCTGGCCCCGCAAATGTGAGGAGCAGAGTTTGGATCTCAAAACCTACATAAAAGCCACATAGGCATGATAGCCACTGTAATCCCAGCACCTAGGAGGCAGAGACAGGGGATTCCTGGGGGCCAGCTGGCCAGCTAGACTAGCTGGAATCATTGAGCTTCAGGTTCAGTGAGGGACAGTGCAGAATGTGATGGTGATGGAGGAAGACAGCCTATGTCAGCTTTGGTCTCTACATGCACAGACACACACATGCTCATGCACATAGGAACACACATATACATATATGCACTCATACTACACATACACACATGCTGAAAAGTGATAACAAGACACATGTGATGTTGCATGCTTGTATCTCAGTGCTAAGGAGGCAGAGGCAGGAATATTCTAAGTTTGAGAGCAGACTGAACTACCTAGAGAGACCATGTGTCGAAAAAGAATGGGGAGGGGAGGGAGGATGAAAAAAGAAATAGAAAGCAGGGCTGGAGATGTGTACACCCCAGTGGTAGAGCGCTTCCCTAGCATGCATGAAGCCTTGCGCTGACCTCCCACCACTACCCCAAACTGGGCTTGGTGGAGCATGCTTATAATTCCATCATCAGAAAGGTGGAGACAGAAGGATCCAAAGTTCAAGGTCATCTTTGGCTATGTAATGAGTTTGAAGTCAGTCTGGTCTACATAGCAAGTTCCAGCCAGGACTAAAAATTGGGACCCTGTCTCAGAAAAAGAAAAACAAAACAAAACAAACAAACAAACAAAAAACCAGGACATACATCCCTTGTTTCTTATTTGGATTTTAAAATGTGTTTATGAAGAGACAGACCTATTTTTTAAAGACAATAAGAGTTAAATTCCAGTAATTATTGAGTAATGACTTTGAACTTAGTGTCAAAGTTGGGAATGGGCTAGACAGCAAGGGAGTGCACTGCTGTTACGGATACAGCAATTTATATTTTTCGCTTCATAGAATGTTCACATCCATGACCTAATTTTAACTTGCATCTCTGTGCAGTAGGCAGAGAAAGTATTATTTTTCTCTTCTACTTCCACAGATGGGAAAACAGATAAAGAGTCTCATGATTTGTTCAGCATTGCAGAGAGAAGCCAGTGGCCGGAACAGGAGCCCAATATGGCTCTTCAGCAATGCCCATCGGGTGTCCTTCCCCCACCCTGTGTGGCCTGGCTGCCCTTGAAGAGTTTTGTAAGAGGAAAAAATCTTCAGTTATAACCAAAACAAGAAAACATGACACTTGCAAGCTGAACAAAAAAGACTGCTGTTAGGCAGATGCCAAGAGTCACATCGAGGTGGGGATCAAGTGCTGGATTTAAGTGCGAACACTGGATGACCTTGACAGAGAATTTGCCACTGAATTCCACTGAGTTGATGAGCAGAGACAAGGCCATTAAGATCACACAAATGATTTTTAGATTTTAAAAGGAACTAGGGGCCAGCCAGAAGTATGGCTCAGCAGTTAAGAGCATTCTTCCATAGGACCTGGGTTCAGTTCTCAGCACCCACATGGCAGCTCACAACCACATGTAGCTCCAGTTACAGGGGATCCAGCACCTTTTTCTGGCCTCTGCAGGCACCAGGCACTCACACGGTGCAGGCAAAGCACTCATACACATAATTTTTTTTTTTAAAGAAAGAAAGTTGCAGATGGATCTTTGTGAGTTTAAGGTCAGCCTGGACTACAGAGTGAGTTCCAGGCCAGCTGGGGCTACAGCAGAGACCCTGTCTCAAAAAGACCAAAAAATAAATAAATAAATAAAAAGTGGCCTTATTATCCTTGTGCTTTGGCTTATAGCCTGAGGCTCCTCTGATGGGTTGTGAGGGCAACAGTCAGCAGTTGTCCTGGATTCTACTTGTTTGCAGGGAGATAAAAGGACAAGTTTTAGGTAAGAGTGTAGTTGGGCTGAGGGGAAGGCTAGAGCTAGGGACTTAGCAGTATCGGGGAGCAAAGTATAACAGTGGAGAGAGAGAGAGAGAGGAAGAGAGAGAGAGAAACATTTCTGTGTTTGCTAACCAAAGCTAATTTTAAAAGAAGCCAAGAGGATTGTGCTCTTTCCATCTTTTCATTTGTTTCTTTCTGAAAATCCTGTTTCTCTTTCCCTCTCTGTCCACATATGGGGTCAAAACCAGATGTTTACAGCTCCCAAGTTCACATTTCAGTGATACTGTGTTCACTTTTTCTCCTTTTCAGCCATAAGAACTGTCTAGCTTCCCTCCTCAGCCATGTGAACTACATCAACCTACCTTCCTTTTCAAATGTAAATTCTTAGGGAAGGAACTTCAAAATGCAACCCTGATCCAATCAGCTATGGTTCAGAGACCCGGTTGAATTAGGTGTAAACAGCTGCAGGGAGCCACCCTCTAAAGGCACAAATAAGAGACAATAAGAAGATACTTACAGGGATCTTATGCTGAGTGTATACCTCAGAAAAATGGAAAGTTAAGAAAGGTTGGTAAGGAAATAGGGAACTAGAAACCTTCACGTAATGGTAATGTAAATAGCTGTTTAAAATGGTATAACCACTCTGAAAAACAATTTCTTTTTTATGCCTGCCTAGTGGTGCATGCCTTTAATCCCAGCACTCAGGAGGCAGAGGCAGATGGATCTCTGTGAGTTCAAAGCCAGCCTTTCTACATAACAATTCTCCAGACCTCAGCTGGGCGTGGTGGCGCACGCCTTTAATCCTGGCACTTGGGAGGCAGAGGCAGGCGGATCTTTGTGAGTTCCGGCTGGAACATTTATTATGTACTAAGCTATGTCTGGCATTAACATAGGGATAAAATCTCCCCGAGGCCTGTGGGAGCTGACAGATTAGTGGGATAGACATAAAAATATGTGATTTTTTTTTTTTAAAGGTTCCCAGCCGGGTGTGGTGGAGCACGCCTTTAATCCTAGCACTCAGGAGGCAGAGGCAGGTGGATCTTTGTGAGTTCATGGCCAGCCTGGTCTACAGAGAGAGTTCCAGGACAGCTGGGGCTACAGGGAGACCCTGTCTCGAAAAGAAAAAAAAAAAAAAAAAAAAAGGTTCCCAGTACATAGCCCAGACTGGCTTTGAACTCTGGATACTCGTGTCTCAGCCTTCATAATGCTGGGGTTATAGGTGTGCACTATCATGCCCAGCAAAATAGGTGATGTCAATCCAGTATGGTAAGGGCTAAGGTGTAGCTCTGCTCAGGGTGTTTGGTCCTAGGAAACTGACCTGAAGGAACCTGAGTAGGAGTTCCCGGGTGAGGTAGCAAGGACAAAAGTAGCCTTCCAGACAGAACAGAGAATAAATACACAGCCACAGAGCCAGAGAGGCGGGGCCAGCAGATGAGAGTGAGACGTGTGGCTAAGCAAAGGGACACCTCAGTGGAGAACAGATCGTCCAGGGGGATCAAGATAAGGAGAGAGAGGTCACTAGTGTCAGAGCTTCATCAAGGTCAAGGAAGATAGGGGCCGGAAGTGGCTACGGACTGCACAGGGAGACCCACTTTTAGACTCTGCACATCTTATGCTTGGCCGTGGCCTGGCCAAGCGTCCTTTACCATGAAGTTTGACCAGGAAGGAAGGAGGGGCACAGCTCGGGAGAGACAGAGTACTCAGGAGAAAGGACAAGATGGAAGGGGACAGAGGAGAACTGACGGAGGTGTGGAGGCTGCAGAGCCCTTGCAAGGTGACCCAAGTAGACTGCACCACCTTCCCAGACAGGAAGCAGGGATGATGACAGGAGAAAGGGAGTTTCTTGATGGACCAGGGGAGCAGGTAACCCCCACCTCCTGCTTCTGTTTTCTCAGTGAAAGTCAAGGGATAGGAAATGCTCAGAAGAGCCACTGTGGGAGAAGGTGGACTTGCTGCCAAGGCAGGCTGAGAAGGCTTTCCAGGCGGCTCAGCAGCCTGCTGCGGCTGCAGATGATGACTTTGTAGTAGCGCCAATCTGCGTGGGCGGTGATTTTCTCCAGCAGAACTCAGGAGCCCCAAAGCCCAGATGTGAAGTGGAGGCTTGGGGAGTGGAGGGCTGGGCTGAGCAGAGGGGGGACAGGGGCAGGAAAAGGGGCACCTGAGGGGCCCCTGAAGCCTAGGCTATGCAAAGAAGGAAGTGAAGAAGTGTGTGGGGAGGAGAGAGGGGGTTGGCAGGCGCATGGCAGGAGAAAGAGACTGGGATTTGAGGAGGTGGAAAACCGAGCACATTGGGAGTTGGGAGTGGGCGGGCTGGGAGGAGGAGGCTCTGATCACAGTGGGCCAGGGAACAATTGCAGGCGATATGTAATCAAGTGCTAACTAGGATGGTTTGAAACCTAAGTGGGCATGAGTGCTGGGGAAGAGGGGCCCTCGGGGAGGAGATGGGAAGCAGCTCGGAGCCAGGATTGAAGACAGCCCGGGTACAATTGGGAGAACTAGACAGCCTACCGGCACCCCCAATAAGAAATTAAAGGTGATCACGAAACAAACGGTATCTTGGTGCCTAGAAAACCCTGGCCAAATGGACCCTTGCACAGAACATGGTCTCTTTGGTCTCAGAAAAGGTGGGGGGAGTGAACTGTGAGCCAGGTGGAAGATTCTGGGCTCTTGCCTATAGCGTGTTGGGCATTCTGGAAGGGTGTCCTTCAAGCCCCTTCCTCCTGCGTTGGCTCCTCATTCCTGTTTCAAATCCTGCTTTACAACACCACCACACCCCCTTCAGCTAGTCTCGGAATTTCAGTCTGATAAACATTGTACAGCCTGACAGGTCAAGGCCCAGGGGTTAACTAGGACTTTGGAGGGAAATAGAGAAATTAACAAGGTGGCCTTTGGGCAAGATGTAGTCTGTAGTATTTGTTCTGGTCTGCACAAGCCAGCCCCAGCCAGTCAGAGAGGTTCAGACCAGTGACTGGAAGGGGTGGGAAGTGGGGGACCGGGATAGGCCAGGCCTGCAGGATTTTCAACCCAACTCAGAGAAAAGCCAGCTGATATTTTTTACCCCCTGCCTACTTCCTGGTAAGCCAAAGCCTGCACCTGCTTTTCTTTTACTTTCTAAACTCTGGGCTGTAACTGTGATTAAGCATCTGTGGGCTCATATTGCACCCCTGTCATGTTGTGCCCATGGAGGTCAGAAGAAGGCATTGGATCCTCCAGAACTGGAGTTACAGATGGTTGTTAGCTGCCATGTGCGTGCTGAGAATCGAACCTGGGTCCTCTCCAAGAGCAGCCAGGGCTCTTTAAATGCTGAATCGTCTTACCCTTACCAACCCCTAATTTTTTTTTTTTTTTTGAGACAAGGTCTTCCTGTACCCCCAGCTGGCCTGGAACTTGCTCTGTATACCAGGCTCACCTCCATCTCACAGGGATCATCCTGCCTTTGCCTCCTGAGTGCTGGTGTATAAAGGAATGTGCCACCATGGTAGGCAGCAGATTCAGTGTTTAGAATATTTGTTTCTAAAAGTGAAACTCAATACTATCAAGATGTTTGCAAAAATAGGGCTGGAAACATAGTTTTGTGGTAGAGCACTTGCCAACTATGTGTGGGGCCATGGGTTCGGTACACACACACACACACACACACACACACACTTCCTAAACATATAAATATATCTTTCCAAAATGATGCATGTCCAAAGGCTGCAACTCCTGTGGAATTTCAGGTTCTTGGGGAAAGTGAGCCTGCCAGGGAGGAGTTTTATTTTATTTTGTTTGTTTGCTTTTGAAGTAAGATCTTTGGAGATACATTACATAAACTCCCCAGAAACCTTTCTTGAAAACACTTCACTTTGCCGCAGTACTTCTTGCCATACAGATCACCACAGACTTTCTATTAATTGTCCTTGAAGGTGTTGGCTTCCTGGAAAAAGCACTGTAGAAGTTATGAAAACAGAAAACCAGGATATTTTTATAAGAAGCTCAGCTTATTTGGTGGCCTGAGGCAAGCGCCTGAAGGACAGGCTCTCCTTACTATGAACTCATTTGAGGGTGTCCAGATCCCTATACTGTATGGTTCTATAAGGCTTTAGGGTCCCCCATCCAGGGTTCCCCAAAGTGGAAGGATGGGGGCTAAAGTGGCCAGAGAACTCTAAGAGACAGGTTTTGCTCACCAGCAGCTCCCACACAGAGGTTCTCTTGGGCTCAGAGAATTCCCTTTCCCTGACCTCAGGTGTTCCTCCATGCTACTGATGCATAAATAGAATTCTCCTGGCTTTTCACGGTCTCACCATTCATCCCCACTCAACCAGACCTAAAAAAGCAAATATAGAGAAAGTCTCCAGTTGACCCATAAAACCACACTGGGCATCTCCCTACCTCTGTGGCAGAGCCATGTGCCTTGGGCAGGGTCAGCCAAGTTCATCTTCAGTGTTCTCTCCCCTTCACTCTGCCTTGCTTCCTTCCACATCAACGCCCACTCTCCGGTTCTGTTGGGTTATCACTCATTGGAACTTTGAGACTAATTCTAAAGCCTTTATGCCCTTTCTTCCAGAGATAATTGGGCTTCAAAATGGGGAGCAAGAGAAGCAAGAGGCCTTCTTCATGCCTCTGAGATATGATGACATCATTTACTGAGAACCACTGTATATCTTACCCTAAACCAGGCAGATGTGCAAATATCGCACCATTCAAATAATGAGTTCAGATTAAAATGGCTCAATGCATGTAAAGTAGTTAGCCCTATGTCTGGCACATAAGGAATATTCAGTTTAAGCTGGGTTTGATGGGCCAAACCTGGAATCTCAGTACTCAAGAAGCTAAGGGAGGAGGATTGAGAGTTGGAGGCCAGCCCGAGCCACATAGCAAGTCCCAAGGCAGTCTGAGCTACATAATGAAAACCCCAAACATCAAACAACCTCAATTCAAAGTGCTAGGATTTAGTTGGATGAGGTGGCACATGCCAGTAGTCTCAGCTACTCAGGAGGCTGAGGAAAGAGTCATTTGATCTCATTAGTTCAGAGCCAGCCTGGACCTTTTTTGAGACAGGGTTTCCCTTTAACCCCAGCTAGCCTGGAACTTGCTATGTAGATCAGGCTGGCCGTGAACTCACTGAGATCTGCCTACCTCTGCTGGGATTAGAAGCATGTGCCACCGTGCCTGGCAAGACACTATTTCTTATAGGAGCTCACTCTTAGACCAGGCTGGACTTGAACTCACAGAGATCTGCCTGCCTCTGCCTCCCAAGAGCTGGGATTAAAGACATGCACCACCATGCCCAGTGGCAGCTACTACTTTTATTTTATTTTATTTTATTTTATTTTTTTTTTTTATTGTTTTTTGGTCTTTTTGAGACAGGGTCTCCCTGCAGCCCCAGCTGTTCTGGAACTCATTATGTAGACCAGGTTGGCCTTGAACTTACAGAGATCCACCTGCCTCTGTCTCTCAAGTGCTGGGATTACAGGCATGCTCCACCACACCCAGCGGCAGCTACTACTTTTATTATTTTCTTTTTTTGGCAGCTACTACTTTTAAAAGATAACGCCTTTTTCAGGAATTGAACTCATACTTACTCAGCCAGCACTTTACCAGCTTTGCAGCTGGGTGTGGTGATGCATATGTGAAATCCTGAAGTTGTGAGGCTGAAAGAGGAGGATCATGAGTTCAAGATTATCTTGGGCTACATAGTAAGAGACTGTAAAAAAAGAAAAAAATGGGGCTGGAGAGATGGCCCAGCAGTTAAGGGCACCAACTGCTCTTGCAGAGGACCCACATGGCAGCTGAGAACCATCTTTAACTCCAGTTCCAGGGGAATCTGACAGCCTCTTCTGACCTCCGCGGCATTGCATGACACAGGTGTACAAACCTACATGCAGACAGTACATTCATACACATAGAAAATAAAAATTAAAAAAAAAAAGAAAAAGATGCTTTAGGTCATTTTTATTTATTTAGTTTGAGATAGGGTCTCACTATATAGCCCTGACTAACCTGGAACTTGGTATATAAACTGGGCTAGCCTCAAAGTCACAGAGATCAGCCTGCCTCTGCTGGGACTAATGGAATCTAAAGTTGTGTGCCACCATGCCAGCCTAAGATGCTTTTTTTCGGTCTTTTCGAGACATGGTCTCCCTGTAGCCCCAGCTGTCCTGGAACTCCCTCGTAGACCAGGCTGGCCTTGAACTCAGAAAGATCTGCCTCAGAGTGCTAGGATTAAAGGCATGCGCCACCACGCCCGGCAAGATGCATTTTTTTTTTTTTTTTTTTTTTTTGTCTTTCGAGACAGGGGCTCCCTGTATCCCCAGCTTGTCCTGGAACTCACTCTGTAGACAGGCTGGCCTCTGAACTCACACAAGATCCCACTTGCTCTGCCTCTGAGTGCTAGGATATTAAAGGCGTGTGCCTCCACGCCCTGGCAATGTTCTATTCTATAACATTCACTTAACACAAGCAACCTTTCCATTAGACTTCTCTCCCTCATTACCTTTGAGGGCAACGGAGGTTATTTCTCCCAGCTGGTGCTACAACATCCTATTGTCAGGAAAGTGACAGCCTGTGAAGAGAAGAAAGTCCCTGGAGTCTGGAAATATCAGAGGCAAGCTCCAGCATAAGCCTCTGATTTACTCCTGAGTGCAGTACTTTCTTCTAGAACACTGCCCCTGCCAGTGTCTGGTTAGTTATGGTGATGCTCGTCCACGCCCCACTCCTTCCTCATATTTCTTCGACCATCACAACCAAGTATTCCTTGTCCATTTGACACAGCCTTCAAGAGAAATAGACTGCATACGTTTCCAGGAAAGTGGGTGCGTGGCTTCCTACAGGGGTGGTGGGAGCTTTGGTTAGAACTTGGTGTTGGGCTGGAGAGATGAGCCTAA
The DNA here is from genome assembly GCA_009823505.1 of Rhizomys pruinosus. Taxonomy (NCBI): domain Eukaryota; kingdom Metazoa; phylum Chordata; class Mammalia; order Rodentia; family Spalacidae; genus Rhizomys; species Rhizomys pruinosus. The sequence continues at coordinate 611,197 of VZQC01003723.1, read as the reverse complement.
GCGGGTAGAGACAACGGACGCCTTTGCATGAGGACCCGGGTGTTCGATCCCAGCACCCAATGGCGGCTAAGTAACCGCTGTAAACTCCAATTCCAGGAGAAATCCATTCCAGGGGAATCGAGCCTCTTCTGACCTCGCGCCAGCATTGCCGCGACACGGGTGCACAGACCTTCATGCAGACAGTACATGTCATTACACATACAAAAAAAAATAAAAAAATAAAAAAAAAGAACTTGGTGTTAATGAAGTTATCTTTGAATGAACCAGATAGAACCATCCTAAAATATAACTCCCCGACCCCGTAGCTGTCTACCTCATGAACTGGTTCTGTTGGCCTGTAAAGGTAAGTGACTGCTTCTGGCTGGCGGCTGGTAAAACAACCCAGACTCCAAGACAGTCAGTAGTTTTGTTCTCAGAGTCTGTTTCAGCAGCATTTGGGAATGGGGGACTATTCGTGCTAGTACCTCTCAAGTGCTCACCAGAACATGTGCTGACTCTAGGGCTTCTTCCTTCCTCATGCAAAATACAATGAAGCCTCTTCTTCCATAGAGAGCTGTGCTATACCTTCTTTCAGCTGAATTCAAAATAAAATTCTTCCAGAAGAGCCTCCCTTCCTGAAGGCTGCTTTGAGGTTGACATGCGAGTCACCTTGGGTGTAAGCTACAGTTCTTGCTAAGATTGGTATTCTTTTCATCCTCTCTTGCTTTGGTACAGAGGGATGTTCACACATGTAAGCAAAACTCAGGGACAACTGTTCACTTCCAAACTGGGAGAGAAATCTAAATGACGTCAGGAAGTCAATCCAAGGCTTCTCCCAGGCTGTCTTCATCATTCACGAAGGCTGATTAAGCGGAGATTGCCCTATGTGGTTCTTTTCTCTCTCTAACTCACATAGACTTTATACTGCTGTCCCTGACTAGGTATACTTTAAAGGTTTTTTCCTCCATGTTGGAGAATACTGGTCTGCATGGCCGTGCCTGGTCTTTGTTCTGTTTTATCATTCATTAATGTGCTTTCTGCCAAATCTCATTTCTGGATCAGCTGGTGTCCTCCCAGTGAGCAGTATGATCTTGAAGGTCTGGGAGCCAGGCTTCTGCTGTAAGGGCTGGGTCTCTGGTCTCTAATGTTAGGGTTTCCTGAGTGACTGGCTGGGAAAGCCTGCTGTACTAGGGCTCCCCAGGCTAAGCAGGACCCATATGCAGTTCCCTCCCTCCAGGGCTCTGATGGCATCAGACTGCAGACTGCGGCAGGGCTCAGGTGCTGGGCACAGAGCCTAGACAAGGAGGGCTGGAGCAAGGCTGAATGCAGTCTAAGGGATAGACAGAGGATTCAGTAAACTCTGGAACGTAAGCCAGGCATGGTGATGCATGCTTGTTATACTGGCATTCAGGAAGTAGGAGCAGGAAGATGGAGAGTTTGAACCCAACCTGGACCACATTGTGAGTTCCAGGCCAGCATGGGCTACCTAAGAAGCCCCCCCATCTCAAAAAAACAAAACAAACCTAAAACAAAACAAAACAAAAATAGAACAAGGCAAAACAATTTTTTTTTTTTTTTTGTCTTTTTGAGACAGGTTCTCCCTATAGCCTCAGCTGTCCTGGAACTCGCTCTGTAGACCAGGCTGGCCTTGAACTCACAAAGATCCACCTGCCTCTGCCTCCTGAGTGCTAGGATTAAAGGTGTGCGCCACCACGTCTGGCTAAGGTAAAACAAAATTTAAAACCTGGAACGTACCACTAGAAATGCATCTAAAAGTGAGGAGGGAAAGCTGAGCGCTAGGTCTATAGGGCGACAGGGAAGGAGTCTATCAGGAAGACAATATGTGGGTATTGGAAGGATGAGGCAGAAAGCTAATCCAGGAAATGAGCAGAAGACAGCCAGTTGGTATTTGATCAAGGTGTCAATGAAAGTCACTAGGAAAAGGATTCTGTCAATGAATAGTACAAGAACGAGTGTTTCACCATATGTAAAAATTAACCACAACCACTGTTCATCCTATATGGAAGAATCGATTTGAAATTGATTTACAAGAGCTAAAACTCTAAAACTACAAAGACTTTAAGAGCATAAGAGAAAATCTTAGCCTCCTTGGAGTTGGCAAAATTATTTAAAGAATTCAAAGACCACAAAGCACTGAGACTATACTTAATGCCACTTAAAAATGGTTCAAATAGGGGACTGAAGAGATGGCCTAGCAGTTAAGAGCACAGACTGCTCTTGCAGAAGACCTGGGTTCGATTCCCAGCACCCACATGGTGGTTGAGAACCATCTTTAACTCCAGTTCCAGGGGAATCTGACACCCTCTTCTGACCTCCACAGCATTGCACGACATGGGTGCACAAACCTACATGCAGATGGTAAATAAAATTTTAAAAAAACGGTTCAAATAGAAAATTTTCTTTTATGTATATTTTTGCCACAATAAAAAGAAACAGAAAATATCTTCTGTTCTGGTATTTTCCAAGAAAAACAAGCATTGACACAAACCCCTCTTCCCCGCCTCCCCAAAAGGAATCAACATATTAGACTTCATAAAAGTTGTAAATTTTGCGGTGTGTGGTGGCTCATGTCTGTAATCCCAGCATCAGGAAGCAGTAGCATGAGCATCTCTGCAAGTCTGAGGCCAGTCTGGTCTGGAGTTCTATGCCAGTCAGGGCTATATAGTAAGGCCCTGTTCAAAAACAAACCAAACAAAATCTTTGTTCTTCAAAATACACAAAAATGAAACACAAAAACTTACAAAACTAACAAAGGCCATATCTGTCCAAAGATTTTTACTCTAGCATATATAAAGAATTCTTAGAGCTCAATAATAAGAAAAATAATCTTATTTGGGGCCAGTGAGATGGCTCAGCAGGTAAAAGCACTTGCCAAGCAAACCTAACAACCTGACGGAGACAACTGATGAACAAAAATTATCCTCTGACCTTACACACACACACACACATACACACACACACACACACACACACCATGGGATGAGTGAGCCCCCAACTGCACATCATCATCATTACCACCACAATAAATAAATAAAAATAAATGTACAAAATGGGACTGGGAGAAATGGCTCGGTGGTTAAGAGCACTGGTTGCTCTTGCAGAGGACCCAGGTTCAATTTCCAGCACCTACATGCTGGCTAACAACTGTCCTAACTCCAGTTCTAGGAAAATCCAACACCTTCTTCTTACTTCACAAGCACTGCATGACACAGGTGCACTTATACACATGCATACACATACAATACAAATAATAAATAAAAATTTAAAAATGGAAATAAACAGCATGGTGGTGTACACCTTTAACCCCAGCACTGGGGAAGCAGAGGCAGGCAGATCTCTGTGAGTTCAAGGCCAGTCTGGTCTACATGAGAGTTCTAGGCCAGCTGGGGCTACAGGGAAACCCAAAAATAAATAAATTACTTAAATAATTAATTTTTTTTTTGTCTTTTTGAGACAGGGTCTCCCTGTAGCCCAGGCTGTCCTGGAACTCGCTCTGTAGCCCAGACTGGCCTTGAACTCACAAAGATCCACCTGCCTCTGCCTCCCAAGTGCTAGGATTAAAGGTGTGTGCCACCATACCCGGCCTAATTAAATAAATTTTTAAAAACCCAGTTTCTAAAAAGTGGGCCAAGGATTTCACCAAATGTCATGAAAGGTTTAAAGATGGCAAATAAACAGATGAAATGGTCTCTTAATAACTAGTCATTAGGGAGGGCTGGAGAGATGGCTCAGTGGTTGAGAGAGCTAATTGCTCTTGCAGAGGACCGGGGTTTGATTCCCACCACCCACATAATGGCTAACAACCATCCCTAACTCCAGTTCCAGGGGAATCCAATGCCCTCTTCTGACCTTTGTGGACATTGCATGATACATGGGTACACTTACATACATGCAGGCAATACACTTAAACACATAAGATGAAAATAATAAAAATAAAGTAATTCAGATAATTATTTTAAAAAACTAGTCATTAGGAAAATACAAATTTAAAGGTTAATAAAAAACTACTACATATCTACCAGAATGGCCAAAATGAAGGATTATGCCAAATATTTGAAGAAGTAGAGCAACCTCATCATCCACTATAGGTGAGACGTAGAGGGCCACAAGCAATTTGGCAGTTTGGCCATTTTTCACATAGCTGTCATATGACCTAGACTTTCTCTCTCCACAAGGAAAGGAACACATGTGTCTGCCAAAGACTTGTACTCTAAAGTTTATAACAACCTTTTTTTTTTTTTTGGTCTTTGTCTTCCTGTAGCCCCAGCTGTCCTGAAACTCACTATGTAGACCAGGCTGACCTTGAACTCACAGAGATCTACCTGCCTCTGTTTTCTGAATGCTGGGATTAAAGGCATGTACCACCATGCTCAGCTTCAAACCAAATATTATAAACAATTCAAAAGCCCACCAAGAAGTGACTGGATAAACATATTTATTTGGTATAGCTACGTAATGGGATGCTACTCAGGAGTAGAAAGGAATAAGCTAGAAATGGGACAACCTCAAAATAATTATGTTGAATGAAAGAAAAGAAAAAGAAAGAATGCATGCTGTCCGGTTCCATATAGAAAACTCTAAAATGCAAATTAATCTATAATGTAAGAAAGCAGACAATTGGTTGCCTAGGAACAGGGTGGGGCAGGGAGTGAGGTGTGGATTACAAAAGGCACAGGGAAGCTTTTGGGAATGATAGACACATTCATTATCTTTTTTTTTTTTTTTTTTTTTTTTTTTTAATTATTTCGTATGTGTATGAATGTACGGTCTGCATGTCATGTCTGTGCACCCGTGTCGTGCAATGCCACGGAGGTCAGAAGAGGGCGTCGGATTCCCCTGGAACTGGAGTTCTCCTGGAATTGGAGTTTCAGACGGTTCTCGGCCGCCATGTGGGTGCTGGGGATCGAACCCGGGTCTTCTGCAAGAGCAGTCAGTGCTCTTAACCGCTAGGCCATCTCTCCAGCCCATCATTATCTTGATTGTAGCAATGGTTTCATGGGTGTATACACATGTCAGAACCCATTAAATTGTGTTCTTTAAATATGTGTAGTTAATTATATACTGATTATAACTCAATAAAACCTTTTTGAAAAAGAAGAAAACATACTCTTGTCTTCAAATGGGGAACAGAAGGTCATGGTTAGAATGTGGTCTTTGGGGCTTCTCTAGATTTGGCTCCATGATCTACTTTGGCCATGTGACCTGCCAAACTAGGCAATCTCTCTAAACCTTGGCTTTTTCATCTGTAAAATGAGGGTCATAATAGTGCTAAGACAAAAGATCTCATATTTGTAAAGTACTTAGATCACTAGCTAAAGAATGGTAAATGTTTGTCATCACAACTACCACCAACCACCACAACCAAGATCATCACCATGTCCAAAGATGATGATTGAAATGCTAGTAAGATAAATGCACAGTGGAGAACAGCACTGAAATGAGCAGATAAAAGGAAACAGGTGAGAAGTCAAGAATTTAGGTCTGGCCTGATGTGGTAGCACACACCTTTGTCCTAGCATTCCGGGCCGTTATGATGAGGCCAACCAGACAACATAGCAAGACTGTCTCAAAAACATAAAAGAGCTCTCTCCTCTAGCCAAGCAAGATGTGGAAAGGAAAGCCCAGGGGAAGAAGGTGATCCTGGCTTCGTGAAGAAGCAGGAAGCCAAGAAGTTTGTGAATCCTCTGTTCAAGAAAAGATATCCAGCCCCAAAGAGACCTCACCCTGATACATCTGGCTGCATCAACAAAGGACTATCCTCTATAAGCCGCTGAAAGTGCCACCTGCCCTTAAGCAGTTCACCCAGGCCTTGGACCTATTAGCCACTCAAGCTTACACACAAGTACCAGCCAGAGACCAGGAGAGGCAGCAGAGGCTGTTGGCCTGAGCTGAGAAGAAGGCTGCTGGCAAATGGGATGTCCCCAAAAAGAGAAGAACACCTGTCCTTTGAGCAGGGGTTAACCCCGTCACTACCTTGCTGGAGAACAAGAAGGCTCCACTACTGGTTATCACACATGATGTAGACCCCCATCAACCTGCCTGCCCCGTGTGGCAAGATGGGGATTCCCTACTACATCATCAAGGGAAAGCCAGGCTGGGGTGGCTGGTCCACAAAAAGACATGCAACACTTGACGCTGCCATCACACTGGTTGACTGGGAAAACAAAGGCGCTCTAGCTAAGCTGGCAGAAGCCATCAGGACCAATTACAATGACAAACACATTGAGATTTGCCATCACTAGACCTGGGAACAGGAATCTGTGGCTCCCACTACCAAGCTAGAAAAGGCAAAGGCCGGGCTGGAGAGATGGCTCAGTGGTTAAGAGCACTGACTGCTCTTGCATCGAACCCAGGTTCGATTCCCAGCACCCACATGGCCACTAAGAACAGTCTTGGGCCGGGCGTGGGTCATGCATGCCTTTAATCCCAGCACTCGGCAGGCAGAGGCAGGTGGATCTCTGTTGGTACAAGGCCACCTTGGTCTATATAACAAGCTCCAGGCCAGCTGCGACTAAAGGGAGATGCCATCTCATAAAAACAAAAAAATGTTGTCTCTGACACCATATTATGGGACTTTACATCTAAAAACTCCCTAGAAATATTCAGATTAAAAAACAGGCTGTATAGGGTGCAGAAATGCTAAGTAATTTTATAATACTTCTCTCAGGTCATAAGATTTGCACAGATATGGAAGGCTCCATGACATGGTTTTCCATTTTTCCTATTTTTTTTGGTGGGGGACAGTTTATAATCTCTCTGCTATGTTGGNGAAAAAAAAAAAGAAAGAAAGAAAAGGCAAAGGCCAAAGAACTTACCACCATACTGGGTTAAATATGCACTGCTGAATTTTCTGTACATAAATGTAATTTTAAAATTGCCCTTCAAGGGCTGGAGAGATGGCCTAGTGGTTAAGAGAGCCAACTGCTCTTGCAGAGGACCCGGGTTTGATCCCCAGCACCCACATGGCAGCTAAGAGCCGTCTTTAACTCCAGTTCCAGGGGAATCCGACACCCTCTTCTGACCTCCGCGGCATTGCACGACATGGGTGCACAAATCTACATGCAGACAGTACATTCATACACATACAAAAAAAAAATTGCCCTTCAAAAAAAAATTCTAATCTGATTAGGATACTTAGAAGTCCCACCACCCCAAAAGAATGTTTTTGGTGTTCGTTTATTTGTTTGCTTGTTTGTTTGTTTGAGACAGGGTTTCCCTGTAGGCCCAGCTGGCCAGCCACTCACTATGTAGACCAGGCTGGTCTCAAACTCACAGAAATCCACCTGCCTCTGCTTCCCAAGTGCTGGGATTGAAAGCATGTCCCACCACGCCCAGCCAAGAATGATGCTTTGAGGTAAATTCCTGACTAACTGGAGACTAGTCCCCTAGGGCAGACAATGCAGGGGAGGGAGGGGAGCAGGTGAACTGGGATGAAAGTATGGAATTTCCAGGTTTCTAGCCAACACCTTGTTACATTGGTGGTAGTGGAAGATGTGACTCTGTTCCTCTTGCACAGGAAGTGTTTTTCTGGCCTACCTCACAGACAGCTTTTCAGCATTCCAACGCTTTTCAGCTAACTACCCCTCATTCATCCATTTCAGCTTACTTTGGATCTGACACCTTTAGAGCTTCTTTCAGGTCTGAATAAGGAGAGCACTCAGTCCTTGCTCCAGAACATCAACAAGGCAGCAGAAATTTTGCTAGTGACTGGCAGTTAAGCCTTCAGGTTAGGTGGAAATCCCAGATTGGCGGGGAGGAAGGCGTGGAGAGAAGATGGCTGGTCAGAAATTGAAGGGGCTTTCTCTACTGTAGTGAGATCAAGTAAGCCAAACAGAAAGCCCGGACGTAGGCAAGTCTATTCTCTAGGAGAGATTCCCCCTGAATCATAGATGAGAAGGCATCATTCAAATTGATAACCAGGTGAGGCAGGTTACTGTCTCCATCTCTGAGAAGGTTTAAGCCTCTGTTAAGAGTGCTGCAGGGGGGCTGGAGAGATAGCCTAGCGGTTGAGAGCACCAATTGCTCATCCAGATGACCCGGGTTCGATCCCCAGCACCCACATGGCAGCTAAGAACCGTCTGTAACTCCAATTCCAGGAGAACTCCAAGGGGAATCTGAGACCCTCTTCTGACCTCCACGGCATTGCACGACACGGGTGCACAGACCTGCATGCAGACAGTACATTCATACACATACAAAAATAAATAAAACTAAAAAAAGAAGAAAAAGAGTGCTGCAGGGAGGAACAGATCTCTGCTTGGAAGAACCTCAGCTAAGTCCACAGGCTCCTAGTGGTCAGAACGTTGACCCAGCTCCACCCGTTGACCCAGCTCCACCGTCCAGCTGGTCCCACTCCATCTTCCTGCCCAGGCTCTGCGCTCAGATCTCTTGAGCTGCGTCGCCTGGGGTTTCCCTGCCTTCTGGCTTCCGCATGAGTCCTTCAGTGAGAAGGTCTGGAGAAAAAGATGTAAAGAGAAGTTGGAAGCATTTTTTCTTTTCCTCTTTCCTTTGGAGTCTGGTTTTGGAAGTAGCTTTGTCTCATGAGTCACCTCTTCGGTTTCATTTTACACCTGTCTCTTCTAGTCACATCCTTCCTTGACCTGTTAGGGGAACATAAGAGTTTCTGGCTGTTGCTAGTCTCTGGGGGTTGGTTGGCTCCCTTTGCCCTCCCTCCACCCCCTATGAGGAATCTTCCTTTGAACCACATTCAGTGGATTCTGTTCCCTTGCACACACCTGCCAGTAGCCAGCCACAAAACCAGGGTCAGTCAGCCTCAAGATCAACCTCCAGTTCCACTTTCTCATTTCCAGTCGGGACGGTAGACATAACTCACAGTAAGCTGTTGCTGTTACCTTAGTTGATGCCCTTAGGAAGGTGGCACAGGATTCCAAGACCCTCCTAATCTCTCCTTTCACCCCCCCCCCCAGCCTTCCTCCACTTGGGTAAACACTGTTTAGACTGACAGCAAACAGCAGCATGTTCCTCCTGCCCAGACACAGGCTAGGGAGGCACGAGGGCATTCTGCCAGCCCAGCACATCAACTGTCCCCACAAAAGAGTCAGTCTGCACAGAATAAGGAAGTGCCCACAGTCAGAAGAAGCAAATCCAAACTGAAAACCTAGACACAGAGCCCGTCACTCAACATGGCCTGCAGTGTCCTTGCAGAGCACTCTTTATGAGGCAATGAACCATTTAAATCACCCTAAGTTGGACCCATAAGGTCTTCTCAGAAGGCTTATGGCAGATACTGCTAATAAGGGCTGGGGGGGTTTAAGGGTGAGGCTGGAAGAAGGGGAGCACCAGGCCTTGGAGCAACTGGCATAAGGCAGGGACCTGGGAAAGACTCCAAGGTCAGACAGGGCAGCCTGAACCATTACAAGTTCCGGTGGCCAATTTTGTGTCTTCTGCAATCTCATAAGGAAGAGTTATTTTTTGCTGAGAGTAGGTATAGGGGGAAGGGCTTGCTGATTAAAAACATGGCACGGAGGCCCGAGTTTGAATTCTGCCTCTGTCACTTATATCTGATCTTGGTAAATAAGCAAGTGAGTCTCTGTGACTCCATTTTGTCACCTCACCTGTGAAATGGGGATAAAAATAATAATATAGGTGGATGTGGTAATGCATGCCTGCAATCCTCAGTAGGCTGAGGTAAGAGGATTGGGAGTTCCAGGCCAGCCTGGGCTAAATAATGAGAACTTGCCTCAAAAACAAAACAACTGTAAAAAATAATACGACTGTCTAATAGCACTCCATGTATGTGCAAGCGTATGTGTTTGTATGAATGCTGGCACATGGCACATGGTAAGTGCTCCGGAGCTTAGCTGTTATCAAAGGTGTCATCACTATGCCCATCTCTCCACATCTAGCCACCGTTTGGTTCAAAGGCCAAAAATGTCCCTGCAGGACTGAGAGGTGATAGATCAACATCTTCCTCTGGGAGGGCAATAAACACAGTCCCACAGAGGGACCCATATCAGCTGTCAGAACCCAGAGGAGGCCAGAGGCTGCTGGAGGGAAAGGGTGCAGGTCAGGAGAGCTGAAGTCCCCGCAGCTAGTGAACCATGTGCTTCTGGATGACGGAACACAGCCTTTGCCCACAGAGCGTCAGGCAGTGACTTGGGTTCCCTTTAACCCAGGGCTGGCAGAGCTAGCAGGACTCTTTAGAAGTCATTGTTCCTTGGGAGGCAGAGGCAGGCGGATCTTTGTGAGTTCAAGGCCAGCCTGGTCTACAGACTACAGAGTGAGTTCCAGGACAGCTGGGGCTACAGGGAGACCCTGTCTCAAAAAGACCAAATAAATAAATAAATAAATAAATAAATAAAGTCATTGTTCCTTTGTACCCAGTGCAGGACAAGGAGATCTTGTCCCTACCCAGACAGCTTTTGGATGTGGGTTTTTGTTTTGTTTGGCTTGGTTTTGGGGTTTTTTTTTTTTTTGGTCTTTTACAAGACAGGGTCTCCCTGTAGCCCCAACTGTCCTGGAACTTGCTCTGTAGACCAGGCTGGCCTTGAACCCACAAAGATCCACCTGCCTCTGCCTCCCAAGTGTTAGGATTAAAGGCGTGCGCCACCATGCCCGGCAGATGTGTACTTTAGACAGGTAATTTCTCCCCTGGGCTCAGTTTTCCTGGCCTCTCTTTCTAAGGCTGGGTAAGCCTGTGCGGCCGCCTTAACCAACAGTTAAACTCTGTGACTTCCAAGGTGAGGTCACACAGATGACACGACCTTCTGCCTTGTTTTCTTGAGTTACTCACTTTTGGGAACAGGAAGGGCAGGTCACACAGGAAGGACAGACTATAGATGTTGTGGATGACAGGTCCCACCTGTGGAGCACGTGGCTACGCAAGCTTCAGGTAAAACAGAATGAGGGGAACCAGGCGTGATGATGCATGTCTTTGATCCTAGCACTTGGGAGGCAGAGGCAGGATCTCTGTGAGATCCACACTAGTCTGGTGTACACAGTAAGTTCCAGGCCAGCTGCAGCTGGAAACAAAACAAAGCAAAAACAAAAACAAAAACGATGAGATGACTTCAGCTTTATTCCTAGACATTTTCTGATTGACACTACACAAGGGACCCTGAACAAGAAGCATCTAACTGCTGCCAGTCTATACCTGCTTCTGGGAGTGATGGTTGGGGTTTGCTTAAGCCACTAAATTTTTTGGTGATTTGTTACACAATACAAGAGGCATGGGTGTTTCAGGGATAATCTGATTGCCTTTCCTCTACCAAAGTCAGACTTTGGGTTGGGGATGTGGCTCTGGTGATGAGCCTTCTCAGAAACCTGGGTGAGATGCCCAGTACCACATACAACCACAGGTGGCACACGCCTATAACCCTAGCACTTGAGAGGAGGAGGCATAAGGATCATCCTTGAATCCTGTGCTGGGCAGCTTTAGTGTACTCAACTTGACACACCTGGGTTGAGGGAGCCTCAGTTGGGGAATTGGCTCCATTGGACTGGCCTGTGGCCACGTCTGTGGAGAATTAATTGTCTTGATTGTTGAATTATGTGGGAGGGCCCAGCCCACTATGGGTGGTGCCACCCCTGGGCAGGTTGTTGTGTACAGTATAAGAAAGCAGGCTGGGCATGGGTCCAGGAGCAAGCCAGTGAACAGCATTCCTCCATGGCCTGTGCTCTAGCTCCTGCCTCCAGGTTCCTGTCCTGAGTTCCTACCTTGGGCTCCCTGAGTGATGAACTGTGACCCAGTAGATGTGTGCTGAATAAACCCTTTCCTCCCCAAGTTAGTGTTAGTCAGAGTGTTTTGTCACAGCAGTTGAAGAGAAACTAGAACAAATACATATCAAGGTTGAGACCAGTCTGGGACAAAAGAAAACAGAGCAAAGCAAAAAAAAAAAAAAAAAAAAAAAAAAAAGTAAAAAAACTAAAGAAGGAATAAGATAATTCTACATTTATTTATCTTATGTTTTATAGGGCATTCAACCCAAATATAAGGCCACAGTTGTTTTCAGATCATCAGTGACGTTGTCAGTTTCCATACAATAGTAATTTGGCTCAAGCATCCACAGATAGGGATACCATTCATCGTTGTTTCCTTGGGACTGTGTCTTAACTTCAACACGCATGGTATCTCTCTATAGCTCCAGCCATCTACATCCTGGCAAAACTCATGTATGTAGTCTCGTTTCTTACCACTGGCTAGAAACTCCATTGGTGTAGATTGATACCACAATTTCTTCCACCACTGTCAGCTAGGGCCCGTTTGGGTTGGCTCCTGCTCCTTGCTATTAGTAACGAGAGCGCGCAATAAAACAGTGGCCTATGCAGTTATCTCCGGCAGTAAGATAGTCTTGTGGGTACATTACCCAGGATGGTTTATGCGCTGGGCTCAGCGGGGTAATGTTTCATTCCAGTCTTCAAGCGATTCTCCAGCCATCTGCGTTTCCAGTAGTGCCGTATGGATTTACATTCCCGACCAGCAGTGATGCAGATGTTCCCTGTTAGCCACAACCTCTCCAGCATTCTGGGTACATTTGGTTTTCCTTGCATCCTAGTTCATCTTCGATTGGAGTTGAGATATATATCTTAAAAGTGGTTAAGTTCTCTATTACATAACCTATCCTACAATCTAACAATGAATATTTTCCTGATAAGAATTTGTTAAACGGGAGACAGAGGAGATGGCTCAGTGGGTAAGAAAACATACACAATTGTGAAGACCTGCATTCAGATCAGCACCCACATAACATCCAGGCTTAGCAGTGCAGACCTGTAATCCCAACACTCACTTGGGAGGCAGAGACAGGCAGATCCCAGGAACTCACTGTCTAGTCAGCTTAATTGAAGAGGCAGGCTTCCAGTTCTGTGGAGAACCTGTTTTTTTTTTTTTTTTTTTTTTTTTTTTTTTTGGTCTTTTCGAGACAGGGTCTCCCTGTAGCCCCAGCTGTCCTGGAACTCACTCTGTAGACCAGGCTGGCCTTGAACTCACAAAGATCCACCTGCCTCTGCCTCCCAAGTGCTAGGATTAAAGGCGTGCGCCATCATGCCCGGCAGAACCTGTCTTAAAGGAATAAAGCGAAGTGATAAAGGATGATACCTGCTGTCTCCTCTGGCCTCTGCATATGTTCGCACCCACACGTGCACACACTTGCACAATCAATTTGTTAAATGGCAGAAATATCATAGTATTGGCACAAAACAGACATGTTAGACCAGTTGACTATAAGAGGATGGAGAAGCATGCCTACCTAGCTACAACCTGCTAATTTTCAACAAAGTGTCAAAAAAATATACATTGAAGGCTGGAGAGATGGCCTAGCAGTTAAGAGTGCCGACTGCTCTTGCAGAGGACCCGGGTTCAATCCCCAGCACCCATATGGCGGCTGAGAACCATCTTTAACTCCAGTTCCAGGGGAGTCTGACGCCCTCTTCTGACCTCCGTGGCATTGCACGACATGGGTGCACAAACCTACATGTAGACAGTATATTCATACACATAAAAAATAAATAAAATTAAAGAAAAAGAAAAGTATCTTGATTTAAAAATATATATATATATACATTGAAAAAAATGTATCTTCAACAAATAGATCCCAGAAAATCAAATATTCACTTATAGAATGCTATATCTCCTTGTATAAAAAATCTCTTCAAAGGGCCAGAGAGATGGCTCAGCGATTAAGAGCACTGGCTGCTTTTGCAGAAGACCCTGATTCAGTTCCCAGCACTCGCATGGTAGTTAAAAACTATTTGTAACTCCAGTTCCAGGGGATCTAATGCCCTCTTATAACTTCCACAGACATTTTACAACACAGGTACATATACACACATACTGGCAATACACTCATTCACGTAAAATAAAAAATAGTAAAGAAAATATTTTTTAAAATCTATTCAAAATGAAGCAAAGACATTTTTTAAATTTTTTTAAATTTATTTTTTATGTGTATGAACGTACTGACTGCATGTAGGTCTGTGCACCCGTGTCGTGAGGTCAGAAGAGGGTGTCGGATGCCCCTGGAACTGGAGTTCTCCTGGAATTGGAGTTACAGAGGGTTCTCAGCCGGTATGTGGGTGCTGGGGAGCGAACCCCGGTCCTCTGCAAGAGCTAGGCCATCTCTCCAGCCCCTGAATCAAAGACATTTAATGTCATATCTGAAACCTTCAAAATGCTAGAGGAACACATAGGTAAAATGCTTCTAGATTTAGGCATAGGCAAAGAATTTCTGAAAAGAACACTAATAGCACAGGAAATAATCCCAAGAATTGACAAATCAGATACATGAAATTAAAAAGCTTCTGCACAGCAAAGGAAATAATCACCAGAATGAAGAGACAGCTACAGAAAAAAAAATATTTGCCACTACTACATCAGTCAGGGAATTAATATTTAGACTATATAAAGAACTGCAAAAATTAACACCATAAAACTAAGTCCTTCAAACAGTGAGTTAATAAACTAAATAGACACTTATTCAAAAGAAAAAACACAAACGGCCAATAAATGTTCTTTAAAGTGTTCAACATCCTTAGCCATCAGGGAACTTTAAATTAAAATGGTCTTGAAGATTCCATTTCATGCTAGTTAGTATGGCCTCGAGAAAACAAACAACAAATGTTGGTGAGGATGTTGAGAAAGAGGAACTACAACCTACTGCTTGTGGGAATGTAAACTGGTGCAGCCACAATGAAGTCAGTGTGGAGGTTCCTCAAAAAAACTAAAAATAGAACTACTATGTGACCCAGATACACCTCCTGGGTGTGTATCTGAGGGACTCTTAAGTTAACACACCACAGAGATACTTGCACACCAGGTTTATTGCTGCACTATTCATTAATAGCTAAGATATGAAATTGGCCTAGATGTCCATCAGCAGATAAATGGATTAAGAAGATGTGGTACAGATACACAATGGAATTTTATTCAGCCATGAAGAAAAACAAAATCTTGACATTTTCAGGATAATGATGCAACTAGAGATCATTTAAGCAAAATAAGTCACTCAAATACATTTTCTCTCTTATATGTGAATTATAGATTTGAAATTATGTGTGTGTGTGTGTCTATGTATGTGTGTCTGTGTAAAGGTGCTGAAATCAGAGTGGGGGCTATGAGAGGGAATGAAGAGACCTGAAGAGAAGAGGGAGGGAGAGAGAAAGAGAGAGAGAGAGAAATGAGATGCATGTGTAATGAAGTAGAAGGGAATCATTTATAGATGAGCCGGGGGTCAGCCTGATGGGAGGCAGGAGAATTAGAGGACGCAGTGGGGGAGGGGAATACATAAGAACACAGTATAAAGACACATAGGTATGAAAATACTGTAATTCAGCACTCAGAAGGCAGAGGCAGGTGGATCTTTGTGAGTTTGAGGCCAGCCTGGTCTATATATCAAATTCTAGGACAGCTGGGGCTGCAGGGTGACCCTGTCCAAAAAGACCAAAAAAAAAAAAAAAAAAAGAAGAAAGAAAAAATGCTGTAATTTAGGCTGGAAATATGGCTCAGTGGTTAAGAGCACTGGCTGGTCTTACAGAGGACCCAGGTTTGATTCCTTGCACCCACATGGCAGTGAACAACCATCTGTAGCTGCTTTTCCAGGGGATCCAACACCGTCTTCTGACCTCCTCAGACTCAATCTTCCTAAATTGGGGCATACTCTACAATAATGACATACATATGAGTCCAAACTAGGGATCCTTTCTTTTTTTTTAATTTTTGTTTATTTCTGTATGTGTATGAATGTAACCGTCTGAGACTCCAATTCCAGGAGAACTCCAGTTCCAGGGGAATCCGACACCCTTTTCTGACCTCCACGGCATTGCATGACACTGGTGCACCAACCGACATGCAGACAGTACACTCATACACATAATAAATAAATAAATAAATAAATAAATAAATAAATAAATAAATAAATAAATAAAATGACCCATGAAGAGAAATGTGGACTAGGAAGAGCTCAGTCACGGAACTGCTTGCGCGACACAAGCATGAGGTCCTGAGTTCAATCCTAGAAGCCCTGAAAACAAAAGGCCCCATGCTTAAAACCCTGCCCAGTTCTGGGGAGGTTGAAATAGGCAGATCCCTGGGGTTCACTGGCCACCAGTCTAACCTAATTAATGAGCTTCACTGTCTCAAAAAACCTGGTAGGTGTTTCCTGAGGAACAACTGAGGTTGTCCCTTGACCCCTACACATGCATGCAAGCACACCTGCACACACACATAGCCACTCATATGAACATGTATGTACCTACACATACACAAGAAAGATGAAATATGTTTTGAATATGCACACTATCAAAGGTGAGAAGAAGCTCAGGCACTGTGAGTCCTGGGTACTGAGAGAACTGGCAGGGCAGTCCTGATGTGCAAATACCTCTATACTCTTTGGAGCCTCAATTTCTCAATCTATAAAAGCACGTAGGACTACTCCCTGAAAATAAAATTCTATACCAAGGCATTTAACTTTACTCCCTAAGTTATTAGTACTTTTCCATGAACAAATTAAAGTAACAGATCCCTGATGAATGCATAATGCAGCCCTCTTTCTCAAGACTTCCTCAGTCTCCCAAGAAAATAAGAGATACACTCTTCCACGTGTACAGCAGTAACAAGTAAAAGGCTGGCAATAGATGCAGAATGAATTGTAGAGGCAATAAATGTGGTGATGGGTCAGTAAAGAAGCATGCATAAAGGAGGGAAGATAATGCAGACACCGAAGGATGGGCAAAATTTGAGTAGACAGATGAGTCATACACATTTAATGGACAGTGAACTTTATAATATATAGTTTATTATTACATAATGATTAGTGTTTCTAAAGCCATGGAGTATTTTAATCTGAAACCACTCTGGACAGACTACATTGTTTATTCAAAACTATTTGTATAAGCCTGCCATGGTGGTACATATACTTGGAAGGCAGAGGCAGGCAGATCTTTGTGAGATGGAGGCCAGCCTGGTCTACATACCAAGTTCCAGGCCAGCTATGAAAACTATAAAAAAACTATAAAAATACTCTGTCATATTGAAGGCTTGGTCTCAGCTGGTGGTGGTATTTTCAGAGTCGGTAGAAACTTTAGGAGGTGGGGCTTCTCTGGAAGATGTGTCTTTGAGGAAAGATGCTGGTCCTTTCCTCTCTCTACCATGAGATGAACAGCCAGCTTTTCCTTCCACAAACTCCTACCACCATGATGTTTTGCCTCACCTCTGGCCCAGAGCAACCAAGCCTGTCTTCCATGCACCAAAAAAGAAAAAAAAAAAAAGACGGGGCATGGTGGCGCACACCTTTAATCCTAGCACTTGGGAGGCAGAGGCAGGCGGATTTTTGTGAGTTCAAGGCCAGCCTGGTCTACAGAGCGAGTTCCAGGACAGCTGGGGCTACAGGGAGACCCTGTCTCAAAAAGACCAAAAAAAAAAAAATCCTTCCTTTTAAGATGTTTCTCTTAAGATATTTGTCACAATGACAAAAAGTTCAGCTCTATATACCTCTACACAGGCTCTTCCTCATAGGAAGAGGGTTCCTCCTACCAATTCTGATGCCAGTCACATGACTTCAGTTCNAAAAAAAAAAAAAAAAAAAAAAAAAAAAAAAAAAAAAAAAACTAAAAAGTGCTTCCCTCAAGGGAGATCTGGAAGCAAGAAGCGAGCCATTCAGATGCACCTGCATCTTCTGTACGTATCAGGAATGGGATCCATCTGAGAACACCAGACTGGGAAAGAATTAGTGACCAAAAGTTGATTTAGGCTTAAGTCTTACTGCTGATAATGTTATGCAGCTGTTGGAAATTAAAATACATGCACCTCAAGATTACTGGACAATCTATGTGCATGAGTTCTGTGATGTATTTCTCTCGTTTTGGGTGTGTGTGTGGGAGAGTGGTAAGGAATATGTGCATGTGCGTAACTTCATGATGCCTTTTGATTAGATCCAAAGATGCACCAGTGACTCTCAAGTGTTTCTGTGTGCTTTAGAAGCCTCAGAGCTGAAAGAACTTGAAGGAATGTATATAGAATTTCAAATAGTTTTGTTAGAAGGTTAGATATTCTGGTTTTCAGAAATGTGCAGGGGCTGGAGAGATAGCCTAGTGGTTAAGAGCACCGACTGCTCTTGCAGAGGACCTGGGTTCGATCCTCAGCACCCACATGGCAGCTAAGAACTGTCTGTAACTCCAATTCCGGGAGAACTCCAGTTCCAGGGGAACTCCAGTTCCAGGGGAATCCGAGACCCTCTTCTGACCTCCGCGGCATTGCATGACACGGGTGCACAAACCTACAAGCAGACAGTACATTCATACACATACAAAAATTAAATTAAAAAAGTTAAAAAAAAAAGAAATGTGCAATAAAAGTAAATTTTGTTTTAATTGTTAGCAAATAACTGTGTGTGCAGAGAAACTGTTTAAAAGTGACCCATTTGGGCCGGGCGTGGTGGCGCACGCCTTTAATCCTAGTACTTGGGAGGCAGAGGCAGGTGGATCTTTGTGAGTTCAAGGCCAGCCTGGTCTACAGAATGAGTTCCAGGACAGTTGGGGCTACAGGGAGACCCTGTCTCAAAAAGACCCCCCCCCAAAAAGCGACCCATTTGGGGGCTGGAGGGATGGCCTAGCAGTTAAGAGCGCCGACCGCTCTTGCAGAGGACCCGGGTTCGATCCCCAGCACCCGCATGGCGGCTGAGAACCGTCTGTAACTCCAATTCCAGGAGAACTCCAGTTCCAGGGGAATCCGACACCCTCTTCTGACCTCTGTGGCATTGCACGACACGGGTGCACAGACCTACATGCAGACAGTACAATCATACACACAAAAAATAAATAAATAAAATTAAAATAAAAGTGACCCATTTGATAAACCATTTTTACATTGATTACGTAGGTGGAGGTCAGCTCTCCGTCTATCATGTGGGTCTCTGGAACTGAATGCAGGTTGTCAGGCTTGGCAGCAAACACCTTTACCCATCCATCCAGTCTGCATAGGCCTTATGTGTTTTCCTTCTTACATTCATTTGTGTGTATACACTCCATGATACCCATGATGGTGGTTAGAGGATGAACTCAGAAGGTCCAGGCTTAATGTCTAATGTTACATACTGAGTCATCTCAATTTTTTATTTTATTTTTTTTGTCTTTTTGAGACAGGGTCTCCCTGTAGCCCCAGCTGTCCTGGAATTCACTCTGTAGACCAGGCTGGCCTTGAACTCACAAAGATCTGCCTGCCTCTGCCTCCCAAGTGCTAGGATTAAAGGCGTGCGCCACCATGCCCGGCTGCCATCTCAATTTATTAAAGACAGACCTCATTATACTGTAGCCCAAGATGGCCTCAAACTCAGAAATCTGCCTGCCTCTTCCTCAGATGTAGGGATTAAAACTATGTGCCTCTGCACCCCTCTTGATTTTGTTTTGTGAGACAAGATGTCTCTGAGGCTGGTCCTCCTGTCTCCACCCCCCCAAATTCTGAGACTATAGGCAGGTGTGGCATGCCCCCCAAAATGTTGGTTTTAATTTTGTATTCTTGCTATGACCAATTTATCACTATCTTCATAGAATGTAAGTACGTGACATTGCATTAGGTGTTCTATTGTCTTGCTAGGAAGAAACTTGAGCTAGTTTTAAAAATAAGTATACAATATTTGAACACACTAACTTTTCACCAATTGAGCTACAGTCCCCTGAGTCACATGATTGATTCTCCTGACAATCAACTGCATCCTGAGCCCACTTCCTGCCAATTGATCTCATTAGCATTTGGACATTCCAAGAATTATTCTTAATGGTCATCGCCATGTGATTTCTGTTCCACCAATCTCTGCTTTATAATATTATGGAAAATTGTAGAAATAAAACAAGTTCTAAAAAAAAAACAACTTCATGCAGAAAAACCAAAATGATCAGTTACATATGAATTCAATACTGAGCAAAACCTGGAGAGAAGAGCTGGAAATGACTGATAATTAGAGAGAGAGAGAGAGAGAGAGAGAGAGAGAGAAAGAAACAGTAGTACAGGGCCGGTGAGATGGCTCAGGGGGTAAAGGTGCTTGCTGCCAAGTCTGATGATTTGAGTTCAGTTCCTAGGACCTGTATGCTAACATTACAATTACCTGAACAAAACTCCTGACTCTTAAATTTATTTATTTATTTAATTTATTTTTTGGTCTTCTTGAGACAGGGTCTCCCTATAGCCCCCAGGCTGTCCTAGAACTTACTATGTAGACCAGGCTGGCCTTGAACTCACAGAGATCTGCCTGCCTCTGCCTCCCAAGTGCTGGGATTAAAGGCGTGTGCCACCACGCCCTGCGTTTAATTTTTAAGAGTAGGCTTGAGAATATTTGTTCACTGACTGAAACAGTGAACTTCTGCTCAAAACAGTCAACTTCCTCATGCAGAATATTGAGAAAGACTGAGAAAGAGATGAAAAGCATGTTTGGCAGAATGCATGAGCTCTGGTGGGGTGGAGGAATGGGGGGGTATGGGTCTAGATTTGTTAAAAAAAATAAAAATAAATTTATGTGGAAAAAAAAAAGAGAGTATTTGTTCTCCCAGATATCTCTTAGAACCATGCTTTCTCCTGAACTGTGCTGATCAAATTGTCTTGCTGGAACTCCGTCCCTGAAACTGTGTCCTTGAGTCAAGCTGCACCCGTGATTTTGTTCAAAATGGTTTCTACAGCTTCATTTGGGAAAGTACAAGCTTAGCTCCACCCTAGTCTTAACAAACCATCTGCCCTTTTCGTCCTTTCTTGTAAAATATCTTACTCACCCTCCTTTGCAATCTTCATTCTGTGCCATGGAGATGAGTGCACTGCCTTCCAATAATTTGATATGTGAATTCTCAAGCAGACCCACATCCCTTCATTATCTTTTTGGGTGGAGTACCAAACTACCCAGGATACATTTCCTTCCAGGTGGAAGGAAAGAACTGACTCCTGCAAGTTGTCCTCTGACCTCCATATGTGCACCATGCCATGTAATTGTAAATAAATAAATAGCGATACTTCTGATGTCCTCTATATTGAAGTTAACTGTTTACACAACATGTTGCTATATATTATCTTAGCCAGGCCTGGAGGCAGTGCTTTTCCAGAATATTCTGTTGTTATTGTTGTTTTTGTTTTTTGAGACAGGGTCTCACTATGTAGCCCCAGGGGGCCTAGAACTCAATCTATAGACAGGGCTGACCTCCGACTCACAGAGATCCATCTACTTCTGCCTCTGCCTTCCATGTGCTAAGATTAAAGGCTGGCACCACCATGCCTGACTTCAGAGAAGAGCCAGCTTGGTTTTCAGGATGAAATTTTGCTTGTCTATTCTATAGTGGCCCTAGAGCTTGACGAACAGCTATGAGGCTGTAGGCTTCCTTTGAAGACCCCCCTTCCTCTAATTTTGAATCCTTTACTCATGTTGGTAGGGTTAAATTACTTTTTTTTTTTTTTTTTCTTTCTTTCTTTCTTTCTTTCTTTCTTTCTTTCTTTCTTTCTTTTCTGTATTTTTGAGACAGGGTCTCCCTNGTTTTTGTAACTCCAATTCCAGGAGAACCCAGTTCCAGGGGATCCGACACCCTCTTGCTGACCTCTGGTGCATTGCACGACACGGGTGCCCAGACCGACATGCAACCGACCCCAAGTCACATTCCAACACAAAAAATAAATAATAAATAATAAATAAAAGTGACCCATTTGATAACCATTTTTTAACATTGATTACGTAGGTGGAGGTCAGCTCTCCTGCTCTACCATGTGGGTGCCTCTGGAACTTGGAATGCAGTTGTCAGGCTTGGCAGGCAAACCCTTACCCATCCATCCATCTGCAGGGCCTATATGTGTTTTCCTTCTTTACATTTCATTTGGGTGTATGAACCCATGATACCCATGATATGTGGTTTTAGAGGATGACCTCAGAAGGTCCAGGCTTAATGATTCAAGGAACTACGTGGTCATCTCAATGTTTTATTTTATTTTTTTTTGTCTTTTTTGAGACAGGTCCCCTGTAGCCCAGCTGTCCTGGATTTCACTCTGTAGGACCAGGTGGCCTTGACTCACAAGATTGCCTGCTTGCCTCTGCCCCCAAGTGCTTAGGATAAAAGGCGTGCGCCACCCATGCCGCGGCATGCATCTCAATTTATTAAAGACAGACCTCATTATACTGTAGCCCAAGATGGCCTCAAACTCCAGAAATCTGCCTGCTCTTCCGTCCCCCCAGATGTAAGGGATTAAAACTATGTGCACTCTGCACCCCTTTTTGATTTTGTTTTGTGAGACAAGATGTCTCTGAGGCCTGGTCCTCCTGTCTCCACCCCCAAATTCTGAGAATATAGGCAGGTTTGTGGCATCCCCCCAACAATGTTGGTTTTTAATTTGTATTTCTTGCCTATGAACCAATTTATCACTATCTTCATAGAATGTAAGTACGTGACATTGCATTAGGTGTTCTATTGTCTTGCTAGGAAGAAAAACTTGAGCGAGTTTTAAAAATAAGTATAAATATTTGAAACACTAACTTTTTACACAATGAGCTACATCCCCTGATCACTGATTGATTCTCCTGACAATCAACTGCATCCTGAGCCCACTTCCTGCCAATTGATCTCATTAGCATTTGGACATTCCAGAATTATTCTTAATGGTCATCGCCATGTGATTTCTGTTCCACCAATCTCTGCTTTATAATATTATGGAAAATTGTAGAAATAAAACAAGTTCTAAAAAAAACAACTTCATGCAGAAAAACCAAAATGATTCAGTACATATGAATTCAATACTGAGCAAAACCATGGAGCAGAAGAGCTGGGAAATGACCTCTGATCAATAGAGACGAGAGAGAGATGGACGAGAGAGAGAGAGAAACAACGTAGTACAGGGCCGGTGTGAGATGGCTCATGGGGTGTAAACGGTGCTTGCTGCCAAGTCTGATGATTTGAGTTCCGTTCCAGGACCTGTATATCTAACATTACAATTACCTGAACAAAACTCCTGACTCTTATAAATTTATTTTATTTATTAATTTATTTTTGGTCTTCTTGAGACAGGGTCTCCCTATAGCCCCCCGGCTGTCCTAGGAACTCACTATGTAGACCAGGCTGGCCTTGAACTCACAGAGATCTGCTGCCTCTGCCTCCCAAGTGCTGGGATTACAAGGCTGTGCCACCACGCCCTGCGTTTAATTTTTAAGAGTAGGCTGAGAATATTTGTTCACTGACTGACTGAACACAGTGAACTTCTGCTCAAAAACAGTCAACTTCCTCATGCAGAATATTGAGAAAAACAAGACTGAGAAGAGATGAAAAAGAATGTTGGCAGAATGCATGGCTCTGGTGGGGGTGAGGAGGAATGGGGGGTATGGGTCTAGTTGTTAAAAAAAATAAAAATAAATTTATGTGGAAAAAAAAAAGAGAGTATTTGTTCTCCCAGATATCTCTTAGAACCATGCTTTCTCCTGAACTGTGCTGATCAAATTGTCTTGCTGGAACTCCGTCCCTGAAACTGTGTCCTTGAGTCAAGCTGCACCCGTGATTTTGTTCAAAATGGTTTCTACAGCTTCATTTGGGAAAGTACAAGCTTAGCTCCACCCTAGTCTTAACAAACCATCTGCCCTTTTCGTCCTTTCTTGTAAAATATCTTACTCACCCTCCTTTGCAATCTTCATTCTGTGCCATGGAGATGAGTGCACTGCCTTCCAATAATTTGATATGTGAATTCTCAAGCAGACCCACATCCCTTCATTATCTTTTGGGTGGAGTACCAAACTACCCAGGATACATTTCCTTCAGGTGGAAAAAGAAAGACTGACTCCTTGCAAGTGTTCTTGACCTCCATATGTGCACCATGCCATGTAATTTGAATAAATAAATAGCGATACTTCTGATGTCCTCTATATTGAAGTTAACTGTTTACACAACATGTTGCTATATATTATCTTAGCCAGGCCTGGAGGCAGTGCTTTTCTCAGAATATTCTGTTGTTATTGTTGTTTTTTGTTTTTTGAGACAGGGTCTCCTATGTAGCCCCAGGGGGCCTGAACTCAATCTCTAGACAGGGCTGACCTCCGACTCACAGAGATCCATCTACTTCTGCCTCTGCCTTCCATGTGCTAAGATAAAGGCTGGCACCACCATGCCTGACTTCAGAGAAGAGCCAGCTTGGTTTTCAGGATGAAATTTTGCTTGTCTATTCTATAGTGGCCCTAGAGCTTGACGAACAGCTATGAGGCTGTAGGCTTCCTTTGAAGACCCCCCTTCCTCTAATTTTGAATCCTTTACTCATGTGGTAGGTTTTAAATTACTTTTTTTTTTTTTTTTTTTGGTCTTTTCCAGACAGGGTCTCCCTGTAGCCCCAGCTGTCCTGGAACTCACTCTGTAGACCAGGCTGGCCTTGAACTCACAAAGATCCACCTGCGTCTGCCTCCCAAGTGCTAGGATTAAAGTCGTGCGCCACCACGCCCGGCTTAAATTACTTTCTGAAGTATGTGATAGAGGGCCTTCCTTCTTCACTGTCTCTATTCCTTTCAGTCAAGGTTTATTTTCTATGGCAAATTCTGTGATTGGGGTTTAGGTGAAGGACTGAAAAACATAAGAAGGGGAAAATCAAGGAAAGGAACAGTATAAAGAATGAGGGGGAAAAATGAACAAAATAGCTCCTCAGATATAGTCCTGAATACAGCGCCCTCCCTTCCGGGGATCCTCTGCCCCCAACAAAGGCTCCCTAGCATGAAATGTGAAAGGGAAGTTGCAGAGCTCAGCCTGAGTCGGTGAGGCACAGCCCAAGAAGCGCAGTTCACAGGAGGTGACTTCTAGGGCTCGGACTTCCCCCTTGGCATCCTGGTCCTGAGGCTACAGTTGGTCATGGTAGTTCTGTCAGAGAAAGTAACCCAGGGCTACTAGGGTCTCGCTAACAACTCCTCTCCAAGCTTCTGAGACCACTGCCTATTGATAGACTACTAGGGATCAGAGTCTCTCCCCCAGGAACATCCCACTTTAACTTGAGCCTCATTAGATCCCAGCTTCCTTGTTCACAAAGTTTGAGACTTTTAAAACAACACATGCTCCTCCCATCCATTGAAGCCAACATTTATGAAACACTACATGTCGAGAGCATTCTAAGCTCTTTAAATGAATTAACCCAAGAGCATAACTTGCTGTTATTATACCCATAGTATAGATGAGGAGGATACGAATTCTGGTGCAGTTGTGATTTATAATGAAATGATCCAAAGGGATGTCCTGACAGCTTCTGAAGCAACCGAAGAGACTGGAAGACTGAGATCTGAACAAATGTCATACTGAAGATGGCAGGCTGGCAGGACAGTACAGCCAGCCTCTTCTTCTCAAGGTAAAAGGATATTTACCCAAGGGATAGACTATTGGATTGGGAACTAGGGGAGGTAGAGCCCAAGACCTAAACCTTTCCCTGATTAACCAAGTAACCTTGAACAAGGCACCCCTCTGGGCCTAGGTTTCCTACGCAAGGGCGGTTGGGGGCTGGGACAGGACCTCTAGGCAGCTCACCATGTGCTAACCACATGAAGCCAAATGCTTGTTCAGGGCTGGCCTTTCCAAGCTCCACCACACCTTCATTAAGTAAATGATACATTTCATTTCATTGCACTTTTGATCCATTTCATTACAGAGAATAATTGCACCAGAAGTTCTCCGTTTCCTCATCTGCAGCAGGGGTGAGTAAGGAATGACCTTTATAAAGTGCAACAGCAGCACCTCTAGTCACAGGCCCCTACTCTATGGAGAGGATGGTAGTGGTGTTCCAAGGCTGTGAGCTGGAGGCTGAAAGTTAGGCTTTTCTCTTCAACAGCTAGCATGGCAAGCAGGGTGCAGGACCACCAGGAGCACCTCTCAAACCCTGACCAATTGCTGATGAAGAGGGATCCAAATGGCCAGCGGCTGAGGGCTCACTCATGCTCACTCATGGGGGGGCTTCTCCCCCCGCCCCCCTCCCGGCTCATTCTGCTTCTGTGCCTGGACTTGGCTTCCCCTGAGCCTCCATCTTCATAGGGCGAGCCTCCTCTTCTCCACAGGAATGCATGGCCCTTCACGTGGGCTCTAGGACCGCCAGGCTTCCTTGAACAGAGTTTAGAAAAGGTTGCTGCTTGGAAGACCACACCCTTGGCCCCTGCCCCTGTTCCAGGCACAGAATACAGGGTCTTCTCTTAGTTCTCAAGGCTGTAAGGTTTCTAATATTCAATGCCAAAGGCCTAGGGTAGGCAAAGGACAAGAGGAAACAAGTCGGAAGTGGCCTAAGATTCTCTAGGAGGGGCGTCCCCTAACTTAACTCCCAAAGAGAGGAGGGGCACTCACTGGCCACAACTTCCCTTAGCTTTTTATTTTTTGTACTTATTTATTATTTGGGGAGGGTGCCATGTGGCATGGATGGAGTTCAGAGGATAGATAACCTTGTGGAGTCAGTTCTCTACTTCCACCTTTACATGGGGCCCAAGGATCACACTCAGGTCACCAAGCCACGAGCACCTTTCCCTGCTGATCCATCTTGCCAGCCTGTGTCCTTTTACATTAGCATGTATGGCCATTGATTTCCTCCTCTCGCAAACTGTCCATTTCAGAGTCAGCTCTGAGCATGCCATGACACCAATAACCAAAGGCCGAGTGTTTGTCTCAAAACAAAATAAATTTTTTCCCCTTATATGGATCGTCCCATTCTCTTGCTAAACAGGAAACTGTTGAAGCTTTGCCTCTGCCTTTCAAGCTCACTGGGGGCATCAAAGTCTGGGATGAGAGCACCCCACTACGTAAGTAATAATCATATGTGATAAAGCACCAAGGGCGAGTCATAGATGGAGGCAGAGATGGGAGTCGACCTTTAGAAGGAGTTCCTCCCAAGACTGAAGACTTTAAATTAAGCATACAATTAAAGTGGCCTTCAAGTCTATAGGATGTGGTTTCATCAGGCAGCAAAACCAAATCATCCCTGTGTTTATTTTTTAAAAGTCAATGACCTATGAATAAACAGCTCTTGACATTGAAAATTGCCACATTAAGTACCCAGCTCTCTGCCAGATTAGAACAGGCTCCAGACTTCTTCCAGATTGCCACCTAGGATGGATATGATGGCAAACAATGCTGTAAAAGTAAGTAATCTGCTCTATAATTATTTTAGCGGCTGCAACTGCCAAGGAGCAGGATCACTTATGAAAAAGGATGCAGTCGCTCCTTATTAAAAATGCATGAATATACAGTCTCTTGATTGTGGAAATAATCAGCAGACTGTCTAATGTAACAAGACTTAGCCACAGAAAGAATTAATTAGGGTGAAATTGATTAAGGAGAAGAGGGTAAAAAAAATCTATCTGTGAGGATTCAGGCTCTGACTAAATTCAAGCATTAATTTTCACATTCTTTTTAAATTAAGAGCTTCATTTCAATGCTGTGCATTAATATTCCTACACACCCCACCCTCTTTTAACTGGAGAGAAATGCAGGCATTTCCAGTAAAAGCTAAAGAGCCTGTTCTTGTAGATTTAAAAAAGGATTTTCAGAAGGTTAGAGGTTTTGTGATTATTTTAAATAAAAGATGGAGGCAGGGTCAATAGTAAAATCAAATATTTTCTTGTCTTGAGCACTGGAGATTTTTGTTAGTCACTAAAGCTAAAGAAAGCATATATCACCAATTATAGGACAGTGTTTTGTTTTTTCCTTTTCCAGTGGTGACCTGCTACAGGACAGATACCTGGGAGGGGCCACACATCCCACACTGGCCTTGAGGCAGAGCCATTATCAAACCAGAGACCCACATGTAATTATCTGCCATCTCCGGAGAGGCCTCTAGGGACAGGGACTCCACCACTCCCTTGGTAACAGGGATGGGTCACCAACAGACAGCTAATATATTTCCAGCTTCGAGGACTCCCACCCCACCCCCCTTCCTCCTCCCTCCCTGCAGCTGCTGAAAGACTGCAGAAGGTTCCCACACCATTGATTTTCCTCTTTCTCTTGGTCTCCATTAGGAACCAGCTTGAGGTTTCCAGCCCTCTGTCTCGGCTGTACTTATGTTTCACAGGTCACTGGCCTTTTCTTGCTTCTCTGCTGTCTGTAGTGTTCTCTCTACAGACTTGCCTTCTGTCCTCTGGCTGCTAAAGTGGAGTACATCCTTTTGTCTGGGATGGGAAGGTGGCTGAAGGTGAGAAGTGTCTGAAGGGATCTGAGCTTCCTCCAGGATGCTGTCTCTATCACCACCTTGAATGCTATAGTTCCATTCTGCCTGGTACAAGGTTCAAAGTCACCAGCTTTATTGGCAAAAATGGACAGAGGTGAGGAGTTCTTCAAGTCCTTCATTTTGTCTGAATATGATCTTGTTTTCTCTTGGCTCCCATTTTACCTGGAACCCGAGCTACTCACAGAAGCCTTCGGGCAGAGAGGCCATGAGAACAAGAAACAGTCAACTTCTGACTTGGGATGCTGTCAAGAGATGATCTACTAGAGGAGATATAATCATCCACCCATCTCCTGAAAGGCCTCTGGGGACAGAGACTCTACCACTCCCTTGGTAACCGGGATGGGTCACCAACTAGCAGCTAACACCTTCTCAGCTTCAAACTGCTCCTCTCTCCGTCCTCTGCAGCGGTTGAAAGGCTGGAAAGCTTCCTGCACATTTCCCAGACAGAGGAAACCATGTTAGAGGATCTGGGAGCAGTAAATAGGGCTTCATGTTCCTGAGCCTATGAGGAAAGTCCCATATGGAAGCTATCCAAGGTATCCCCATCCCCACAAAGCCGAATCTGCCAGTCTCTACTGCTTCAGGCTGGGCAGATGACACAGGAGGGTGCTGGATAGGTACACTACCATGGAGTGGGGGGACTTATTACTCAGAGCCTGGGAAGAAATCCAGACATGTCCTTAAATTACCTCCAGGGGCGCAGCCATACCATCCTGTCTGGCTCCACTGCCCACACCACCCCCATAGTATGGGACTTTGAAGGACAGAGGAGGGATGTGCAGAGGTGGCAGGTCGCTCTTCTCTCAGGAAGCTCCTTGAGCTCTAGGCAAATTTAGGATGCAAATGGTTCTGTGGGAGCAGGGATAGCTAAAGCAGCCAGCCCCCCAAAGCAGATAGTTATGGGGGAGTATAGAATCCCAGGCTTAGCTGAAAAATGTGGTACCCGATGTAAAAATTTTACAGGATGTGGGGCATGGCAGCTCATGCCTTTAATCCCAGCACTGGAGACACAAAGGCAAGTTGATCTCTGAAAAACCCACACAAACCTGATGACCTGAGTTACATCCCCCAGAACCCCCAACACAACTGACAAATGCTATGGCATGCATCTGTAATCTTAGCACTCCTACCTCGACATGGGAGGTAGAGACAGTACACTGGCTGAGCTAGCCTGGAGTAACACCAGAACACAAGGGAGACCCTACTCAACAAGGTGGAGGGTGAGAACCGACTCCTGAAGCTGTCCTCAGACCTCCACCGGTGCACTCCACACACATGCACCCACACACACACAACTGAAAAAAAAAAACTTTGAAAAAAATGTCACAGGGGACTATAGAGATGGCTCAGTGGTTAAGAGAACTGACCCAAGTTCAGTTCCCAGCACTCGCATGGTGCCAAACAACTATCTGTGATTCCAGTTCCAGGGGATCTGACACCCTCTTTTGACCTCCTCAGACATTGCACATGAGTGTACTTACATACATACAGGCAATACACATACACATAAAAAATAATAAGGCCGGGCGTGGTGGCACATGCCTTTAATCCCAGTACTCGGGAGCCAGAGGCAGGTAGATCTCTGTGAGTTCAAGGCCAGCCTGGTCTATATAGGGAGCTCCAGGCCAGCTGAGACTAAAGGGAGACCCTGTCTCAAAAAAACAAATAATAAAATAAAAAAATAAAAGAATAAATAGCCAGGTGTGGTGGCACATACCTTTAATCCTAGCACTTGGGGGTCAGAGGCAGGTGGATCTTTGTGAGTTCAAGGCCAGCCTGGTCTACAGAGCAAGTTCCAGGACAACTGGGGCTACAGGGAGACCCTGTCTCAAAAAGACCAAAAAAAAAATAATAATAGGTAAAATATTTTTTGAAAATGTCACAGGTTGCAGTATCATAACATTAATTCAACTGAAGTAAATGAAAAGCAGGATAGTGTATCACAAAGCATTAAATTGTCACCAATTTAGCATTGGATGACATGGGTGAAAGAAAGGGAACCTTGTGAACTAGAGTGTGATAGTCAGAAAGGCCCTAGAGAGCAGGTGGGACACCTGGTGGACTGAGGCAAGCAGGAAAGGCTTCTACTGGAGGATGGACCCAGCAGGTAGAGGCTGCAAAGCAAGGAGGCTGGCAGCCCAGCTGGGGAGGAAGAGAAGCCAAAGTTAGCAAGGCCAGGTTTAAAAGTAGGACTTGTGAGCGCCACAACGTGTCCTGGGGAGCTGGTTATAACCAAGGTTCCAGCTGGGCAAAAGAGTATATACCGTAATCCTAGCACTTGGAAGGTGAAGGCAAGAGGATGTGGAGTTCATAGCAAGTTCAAGGCCAGCCTGGGTTATATGATCCCTTGTCTAAAAAACACAATTGAGAAGTGAAAGTTCTAGCCATGTGTGTTAGTGCATACCTGTAATCCCCGCACTTGGGAAGTGAGGATTGCCTTGAGTTCAAGGTTAGCCTGAGCTATATAGCAAGTTCCAGGCCAATTCGAGATACAAAGGAAGGCTCTGTCTCAAAGAGCACAGGAGGTTCTCAGGACCCAACTGGTGTGTGGGGAGTAGCCAGGACCCTCTAAACAAGCACTCTAGGTAACTCCTGTGACACACACATTTACAGAAGGTCCTTTGCTATATCTGACTCTCCTATGCAGTGGGTGTGGCCTGTGAGTAGAGCTAAGGTTTTGTTTGTACATGGAAGTCCCAGACCTCAGAGGTTTCCTGAGCCTCCACATGGGTGTTGAACTTGGTCTCCTAGGAACCTGGAGTCCAGGACAGCAAATCATTTTGACTACGCTATAGCTGAAGGTAAAGCAATCCTGAGAAAACCCTACTAAGCTGCGTTACATCTTGGAATCACAGGCCCCCTCTTGAGCTATCCCAGTTGCTAAAAGTGTAGCAAACAGAATCTTTTTTACATCATGAAAGTGTTCAGCCCCCCTTAGCATGGGACGACCATGCATTGAATCCTGGACTTGCCCTCGGGAGGCAGAGGCAGGCGGATCTCTGTGAGTTCAAGGCCACACTGGTCTACATATCGAGCTCCAGGCCAACTGGGACTAAAGGGAGACCCTGTCTCAAAAGACCCCCCCAAAAAACTATATAAATTAATATATAATATAAATAACATATGTAAATATACATATATTGAGAGAGAAGATGAGAAACAGAGCTTATACACACAAGCAGAAAATGTTAACATTTGACGAAGTTAGAGGAAGGATTTATAGGTTTTCTTGTTCTATCAACTTTTTTTCAGTGTTTGGAAATTTTCCCAGTAAAAACTGAGAAGTTGAACAGTTTAGTAGAAAAAATATGTAATGGAGAACCCGTATGGTGCTAACAACCATCCATCATTCCAATTCCAGGGATTCTTCCTCTGAGCTCCTTGGACACTACACAACATGGGTGTTCTTGCACATATGTAGGCAAAACACTCATACACATAAAATAAAGATAATAAAATGTTTTCTGGGGCTGGAGAGATAGTCTAGTGGTTAAAAATGCCGACTGCTCTTGTAGAGGACCCCAGTTCGATCCCCAGCACCCACATAGCGTTTGAGAACCATCTTTAACTCCAGTTCCAGGGGAATCCGACACCCTCTTCTGAACCTCTGCGGCATTGCACGACACGGGTGCACAGACCTACATGCAGACAGTACATTCATACACATAAATAAATAAATAAATAAATAAATAAATAAATAAAATTAAAAAATAAATAAAATGTTTTCTTAAAGGATCACAGACCTACATGCAGACAGTACATTCATACACATAAATAAATAAATAAATAAATAAATAAATAAATAAATAAATAAAATTAAAAAATAAATAAAATGTTTTCTTAAAGGATTGAAAAAGCCAGGTGTGGTGGTGTATGCCTTCAATCCCAGCACTCGGGAGGCAGGGGCAGCAGGATCTCTGAGTTCAAGGTCAGTCTGGTCTACATAATGAATTCCAGGCCAGCTGAGGCTACAGGAAGTCCTCAAAAAACATCCTTGATGGGTTTTTAACTAATTAATTTGTTAATTGTGGTGTTGTTGTTTGAGACAGGATCTCCCTATAGCCCTAGCTGGCCTGGAACTTACTATGTAAACCAAGCTGGCCTCTATTTCACAGAGGTTCACCTGCCTCTATGCCTCAAGTGCTGGAATTAAAGGCATGTACCATCATGCTGAACTTAATCATAAAGTTCTAATCAGTCGACTGGGTAGAATCTTTAACTTTGTGTGGCTTTTTCCTGGGACTGCAAATCCTCCTGTCTTAGCCTCCTGAGTATTGAAATTATAGTTCTACTTTGTTTTTGTGTTTGTTTTTTATTTTATTTATTTATTTTTGTATGTGTATGAATGTACTGTCTGCATGCAGGTTTGTGCACCCATATAGTGCAATGCCTCGGAGGTCAGAAGAGGGCATTGGATTCCCCTGGACCTGGAGCTAAAGATGGTTCTCAGCCACCACGAGGGTGCTGGGGATCGAACCTGGGTCCTCTGAAAGAGCAGTCAGCGCTCTTAACCGCTAGGCCATCTCTCCAGCCCTACAATGCCACTTTGTGTAACACACACACACACACACACACACACACACACACACACGGAGGTTTTCATTGGAAATTCCCAATCCTTCTTTCCATTAAGGACTCCGACCCCAACTCTAGTTGGCACAGGGGAAAACAGAGTCAGTAGTGAGCCACTATTTCAAATCAAAGGTCTTTATCCCATGTGAACAAGGTTGGGTCCGGTTAAGAACTAATTCCTCCTTGCTGCAATGGGGAGGTGTAGCTTTGTCATTTAGGTGAGTGTGGGGGCCCGGAGGAGAAGAGCAAGGTGGAGAGAAGGGGAAAGCATTCCTGACTTCTGACTCGGTGGGGTCGGGGCTAGGACAGCAAAAGGCCTGGCCAGGAGGCTGAGGGATGGCTTGTGCTGGGAAAAGCAAGAGGAGCCCCTCCCTTCCAGATCGAGGTGATGGGGTACAGAGTCACTGAATATTTAATTGATGGAAAATTGGATCTGGTGGTGACGCTCAGGATGTGGATTCTAATTTCATGGCCAGTGTACCCAGATGACTGATCAGGGAACAGAAAAAAAAAAACTTATTGTTCCCCCACCACCACCAACACACACACCTGGTTTCTTGTCATAGGAGGGTATACAGGTGCCAACCTCCTTTTCCAAGCAAGGTCAACCCATGCTGTGCTCTGGATTTGGGAAGATGAACAAACTCTCCTGGAAACCCAGCCAGACCCCATTGTTTCACAGGCTCCAAACCACCTCCATTTCAGTTACTCAGCAGACATTGTTCATACCTATTAAGAGCTAGCATTAAACACAATGTTCAATACCAAGGAACCACAGGGGTCTCTCTGTAAGACAGCTTAGGAAAACAGACTTGCTAAGGAGTCTCCAACTGTGGGGACCACAAAGCACTGTGGAAGCCAGGGTCTGATCCAGCTTCCAGGGCCTGAGCTTCAGAGATGCCTGGTGCTAACACAGCCCCAGACAGAGAAGAAAGGGAGGCCGCTGCCAGACCCCAACTGAAGAAGGCACTAAAGAAGGCGGGGACCTTGGTGGGAGCTCATGCTCTCTTCCAGGGGTGAGAATACAAAGGAGATATTAGAGCTGCTAATTGCATAGACAAAGCCATTCCAAGTGGGAACGAGTGCAAAGGATTTTAGATGCGAGAACTCAGGATCATGGAGAATAGCTAACAATTTGGAAAGATTGGAACAATGAAGGCACAAAGGGAGCACAGCAGCTACCAGGAATAACAAAGGCAGAGTTACCCACTTTGCTTTGTCTCTAAAGGGTAGTGAAAAGGATAATGTTTAATGTCCTATCTTTCCACCCAGGTGGCGTCTCCAAATCCTAAGCGCTCATCTGCACAAGGCTAGAGCTGCTGTACTGTTAGCCTGGCACCATTGTGGGCCTGGAGGTGACAGCAGACAGTGGGACAGAACCTGCTGTCAAGGAGCAGTGCAGAGAGTAGTGGGGGAGACTGATAGTGATTGTGTAAATAAACATGGAAATGACAGAGCTTGCCAACAGTGGTAGGTGCTGTGATAACAAGAAAACACAGGACACAGGATTTGGGGGCTAGATTGCTTGCCTAGTACCCAAGAGGCCTTGGGTTCAATCCCTAGCACCAAAACAAATGAATGAATTGAATGAATGAATAAATAAACAAACAAACAAATAAATATCACAGAAATGGAAGAGCAGTCGGGGAGGGGAGGGAGCCTATTAGGGAGGAGGCAATCAGGGAAGGGTTCCAGGAAGAGAGGAGATTTGAGCAGTGATCTGAAGGATCAAGACAGGGAGGCAGAAGTAAGTAGAAGGGTTTCAGCAAAGTCTGAGGCAGAAACTAGCTGTTGGGGGGATTCAAGAAGGCAGGGTGTGGCTTGAGGTTCAGATGAGGTTCAGGAGCAGAGAGGGCAGGAAGACCTATAGGCTCAGATTGGGTCTCATTCAGCATGCAGCTTGCGGTCGCCACATCCCAGCCCCCAGACACTCGGGGGCTTCAAGGAGTTTCTCAGATGGCCTTTATCTGATTCCTAGCTCTGGTTGGAGCTCGCCATGGCCCTCACCATGGCCTTTATCTGATTCCTAGCTCTGGTTGGAGCTCCCCCTGGCCCTCACCATGGCCTTTATCTGATTCCTAGCTCTGGTTGGAGCTCCCCCTGGCCCTCACCGTCTCTCCCAGCTTTCCTGTAAGCCTCTGAAGACATGGCCCCAGCCTCCACTCCCACTCTGTCCCTGGCTCTCAGGAATGCTGGACCACTAAATGTACTTTGGCTGCACTGAATGGCAGTCCCCAAGCTGGCCAGGGGGCGAGGGCTGGGTTACAGCAGTCAGGCTTTAGCTAGTCAGAGAATAGATAGCACTGAAATGACATTGCCCTTTCTGTAACATGCAGTGGAGGTCTGGGTCCTCCTCACTCTCTGTGGAGTAATGGAGGCCAGGGAGGGCAGTGCCCTGGGCGTTTGGGCTTTTAGATTGCTATGAAAGGATGAGAAAACCAAGAAGGCCCCAGTGCACTTCCTAGGATTGGAAGAACCACTCAAAGAACTTGGTGTCTGGCAACCCTGGAAGAGATCTTGCTGTTCAGAGGGGTGGCTCTCCAGCCTGTCATTCGGATAGAGCTGGCAATCTCCCAGGGGAGCAGGCTAAGCCCTTTTCTGGACTGAAGCATGCATGTCTCTGCTTTGAATGCTAACTTTTTCCTTTGTCATCAAAGATGAAGCACCCAAGCCTCGTCAAGCAGATATATGTGTCTGAACATTGTCACCCACCAAGACAGAGCCCACCATGATTCTATGGGGGTCACAGTCAGTGAAGTGCACAGGATGGGACCACCAGAGGGAGCTGCCCCAGACCCCAGCCCTGGAATGAGGAAGTACTAAGTCCACGCTGATCCCCAGCAGATGTTATGAGAACTATTTCAGCATGGGTGCCATTCCCTCACGAGCCATTGTAGACTCCTCTTCTCTATCAGCCAAAAGGATCCTTCTTACTCTCAAGTATCCCACTGTTTGGGGGTCACCTTTTATTCATTCTCATGGGCAGGGAGAAGACATTCTGATCCAGCAACTGGGCCTGATGAGTCCTCAGAGAATAGAAGCCAGCCTGTGACCTCTGTTCCCCAGCTTACAGCTAAAGTACTTTGTGTTTGTTTTTAGTTTAATTTGGTTTGTTTTTTTGAGACAAAATCTTACTATGTAGCCCAGGCTGGCCTCAAATTCACAATCCTGCTTCAGCCTCCTGAGTAGTGGAATTATAGACATGCAGCACCACATTTGACTCTTTCTTGTTCAGAGCTGAAAACCTTTCAATGCCTCTGCTTTTCCATCTCAGTGACCACATTGACATTCGTCCCCAGAAGGTGGAGGAGCAGAGGGAAGCCTGAGCCAAGTTTTCCATGTCCCTGCCTCTGGATCACAGAGCTGGAGAAGCAAAAAGTGCTGAAGTACCAACTACATAGCCCAAGGAGTGGGGTTCTGAAAAGCGAGCCAAACATCAGGACTGGGGCAGAGCTGCTGGAACTAGCCAACACCCTGAAAGGGGAAAGCAAGATGCAGAGGGCCCACCCTGATGAGGTCAGGAAGTAGAAATTGGCTAGGCAGCTTAGGGTAAAGATCCCAAAAGAAAAGTGACCAGTTTCTTTCTCAGTGAAGGGCTAGAAATTTCCTTGCACCTGCCAATACACTTTCCCTAACCTGAGGCCGGAGAAGCCAGAATTATCCAATCCAAAGATGTCTCTAGTTCTGCCATAGCTTGAGGTTGGGGATGCCAATAAGGGGGCCTTTTTCTTTTATTGTTGTTGTTGTTCTTTCCATATCACTTTCCCTGAAGTAGAGACTTGTTCCTGGAAGACCTGGTGAGGATGTGCTCAGAACCTAGACCTGGACACCTGGAATGGAAACTGGATCTATCAACTCATCTCCCCCTCCCCTTCCCCTTCCACCTCGCCCTTAAAATTTTTTTATTTATTTATTTATTTTTATTTTATTTTTTTATGTGTATGTATGTACTGTCTGCATATAGGTCTGTGCACCCATGTCATGTAATGCCACAGAGGTCAGAAGAGGGTGTCGGATTCCCCTGGAATTGGAGTTAAAGACGGTTCTCAGCTGCCATGTGGGTGCTGGGAATCGAACCCGGGTCCTCTGCAAGAGCAGTCGGTGCTTTTAACCACTAGGCCATCTCTCCAGCCCCCCACCACACCCCTTTTAATGCCCCCGAAATAAGACTCAATGGAATCCCATTCCTGAACCCCTCCTTTCTGTACAGGAACATTGTTTTCTCTATCCTAAGCTCTCTACAATGGGAGCTTCTTTCTAAAACTTAATTCTTGGGCTGGAGAGATGGCCTAGTGATTAAGAGCGCCGATTGCTCTTGCAGAGGACCTGGGTTCGATCCCCAACACTTACACGGCAGCTGAGAACCGTCTTTAACTCCAGTTCCAGGGGAATCCGACATCCTCTCTGACCTCCATGGCATTGCATGACACGGGTGCACAAACCTACATGCAGACAGTACATTCATACACATAAAAAAATAAAAAATAAAACTTAACTCTCTATGATCCATGAATTTCATTGTTTGAATTCATGACACAGGAACCTGAAAGCCTCTAGCTGGTGTTGGCTTTGGTGGCCTCTTAAGCTAAGCACAACAGAGCTGAGAAAGGCTCTGTCACTGTCAAAGACACCTGGATATTTCAGTATCAACCCTAGACAGAACCTAGGAAAGGCTCGACTAGACAGGGCAGGAACCCAACAAGAGACTGAGGAAGGGCCAGGTAAGAACGAGACTGGGAGGTTGCAGTCTAAAGGCTGCCTTGGGACCCTGAGCAAAACCGAGATGTATGTCTCAAGCTCAGAGAGGAAAGCATCCCGGAGGGTCGTTGATCTGTGCTTTCCTTAAAAGAACACAGAATGGAAATCATGGTGACAACTCGAAGACCTAGAGAGTAATTTGGTCAGACTTCTGAGAGGTGGCAAGAAGGGAGAGTGCTTCTGAGTTAACAGAGCAGTGATTGATCCCACCTAAGACTCAAGGTGATAGGAATCGGAGGCCACCTGTGTCAAAGAGTGCAAATCTGTCCTTAGATTTTCAGAGATTACATCTCAGGCAGCCTCTGGCTGCATAATGAGGAATTCTTTCCCACCCCCTCTCCCTGCTAGACACACACACACACACACACACACACACACACACACACACACAC
Source organism: Rhizomys pruinosus (assembly GCA_009823505.1). Lineage (NCBI taxonomy): Eukaryota > Metazoa > Chordata > Mammalia > Rodentia > Spalacidae > Rhizomys > Rhizomys pruinosus. The sequence continues at coordinate 573,346 of VZQC01003723.1, read as the reverse complement.
CTTCCCCCACCTCTAACCCATCGCGGAATCTTTTCTTCCTCTACTGCGTACTCTGCCCCCTCCTTCTCAGTCACCTGTCTTCTCAGCAGGAGCATACCAGGACATAAAAAATGTGACTACTGGAGCCTCTAAGGCCCCAGGCTCTGGTTTCTCAGAATGAGTGGTTGATGCAGACCTGACCACAAGGTCACTGCAGCTCTGAGCCCATTCCTCTGCTTTGTCATGTAACCCAAGAAATGATGTAATTGTGTCTAGTGGCCTCCTCCCAGATGGTGCCCTAGGTCACCTGGGGAACTGATGCTGCGGATGTAGAAGATGGTCATTTTGCTTCATGTGACTGAGGGCTAGGATAAGGTCATTTCCCAGGGACCAGCTGCTTGTGTTCTTCCTGCAGAAAAAAGACTTTTCCTTTGTCTGACTATCAAGAGTCAGAGCCCCTGGAGATGTTCATTAGTTTGGAACAGGAAGCACAATGCGAAATTGAAATGTGCGCTTCCTCTTATTCTTTGCTCTCCAACATGTTTGCATTTTATGCAATTATAGAAGTGGGAAGCCTGACACAGGGCGTGGTGGAGCACGTCTTTAATCCCAGCACTTGGGAGGCAGAGGCAGGCGGATCTCTGTGAGTTCAAGGCCAGCCTGGTCTACATAGTAAGCTCCAGACCACCTGGGATTAAATGGAGACCCTGTCTCAAAAAGACAAAAAGAAGTTGGAAGCCTGAGTGGGCGGAAATTGGGATTGAGCATCCTGAATTCACTGTTCCTTGGCTAGTCACCAAGAGAAGACTAAAACAGAAGACATGATGTCATCTTCAAGGAGGAGACTCTTCAGTTGTCTGGAGAAGAGAGAGAAGAAAGAGAAGAATCACTGGCCTGGAACCCCAAGGAGAGGCCAGAACACCTTTCTGGGCCCCAGTCCAGGCTCTGCCTTGAAAATGCAGCTCTATATGAGATGCAGATTCTAGGCTTCTAGATCTTAAAAGCCCCTAGGGAGAGCCCAGGTCCAAGCAGCCCAGATGGTCTCTGGGTATCCTGTGCCCTACCCACAAAGATCAGGAGCTTAAGGTCTGAAGACCTTAGAGGTACTGAAGAACCAGGCCTAAGACAGCTCAAGGGCCACCAAGCCCAGTCTGATTCTCAGACTTCCCTCCCATGAAGGTGGGCTAAAGAATAGGGACATCCATCCATCCATCCACCCACCCACCAGCCCCTGAGTCCCTTTAGCCCTTAGCATGGTAATTAATGTCCAGAAAGCTATGCATTACCTTCAGCAAGCTAATGTGACAGGAGCTCCCTCCTGACAGCAGAGCTAATAAGAAATTTGCTAATGCAGTTTATCACTTTAAAAAGCCGTATGTCGGTGGAGATGAGCACTCCTCTGCAGCAGCCGCTGTAACTGTCAGAGCAGAGCAGCCAGTAGCTCTCAGAAGGGGGTGAGGGTGATGTCTTCACTAAATCAGTGGTGCAATGCAGCAGGCGGAGGAGGAGTGCTCAGAGGAGGAGTGGTGTTAGGCCTCTGCAGCCCCCAGCCCTCCCAATCCCAGGAAGCCAGTCTAGACTAGCCTGATGACCCACTAAGAGCCAGATGGGCCCTGAGCTAAGCCCCTTCTACCTTGGTACTGCAAGAGCCTGCATTTTAGTTCCTGCCCACAGTATTAAAATAAGCAGCGGTTCTGTCTGCAGTGAAGACTGATCTGCCTCAGCCAGCCAGTGTCAACACACCAGACCCCACCCGGCTCCCACTGAATATGCATGTCTGCTTTATTTTCTCTCCTAGGACCTTGCAATAAGGTAATCCAAGACAAGGACTGCCAGCCCAGAGGCTGAGACAAAAAGCTACTTGCTTCAAGTGGCCTGTGTTAGGCAAAACAAAGAGAAGCTTCTCTGCAAGGGGGAAAAACTCTGTGATGCCTATCCACTTTCCCCTAAAGCAAATTCACGTAGACGCGAGGGAAACAGGTGTCCACCATGGGAATGGAGTCCAGGGCTGCAAGGAAGGTGTGGGGGAAATAAAAATGTCCTTGTGGATGGATTCTACTGTTTTCTGGACTAGTCTTCACTATCCATCTGTGGTAATAAGGGCTGAGGAGAGGGATAAGAGAGGGCAGGTCACCAACACCCAGAGAAATGCCACGCCAAGTTCTCACCAATGTAGCCTTTTTCTAAGGAACCGAAGAGAAGGTCTTATATATCCCAAGCTGGCCCCAAACTCTATGTTGTCAAGAATGACCTTAAACTTGTGATCTTCCTGCCTCCATCTCCCAAGGGCTAGAATTATAGGCATTTGCCATCACGCCTGGTTTATAGCATGCTAGAGATTGAACTCAGGGCTTCATGTATGCTAGATAAGCACTGCACCAACTGAGGTATATTCCAGCTCTTAAGCAAATCTTGATCCTAACCGTTCTCTCTTCTCTAAAGCCCTGGTTTGGATTTGGGATAGAGATAGTTACCGAAGACAAAACCCAAGGACCCAGATGATAACCAGTAGAAAAAAAGAACACAGTCCAACATAGGAGCCATTCCTGAATAACGGGAAGGAGCTACTTCTATGCTGCCTTCCTGTCTAGGACCTTCTGTTTGGTTAGAGTGGTTGGGAATGGGCAGAGTGGAGTAGGAAAACTCAGCCTGAGTATTCCACCTAAGGTAATGGATGAAAAGCCCTCCCCCTCCCTCCTCCCCCTCCCTCCTCCCCCTTCCCCCTCCCCACCCCTAGTGACTGATGCACCCATGTGTCATTCAGAAAGCTCCAAAGATTTTTCATGCTTTTTAAGAATATATCTTAATATCTAAGATCCCATCTCCTTATTATTGTTATTATTTTTTTGGTCTCTTTGAGACAGGGTCTCCCTGTAGCTCTGGCTGTCCTGGAACTCACTATGTAGACCAGGCTTGCCTTGAACGCACAAAGATATGCCTGCCTCTGCCTCCCAAGTGCTAGGATTAAAGGCGTGCACAACCACTCCTGGCTCATCTCCTTATTTTTATTATGATTTCTTTAATGTGGGCTCTGGGGCTTGAACCTAGTTCCTCATGCTTGTGCAAGAAATTCTTTACTACTAAGTTATTGCCCCAAGCCCCTTATTTTTAAATTTTTATTTATTTATATTTTTTGTCTTTTTTTTTTTTTTTTTTTTTGTCTTTTGGGACAGGGTCTCCCTTTAGTCCCAGCTGGCCTGGAGCTCACTTTGTAGAGACGGGGTATCCCTATAGCCCCAGCTGGCCTGGAACTCCCTATGTAGACCAGGCTGGCCTTGAATTTACAGAGATCCGCCCACCTCTGCCTCCCAAGTGCTGGGATTATAGGGCATGCACTACCACACCAGGCCACCCCTTATTTTTAATTGTTATTTATTGTTAAATTTTCCTTTCTCCATTTCAATATTTCAAATTCCATCCTTTTAGTCATTTTGCCATTTGTTTTACTCTGTTTTCTGAAATACGGTCTCCACATTGTAGCCCAGACTGACGTCAGGCTTCTGCCTTCCTCAGTCTCCCAAGCACTGAGATTATAGACTTGTGACACCACACAGAGCCCTCTAAATCCATTTTACTGCCGTTTCTGCCAAGTCCAAAACAAAGATAATCCTGTTGATATTTGTCTGGGGCCACATTCAATTAATAGATTAGTCCAGAGGAAATTTTTCACTCTGGAGAGGAGACAAAATTATTGCTTTCTATCCCCACAGGGACTTCAGCTGGGCCTGAAAATTAAATTGACCTAAGACAAAGTACAACATACAAAGCATTTAAAATTTTTTTAAAAAAAAAAAAAAAAAAAAAAAAAAAAAAAAAAGCCCAAAAAAAAAAAAAAAAAATCAGCTAGGAGTTGAATACAGAATTAGACAAAGAGTTTCACAAAGTGAATTGTAAAAATGTGACCAGGCAAGGAGGCTTGAGGTAGGGGAGCTAACTGTGGAAAAGCAACTATGAAAACAAGGGTTAATTTCCTAGGCTGGTTTTTGTGCAGATTTATTTTCGTCTTAATTCCTGTCCCTGGTGATACGAATGTTGCTTCCGCCCCAGTATGGGGAGGACAGTCTCCCTTGTGGGCACGTTGTCTCTTTCTTTCAGGAAGAAAGGGAGACTATTGTAGCACACTTCTGGTATTTTTCCTGTCAAAATAAACCTTATGCCAAAGCAGTATATTTGAGGTAGTATTCTACCACCCTTCAACTATTTTTCTTTTTCTAAGAATTCTGAGGTTAAGGGGCTGGAGAGATGGCCTAGCAGTTAAGAGTGCCGACTACTCTTGCAAAGGACCCAGGTTCGATCCCCAGCACCCACATGGCAGCTGAAAATTGTCTTTAACTCCAGTTCCAGGGGAATCCGAGACCCTCTTCTGACCTCCGTGGCATTGCATGACACGGATGCATGAACCTACATGCAGACAGTACATTCATACACATACAAAAATAAATAAAATTAAAAAAAAGAATTCTGAGGTTAACAACTATTATGAAATTAAGACTTTCTATTCAAGTTTACTCCAAATATTACTTTCTTCCTTTGTGTCTCACACTCTCATTCTCTCTCTCAGTGGGGGTTGAGTCAGAGTCTCAACAAGGCTGGCCTTATCTGGATTGGTTCTTTTTTAAAGATTTATTTATTTATTTTATGTGTACGAGTGTTTGCATGTATGTATGTGCATGCATGTATGGATATCACATGTGTACTTGGTGTCCACAGAGGCCAGAAGAAGGCATTGCATCTCCTGGAACTAGAGCTATAGAAGGTTGTGAGCCACAATGTGAGTGCTAGGAATAGAGCCCAGGTCCTCTACAAGAGCAGCAAGTGTTCTTAACCACTGAGCCATCTCTCCAGCAATCCACCCCACCACCACCACATTGGTTCTTTTTTTTTTTTTTGTCTTTTTGAGACAGGGTCTCCCTGTAGCCCCAGCTGTCCTGGAACTCACTATGTAGACCAGGCTGCCCTTGAACTCCCAGAGATCTGCCTGTCTCTGCCTCCCGAGTTCTGGGATTAAAGGTGTGCGCCACCATGCCAGGCTCATATTGGTTCTTTTGTTAAAATTAATTAATTAATTAATTTATTTATATGAATGTATTGTCTGTGTGTAGGTTTGTGCACCAGTGTCGTGCAATGCCACGGAGGTCAGAAGAGGGTGTCAGAGTCCCCTGGAACTGGAGTTCTGGAATTATAGACGTTTCTCAGCTGCCATGTGGGTGCTGGGGATCGAACCCGGGCCCTCTGCAAGAGTAGTTGGTGCTCTTAACCACTAGGCCATCTCTCCAGCCCCTCATATTGGTTCTTAATTACTTCCCTTGAGGGTTTATTCCCCCAAAAGCTTATAAAATCTTACTGCCTTCCAGGCGTGGTGGAACATGCCTGTAATCTTAGCACTCAGGAAGCAGAGGCAACAGTTCAAGGGCAGTCTGGGCTCCAACAAACAAACAAACAAACAAACAAAAAAACAAACTTTCCTTACTCAACATTCAAGTAAATTACATTCCTGAGAGGGAACTTCCTGGGTACCTCAATTTAAACGTAGTAACACGAACAATTAATTACCTTGAGATGTGTAGCCTTGATCTCAACTTAGACGACTCTTCGTTCTAGTTCCACACCACACACAGGAAGGCAACTAAACTAGGACTCTCCTCACTTTTGCCTAGTGAGCAGCAACTGTATCAAAGTGGAGACGCGAGGAAGGTACAGGGCCTAAACTACGGCAGTGACATTCATGGTATCTTGGCAAGGGAGGTTGCCCTGACTGCCTCTCTCCTCTCAGGCCAAAAGAGTCTCTCTTTTCGCCCTGCCCCTCAAGACCCCCATGTGAAAGGTGTCCAGCTCTATTCTGAGAGAAAAGTAGTCAAGATTCAGAAATGCAGAGAATCTGAACAAACTGGTCTCTCACTAAGCTCTTTTTAGATCTTTGTCACTAGAGCAGATTCTTTTTGTCCATTCTACAAACCGAGCATAAAAATAGTTTTTCCTAGGTCTCTCTCTCTCTCTCTCTCTCTCTCTCTCTCTCTCTCTCTCTTGACAGGGTCTCCTTGTAGCCCCAGCTAGCTTGGAACTCACTATGTATGTAGACCAGGCTGGCCTTGAACTCACAGAGATGCACCTGCCTCTGCCTCCCAAGTGCTGGGATTACAGGCATTCACCACCATGCCCGGCTCTGGTTTCATTTTTTCATTTCTTCAAAGCAGGCTTTGAACTCATGATCCTCCTTTCTTTGACTCCTGAGTATTGGGATTATAGGAATGTGCCACCATGCCTGACTTTGGGTCTTCATTAAAATAAGAAGGAATATGTATTAAGGCTAGAAAGATAGCTCAGTGGTTAAGAGCATTTGCTCTTCTTACCTAGGTTCTGTTCCCAGCACTCAAGTGTCAGCTTACAACCATCTGTAATCCAGTTCCAAAAGATCCAATGCCCTCTTCTGGCCTTCAAGGGTGTTACATGACACAGGTGTACTCATACACATAAAATAAAAAAATAGATAAAACTAATTTCAAATACTTTTAAGCCAGGCATGGTGGTGCACACCTTTAATCCCAGCACTCAGGAGGCAGAGATAGGTGGATCTCTGTGAGTTCAAGGCTAGCCTGGTCTACATAGCAAGTTCCAGGCCAGCTGGGACTAAAGGGAGATCCTGTTTCAAAAAGACAAAAAAAAGAATCATATTCCAATTATTCATTTGTGTGTGTGTGTTATATGTGTAGGGGAGTGCACACATCCCATGTTGCACATGTAGAGTTTGGAGGACATTTTCAAAAGTGGGTTCTCCCCTTCCTCCTTGCTGACATTTCTGCCACTGTGGCTCACATATGATTCTCCTGCCTCTGCCCCTCATCTCACATAGGAATGCTAGGTTTATACTTGTGGCCCATGCATACTGCTTTTTACTGGCATGGATTCTGGTGATTGAGCTCAGATCAGCAGGGTTGCAGAGCAGGTGCTCGTACACACCCCCCCCCATCTCATTGGCCCTTGATCTTTGTTTCTGAAGGTGTCTGTGTCAATTTGTCTCATTAAAAAAAATTATTTTAACTATTTTTGTTTTATGTGTATGAGTGTATTGCCTACATGCATGTAAGTGCCACTGTGTTGTGTAATGCCCGTGGAGGTCAGAAGAGGGTGTTGGATACTCGGGAACTGGAGTTACTGATAGTTGTTAGGCACCATGTGGGTGGTGGGAACCCAGGTCTTCTGCACAGCAGTTAGTTCTCTTAGCCACTGAGCCATCTCTCCAGCCTCCCTCTCTCCTGTTTTTCTCTTATTAATCCGTCTTTTGTTACAGAAGTGTCAACTATGAATTTTGCGATGAGTAAGGAAAAGAATTGCTTTTTTTGGGCTGGAGAGATAGCCTAGCGGTTAAGAGCACCGACTGCTCTTGCAGAGGACCTGGGTTCGATCCCCAGCACCCACATGGTGGCTGAGAACCGTCTGTAACTCCAATTCCAGGAGAACTCCAGTTCCAGGGGAATCCGAGACCCTCTTCTGACCTCCGCGGCATTGCACGACACGGGTGCACAGACCTGCATGCAGACAGTACACTCATACACATACAGAAATAAATAAAATTAATAAAAAAATTTTTTTTTAAAATACTAAAGATGGGGACTTTATCTTTGCAGGGAAACAAAAGCAATTCTTTTTTTTTTTAATTATTTATTTATTTATTTCTGTATGTGTATGAATGTACTGTCTGCATGCAGGTCTGTGCACCCGTGTCTGCAATGCCGCGGAGGTCAGAAGAGGGTCTCGGATTCCCCTGGAACTGGAGTTCTCCTGGAATTGGAGTTTCAGACGGCTCTCAGCCACCATGTGGGTGCTGGGGATCGAACCCGGGTCCTCTGCAAGAGCGTCGGCGCTCCTAACCGCTAGGCCATCTCTCCAGCCCCTAAAGTCCCCATCTTTAAGGCATAGGAGTACGGCACAACTTGAAAGCGATGGAAGAAAATCCTGCCCTCCCACGTTCTCCTGGTTATAGCCCCTCTCATACTTCCTATACCTTCTCTTTGGGGCTGATTTCACAAGCAAGCTACCTATACGGTCCCAGGGCATCTTGAACTTAGAGGGGTCTTGACCTTGCTTCATTACTGTTGTGTTGTCATATGAGAATTCTTCATAATTTTGAACAAGAATGCCCACAGTTTTATTTTGCACCGAATCTCCAAGTTATGTAGGTACTCCTGCCCCTTTGCAGCATTTTGAAGCTCAGAGCCAATAATGAGTAGCCTAAGTAAGTCACGCCAGGGCTGACTGAGGGAACAGTTTTGAGACCCGAGCAAGGCTGGTTGCTGCTGGGCTCTTTGGCAGCCTCTGCTGCAAATTCTACCTCCTCACCGCATCCAGCAGCAGGCCAGGCTTCTCTGCCACCTGCAAATAGGCCTGGCTGATCGATTTTTAAGGGGACACCTCACAGGGGACCCATTTGCTCCCTTCGTCATCTCCTCCTCCCTGCCAGCCTCCTATGGCCTGGGCTGGAACACAGTCCACTTAGCCGAGCCACAGCACACCTGCTGCCTGTCATCTGGCCTGCCTCAGATGCAGGCCTGCTCAGTGTTTCCTGAGTTTAAATCCCAGAAATGAGCAAACAGCCTGTATTCTCTCTGCAGACCTTTTGCCTCCAGAATATTGTAGCTAGCAGCTCTTCAAGACCCTTAGTGAGTGCATCATTCACCTAGGCCAGAGGAAGCCACCCTGTAGAGAAAGAAAAAGGCTCCTGGGCCTGATTCTCCAAGGGTTACTTGCAGATCTGGGATGGGAGTAGTGGATATAGCCTGAAAGCTCAGGCCACACGTGCCAGGACTCCTCCTCCCTTCCCTTCTTTTTTCTCTTTTAGCCTGCAGGATAGAAGGAGCTTGAACAATAAAGGTAGCAGTTAAGGCCTTAAGGGACTCCCTAGATGTCCCCTTTCCTAGGACGTCTTGTTCCCACAGGGCTGCCCACAAGGATTTGGGCAGCAAGAGAAGAGCTCCTTTGTCATTTCTCATCTGGTGGAGTAGGAACAATCTGGTTAGCTGTTTATTTTACTTTATCTATCCATTTATTGAGTGTCCACTAAGGGACCAGCTGTGCTCAATGCTGTGCTGACTGCTGTGAACTAGTAAGACATGGTCTAGCCTCCTTCAATGTAGATCCAGATGGGCCGAGGGAAAGAGAATTGCCTTTCTCTCCTACAAAGACAAGATCCCTGCCTTTAAGGCACAAGGATGGAGGTTCAAGAGAGAACAGTTGCTGGTACTCAAGAAAGCCCTACTATGCCCCATTCTCTACATTCTAGCCACCGGAATCACACCAGTCAAGGGCAAGCTCTAGTCACATGGAATGTAGAACAAACAATGATATAACATATAGTGTGTCAGTAAGTGGTGAAGAGCAGTTTAGCAAATGACTCCTGAGGGCATACTTCCTTAAGCGGTACAAAGATATTTTTTAGATGAAACAAAACCAGACCTACGCTAGAAGGACTCAGTTCTACCTCGGGAGACATCCGTCAGTGAACAGTCTTGACATGCATAGAAAAAGCCATAAGCCCAATCCAACCAATTGTCACCTGGACTGAGTCAGACCAGGTGTAGCCAGGAAGCCAGGAAGGGTGATGTAGAAAAAAGTGTGAAAAGGTCCAGTGGCCTGGTGTGATTGACCAGCACAGCCGGGGGTTCTCAGAACCCACGAGAGGCTGAGAATGAGCCCAGAGAGGTGACTGGAGATTGGATCACAGAGTTTTAAGGAAATTGCCTCCTTGTCTTGGCAGATGGTAGTGGCCACCAAAGGCCCAGAGGAGGATGCGTGAAGAACAAGACTGTGAGCAACAAGCTCAGTTATGAGACAACAGTGCTGTCCACACCGAAAGCAAGAGACCCGAGTCAACGCCAGGCCAGCGAGAGAAGAGAGGGCATGTTGCTCTTGTCACATGGCATCCGCTGTTCACCCAGTTCGTTCCCCTGCACCCTTTAGACTCCAGTGTCACTGGGATACTCCACATGATCCCCAGGCTAGGTTGGGTCCTCCTGTGCTGCGGCACAGCTCTGAGTACCTCCATTCCTAACTATTTCCAGTCATCATGCTGGAGGTTATCTGAGTTCCTTATTCATACCACAGCCTACAGGGGCTGTAGAAGCCATGCCCGCCTTCCTCTCTGCCCTGTCTCTAGTTCCTGCATGTAGTAGGACTCAATGAAGATTTCTATTTGGAAGCTCTTTGAAAATTTAGAGAGCATCTATGTGAGTTGGGAGAGCTGGTATAGAATGTAGGCAAGACATAAACACAGGAAAAATTAAATAACACATGACAACAGACGTGAAAGGCACTTTGTATTAAGTGTCAGGAGAACAGTGTGTTAGGAACGAGTATGAGATAAGATGTTTTTGTTGGTAAGTAGCAAAAACCTGAACTCAAATGAGCATTAGTGGCAAAGGAATTTATTATCTCCTCACAGAGGTTCAGAGGAAGGGCAGGCTTGGGGTGTTAGACTCAGCAGCTCGGCGTCCTTTCCTTCCTGTTCTGCTGTCCTTGAGTGGGCTTTATCTGCAAACTGAGTGGCACGATCCCCACAGCATTTCTAGACATGGAAATATCCTGTTGAAGACAGAAAAGCCGTCTCGTTCCATGTCTCTTTCCCAGGAGCTCCTCCAAATATTTCTCCCAGCATTGAGTCACATGACCATTTCCAAGCCAACTGCTGGTAAGGGGAATAAGATTTCTGCATGAAGAATCTTTAACCCAGCATGGTGATGCATGCCTACAATCCCAGCATTTAGGAACTAGAGATAAGAGGAAGGCCAGCTTGAAACCAGACTGGACTAGATCCTAACAATCTATCTGGCAGGGCTGGAGAGATGGCCTAGTGGTTAAGAGCACCGACTGCTCTTGCAGAGGACCAGGGTTCAATCCCCAGCACCCACATGGCGGCCAAGAACCATCTTTAATTCCAGTTCCAGGGGAATCCGACAGCCTCTTCTGACCTCCGTAGCATTGCATGATGCGGGTGCACAAACCTACATGCAGACAGTACATTCATACACATAAAAAATAAATAAGTAAATAAAATTAAAAAAATCTATCTGGCACATGCATGCCTTTAATCCCAGCACTTGGGAGGCAAAGGCTAGTGGATCTTTGTGAGTTCAAGGCCAGCCTGGTCTACATAGTGAGCTCCAGGCCAGCTGGGACTAAAGGGAGACCCTGTCTCAAAACAACAACAACAACAAAAATTATCTCAAAAAAACAGTACCTTGGGATGTAGCTCAGTGGTAGAGTGCTTTGCAAGTACGCACAAGGCCCTGGGTTTGATCCCTAGCACCACAAAAAGGTGGGGGGATCCCTAAAGTAAATGCAGTCTACTGGTGGTAATACAACGAAGTCATTGCCTACTGTGTTGCAATGGAAGACCAAATATTCCACAAAAATTGGGATCTGTTAGACAGGAATAAAAGGGAAGCAAGTGCAACCCAAGGCCCACGGAAGCCTTCTCATGTCCTCACTCCCTTCATCTTGCCCAGAGGTGTCATTCTAGGCTGAAATTGTCTAAAAAGGCTTAGCGGAGGAAGTGTGTAAGACTCACATCCTGGATCTGCTACTCAAGTTCTTTGCCCTTTTGGAACTTCCATTTCCTCTCCCATGGAGTACAGTCTGCCTCCCTATAATGTGACCGGGACCACTCTACACTGTTCGGAACAATCTACACTTGGAAGGTGCCCAGCCCGTGTCTGTGTCCTACGTTCTTTCCTTCCTAGGAAAGGGAAGCCATTCTAGAGAACACACCAAGTTGCCAACGAAAATGTCAGTTCTGCTATGAATCAGAGGCACCAGCCTGGGAAAGGGTGCCAAGACTTGGGACATGAGTCTTCATTTTGACTTGAGTCTTGGAGAAACATGGGGCCTCCTCTTGCCTTCTCAAGACCTTGACCTTTTTTTTTGCGGGTCTTAGCCTCAGCCTTCAACGGCTGCATTATCCTCCCAGCCTAAGACCTTGACCTATTTTAACATAAACTTTGATTGCAGAAATCAAAGTGCATGAAATAGGAAGGTCACTAGATGGTATCTGGACCCAAGGATGCAGAAATGGGAAGAAGGGTTCATCTAGATGTCCTCATCGTCTAAGCCTTCTTCTAAGTACCTGGCTACCCGGGAGACTGGAGCAGTGAACTAGATCCCGGAGAATGCTGTGGACCCTCAGAGAAATGCTCATAAGCACAAAGTTGAATACATATAGTCCCCATAGTCTCTGGGATACTCATAAGCATCACCTAGATGATAGTGTGACAAGACCTAACCTAGGGAGTTTGTTCAGGCCTGGTATCTACAAGCAAATGACGAAAGAACTGATTTCACATCAAATTCACTCAGTGGCCTACAACTTCGGCATGGAGGGGTGCCTGCTGCTGAACCCTTTGTTCTTGGTCCACAGCAGATCCATGTCTGGGTGCTGTTGGGGCACACTTTATATATGTACAGATGCCTGTGGGGGTGTGTGGTGGTAATTGTGACTTAGACAGACAGAGTCACCTGCACAGGTTGTAGATACAGGATCTTTGTCCTAAAAAAAATTTCCTCCTGACAGTGTTTAAGAAGCTATCAACAAAAAGAGACACAAAAAGGTAGAGATGCAAACAGAGAAGGAATGAAAGAGGGATTTGAAAACCAACAACCATCAGGCACTTCCGGCACTGGCAGATGTGGAGGAGGGGCTGCTAATCTGACAGAGTCTAGGAAAAGGGCAATTGAAGGGGATGTAGGGCACCAATCCAGAAACTGCACAGTACTTACATAAGAAAAGAGAGAACATCAATTGTCCAGATCAAAGAATGGGAGGGATGCTTTCTGCAGTTTATGAGAAGGTTAAACCCTTGCCCAGCCTCTCATCCTTTGGCAGCACCTCAGCCCCCACAGTGCCATAGCCCTGCGGTGTGCAGAAGCCAAGGGCATGCACTGCCCTATTGGGAGCATCAGCTGCTGCGAAAACTGCCGCAGCTCCTTAATGGAACTCCCCAACTCGATCGCCGGCCTGCATTATTAATGCATTATGTCATCTTTCCTTGCACTTGCTCTCGGCTGCTGAAATTTTATAGAGCAGTATTATTAATTGAAGCAATTAGTGCTGGGGATAGCAGCCCCACCACGTCAGAAGGCTGAGGATATGCAAGGCAAGGATCTCTCCCTCTCTTTGTGACCTCTTCTCTCTCACTCCCATCCTCTTCTCTGGGCTTTCCCATCCCCCAGCTCTTGTTTCTGCTCTGCCTTCCTCTCCCGTTCCTCTTCCAGTTCTCTCTTGGGCTCCCAAGGGGAGCTGAGAGAAGCATACTCACTTCCCTTCGGCAGCTGGCTGCAGTCATTCATTCTCCCATCATCCCCCCAACATGGGGAGGCTGGCAGAGGGACAGACAGCAGACCTCCAGTGTCACTGTGGCCCACTGCCGCCGGGATCACTAGCCTATCCAAATTGAGGACACCATCCTTCACGGTTCCTAGGTTGACTCAGAGTCCTTGGTGAGGGTATAGGAAAGCAGGTAGGAAAAACCTGTCAGACTCACTCATTCATTCATTCATTCATTCATTTCTTTTCCTTCTCTGTATATTCAAACTTGCAATAGTGTGGAAAATAAACGAGATAGAGATCCAGCCCTCTGAAACTAGTATGATAGCCAGAGAGACCAGGAGGCCCCAAAACAATTACAGCAAAATGGGTTTCTCCAGGGACTGCTGAGCTCCTTTAGAACACCCTCTGCGGCCTAGGTGGTGAGAGGAAAAGCCCAGGAAAATGGAAGGGTCCTCAAAAGGGAAGAAAGTGAGGTCCAGACAGGCTGGGGGTGTGGGGAGCAGGGGCAGCCAGCCCCCTCAGAGAGCAGAGAACCTAGCAGGGACCAGATGGCTACCCAACTCAACCCAACCCAACCCAACCCAACTAGAGTGGAAACCAGTGACTGGAAAACCTGGCCCAAGGCCAGGACACCTGGGGACCAGGGCCTGGGCCTAGATCCCTTCATTAGAAATCAGAAGCAACACCTGAGACTCCACAGGCTCAGGTTCCCTGTAAAACAAACAGATACCAGGATGGAAACATCCAGGGTGAACAGTGGCCCGAGGCACTTCCCACACTCAGTGCCCTCATCACCACGAACAGGTGCGCCACATATTACCAACAGTGACCTCCCTAGAAGTCTGAGGGCCAGGGCTCTACCTGTATATCCTAAAGCCCAGTAGGAGTGTGTTCTTAGGTTTGCTTCTGTTTCTAAGCTTTTTTTTGTTATGAAACATTTCAAGCACATACAGAGAGAGTAGAATAATGAACTCTCATTTTACTATAACTCGCCTTCGAGAATTATCAACTCAGGTCTGTCTCCCTGCTAGCCTTGGGCCCAGACACATTCCTGCTCCTCTACCTCAGATCCCTGAACTAGCTTCCTAACCCAGACTAGCTAAATCCTCTAGCATAGTTTGTTAAGACCCTCCATAGGTGTCCCTACCCCCACCTTCCCTGGACTCCTGATCTGCCTGACATAGACCGACCTTCCTCCTACTCTGACAGGTATACCACATACCACTCATCAAAGAAGCTTCTTTTTGCAATGAATGAAGGCCACTGCAGAGTTCCACAACTGGTCACACACGGAGAATATAAATCTGAGAGATGGCCAGCCCTGGGTAACATATCTACAGTGGAACCTCTACACCTAAGGCTCATGGAACATAGAAGAACAGGAGTGGACAGAATACTAGTCGTCCCTCAACTCTCACCAGCAAAGCTTCCTCACACAAAGGAGTTCAATGGAAAGAAGGCCACAACTGGCTAAATTTTAGGGAATAAGAGCCTACGGAGTGTGTGTCCCTGAATAGGACTCCCATATTAAACCTCACCCACCCACCCATGGCTCAAGGACCGTTTTGGAAGAAAGGCCAGAAAGATTGCAAGCACCATGGTTCATCCATGAATATTGAGAAATGGTCTTCCAGGCCAGTAGAAGCTTGCTTATGTGAGCTTGTGGCAATGGTGGATCATGCACAAGACCCATGAAGACTCAATCAGACAAGGGCCCAGCATGGAGCAAGGGAAAGGGGCAGCAGGCCGGCCCTGCCCTGGGGACTGCTGGGAACTGAGTACTGCTGGGTGAGAGAGAGTAGGTCTTCCTTACGATGTCTAAATAGGCTGACTAGACTCCAGTAGATAAACTTGTACCGAAGGGCATCTGGATACAAATGCTTGACCACATAGGACTTAACACATATGACAGAACGCATGAAGTCCAATGGGGGACTTGGATGGAGAGAAGGGGTCTAAATTTGATTAACAACTATTGTATGAAAAGCACAAAAACTCAATACAAACTTTTTTTTCCCGTCTTTTCGAGGCAGGGTCTCCCTTTAATCCCAGCTGGCCTGGAGCTCACTATGTATACCAGGCTGGCCTTGAACTCACAGGGCTCCTTCTGCCTCTGCCTCCCAAGTGCTGGAACTAAAGGCGTGCACCACAATGCCCAGCAAAACTTTTTTTTAAATAATTTTATTTATTTATTTATTTATTTATTTATTTATTTATTTATTTATTTATTTGTATGAATGTACTGTCTGCATGTAGGTTGGTGCAGCCGTGTTGTGCAAAGCAGCAGAGGTCAGAAGAGGGCATCGGATTCCCCTGGAAATGGAGTTAAAGACAGTTCTTAGCTGCCATGTGGGTGCTGAGAATCGAACCTGGATCCTCTGCAAGAGCAGTCAGCGCTCTTAACCACTGAGCAATCTCTCCAGCCCCAAAACAATTTTAAAAAGAATTATCAACTCAGGGGACTGGAGAAATGGCTCAGCAGTTAAAAGCACTGTCTGCTCTTACCGAAGACTTGGGTTCAAATCCCAGCACCCACATGGTAGCTAAAAACCATCAATAATTCCAGTTCCAGAGAATCCGATGCCCTCTTCTATCCTCCACAGGCATTGCACGACATGGGTGCACTTACATACATGCAGGTAAAACACTCATGCACATAAAATAATGTTTTAATTAAAGAAAATTGGGCATGAGGGAGGGTAGTGGGGAAGGGAGAATAAATTAGAACACAGGATGACGACACCTACGAAAGTGCTGCAATGAAGTCTGCTTCTTTATGTACTAACTTTAAAAATTAATTTAGAGCTAGGGATGCAGCTCAGTTGATACAGTGCTTGCCTAGCACTGGGTTCAATCCATTAGCCTGGGTATGGTGGCATTCACCTGTAATCCCAGCACTTGGAAGGTAGAAGCAAAGTTCAAGGTCATCCTTCACAGGATACATAGCAAGTTCAAGGTCAGCCCAAGCTACATGAGACCCTGTCTCAATAATAATAAATTTAGGGCTGGAGAGATGACTCAGCCGTTAAGAGCACCGGTTACTCTTGTAGAAGACCCAAGTTCAAATCCCAGTACCCACATGGTGGCTAACAACTGTCCATAACTCCAGTTCCATGGGATCCAACATCCCATTCTGACCTCCAAGGGAATTGCATGGCACAGGTGCACCTACATACATTCAGGTAATACACTCATATGCATAAAAAAATAAAATAAACAAAAAAATAAATTTAAAATTAAAGAAATGTGGGTGTTGTAATGCATATATATATATATATATATATTTTTTTTTTTTTTTTGAGATAGGATCTCCCTGTAGTCCCAGCTGTCCTGGAACTCACTGTGTACACCAGACTTGCCTTGAACTCACAGAGATCCACCTGCCTCTGCCTCCCAGTAATGCATACCTTTAATCCCAGCACTCAAGAGACAGAGGTGGATCTTTGTGAGATGGAGGGCAGCCTAGTCTACATTGGGAGTTCCAGGCCAGCTGGGAGACCCTGTCTCAACCCCCCCACCCCCACATAATCACAATAATGATAAAGAAAAAGTCTGTCAAACTCTCAGTGTGCCAGGACAGGAGTGTGGTATTGCTTGTTTCTCCACCCCAACAACTGGAAAAGTTGAGAAAATTAAAGGGATGAGAGAAAGATCTCATATAGGAAACTCCAGAGACCCACAAGATCCAAGGCCCTGCTCACCCACTGCTCTGCCCCTAATCTCCTTACCCTCCAGTGGGAGACTGAGACAAAATGGGAAAATGACAAGAGTCACTTGGTGGTGGTGGTGTATTGTGGGTAGGTGTTAGAGGCTACCCTCGGGGTCTGACTTTAGCTCCTCAAGCTCTATTTATGATTTTCATCTTCACCACCTTCTCCCCACATTCTCCTTGAAGACTGCTCCAGGGAAAAGGGCTCAGGCCAGCAAGCTATATACTATTACCCACAGCAGAAGGAATGTGTTCTGTGCTGTGGAACATGGCAGCCATGGGCTGCATGTGCCTGTGGAACCTTTGTCATATGGCTCTACTTGGAAGGCCTTGAATGTCAATTAAAGAAGACAAGACTTTGAGCTGGGAGTGGTGGTGCACGCCTTTAATCTTAGCACTTGGGAGGCAGAGGCAGGCGGATCTTTGTGAGTTCAAGGCCAGCCTGGTCTACAGAGTGAGTTCCAGGACAGCCAGAGCTATAGTGAGGGAGACCCTGTCTCAAAAAGACAAAAAACGAAAAACAAAAAAACAAAAGAAGAAGACAAGACTTTGTCCTTCAGAAGGTAAGGGATTCTGGGAGATCTCTGAGCAAAGAACGCTTTGAAAGGAACAGAGGCGGCTTTAGGTCTCACTGGCTCACTGCTTTGATTGATGTGGTGGACAAATCATGACCCGGGCCAAGGACCCTGGACTAAGCTCCTGTTCAATTCCACTTAATTTTTATAGCCAGCACTGCAAGGCTGATGGATTTACCTATGAGAAACTAAGGCTCAGGATGGTAACATGAGATTTGGGAACACCAAAGGAATCTGAGCCCATGTTTGTCTTCCTGCAAAGCCTCTGAGTCCTATGTAGTGTTGCCTCTGTTAAAATGTAGCTGCTATCAGAATGCTCAAAACAATTGGAAGAACATGATATCACCTATGCTGCCATCCAAAAGCACCCAGGAGAGGACAAGTAAACCCTTGTTCATATAAATTGGGCGGGGTGAATTTCTAGAAAGTTCTTAATCTTGGGCTGGAGAGATGGCTCAGCTGTTAAGAGCACTGGCTACTTTTGCAGAAGACCTGGGTTCAGTTCCCAGTGCCTACGTGACTGCTAGCAACCATCCTAACAGAGGCTCTGACACTCCTTTCTGTTCTTCATGGGCACTGTATGACAAGAGTACACTTATATACATGCAGGCAATACATTCATACACATAAAATATTAATAATAATAATAATAATAATAATAATAGCCGGGCATGGTGGCACATGCCTTTAATCCTAGCACTTGGGAGGCAGAGGCAGGCAGATCTCTGTGAGTTCAAGGCCAGCCTGTTCTGCATAGCAAGCTCCAGGCCAGCTGGGGCTAAAGGGAGACCCTGTCTCAAAAAATAATAATAATAATAATAAAATATTTTAAAGGTCAATTTTTATTGAAGCTTTGTACATTTCATACAAAATTTCCAATCAAGTCTAGGCCCATTCTCCCTACCTTGCCCCCCCACCCCACCCCACCGGAGTTCATGCGTTCTGCCAAACATGTTTTTCATCTTTTTCTCAGTCTCTTTCAAAAATTTTCAATGCAGAAATTTACTGTTTTGAGCAGAAGTTCGTTTCAGTCAGTTCTTTGACCCAGTCTCTTTTTGTTGTTGTTGTTGTTGTTGTTATTGTTATTGTTCCTTCCAATCTGCATCACTCCAAAATATGCATATATGCATGCCACATATATCTTTTAGCATCTTCAGCTTATGATTTCTTTCTTTTTTTTTTTTTTAATTAGTCTGAAAGATGTCATGTTTGAAGGCTCCTCCTTGGCAAGCCCAAACNTGGAATTTGTCCACCTTACTGTTGTATTTTGTTCCACTCATAACATTTGGCATGACCTGACCCAACAGCAACTCTTTGACATTTTGTTTACATATCTGTGAGATGAAGGTGTACTGTTTCTGATCAGGAAGAACAAATATTCTGGTTGCTTGTTGTGTAGTAATTTCCTCTGAACTGAAAGATTCCATCCTGGAAGGCAGCAAATTTAATTGAAGCCCACATCAAAAAGATCATCCACCATGATCAAGTCGGCTTCATCGCAGAGATGCAGGGATGGTTCAGCATATGTAAATCCGTTAGATTACATATTTTTAACAAAATAAAAGTGAATAAGACTAAGAAATATGCATGTGAGTTAAACTATATTCTGGATTCAAGGGCAGATGACTACTCTCTTGTTTTCTTCATGGACACGTTTTATTTTATTTATTTATTTATTTTTTGTCTTTTTGAGACAGGGTCTCCCTGTAGCCCCAGCTGTCCTGGAACTCACTCTGTAGACCAGGCTGGCCTTGAACTCACAAAGATCCGCCTGCCTCTGCCTCCCAAGTGCTAGGATTAAAGGCGTGTGCCACCACGCCCGGCAAGATGTCAAGTTTTATACCTGAAGTACAATTTCTCAGGCCTTACTAATTATTTATTTCTGCTTATACTTTCCTTTTGGACACTTAAGGCCACACTGTTAGCCCAGATTAACCGAGGTTTTTGTTTTCTCAGGGTGAGCTGAGGATCTGGTCCTCGGGTTTTGGGGGTGGGGTAGGGAGCCCCTGGCTCCTTTTGGCTTTTCATTTACCAGTTCCATCTACTCGAGGACAAAGTCAGGTCCTGCTAGACCAGGCTTCCCTTTTTGAAGCATGAGCAGACTTTCCTCTTTATAGACTAGACACTAGCTGAGGTCCCATTAGTGGATCTCCAAGACCTCTCTGCACAAGAATAAAGTATTATTTATTTATTTATTTATTTATTTATTATGTATTTATGTGTCTGAATGTACCGTCTGCATGTAGGTTTGTGCACCTGTGTCTTGCAATGCCATGAAGGTCAGAAGAGGGCGTCAGATTCCCCTGGAACTGGAGTTCTCCTGGAACTGGAGTTACAGACAGTTCTCAGACGCCACGTGGGTGCTGGGAATGGAACCCAGGTCCTCTGCAAGAGCAGTCAGTGCTCTTAACCGCTAGGCCATCTCTCCAGCCCCAGGAATAAAGTATTTCTTAAAAAGAAAGCTCTTAATCTTGACTAGGCTTCCAGGAACAAAGTGTGATATGAAGCTCTGAGAAACTTATTTTCCCCAGGCTGGTTGGTGATCCAAAGCTCTTACAGGCATCTAGGGCCCCAAAGTCAAGGTCATCCCAAGAGACACAGTTTACTAAAGTAGTATAGAGAGGTCCAGATCTCCAGAAAGCTACCTTATGAGAAATGAGGCTGCACACCCGCCTAGCCCACCCACTAGGCTCCATCTAACTGCCCTCCCCAACCTGCACAAGACAGAATTATTTCTCATCTACACTCCCTACATCCAGGTCCCCTGCACCCATCCTGAAAAATTAAGACTCAGAGGTCAAGCTTCTCAGAGCTTCTTTTCCAGTTTGTTTTCTGGTGTTTTTTTTTTAGTGCTGGGGATTGAACCCATGGTCTTCTGTACAGTAGGCTAAATATTCTACCACTGGGCTATAGCCCCAGACTCCAGCAGTCTATGATTTGGAGAGCAGGTTTGCTTAAAACCATAAGCATTAGTAACAGACAGATCAAAGCTTGAACCATAGTTTTGTTATTGATTAGTGGTAGACCCTGAGAAAATACTTTGATCTCTTTATGGCTCAGTTTCCTCACCTGAAAAGTAGAGACAGTGGTCCTACTGTGCATGGTTCTTTTTTTAAATTTTTTTTTATTTTTGTATGTGTATGAATGTACTGTCTGCATGTAGGTTTGTGCACCCGTGTTGTGCAATGCTGTGGAGGTCAGAAGAGGATGTCGGATTCCCCTGGAACTGGAGTTCTCCTGGAATTGGAGTTACAGACGGTTCTTAGCCACCATGTGGGTGCTGGGGATCAAATCCAGGTCCTCTGCAAGACCAGTCAGTGCTCTTAACCGCTAGGCTATCTCTCCAGCCCCATGCATGGTTCTTTTAAGAAGATAATAAATACAGCCAGGCATGGTGATGTGTCGTTGTAGTTGTCTTTGCGTCACGAGTGACTGCATTCTACACACTGTCCTTCCCTTCTTGGCTTAGCTCCAGGACTTGTCTCCTGCCTGCAGGCTGACAGTCTCTAGGCTTCGCTCCCACAAGAAGTGGGGAGGGAAAACCACAGGAGATCACCCATGGAAATGAATGGACTCACACGCACTCGGAGAGCCAGGGAGGATAGGAACTCTGCTTATTTTCTGTCAGTAAGGTCTATATATTGAAGTCTACTGTGCTCTGGGCAAGGAATTGGGGAGCAGGCGGAAGGGGGGGTGAGCCAACTTTGTTCTAATGGGGGGGGGCTGCAGAGCTCCAGTTTGTGCAACAGGTAACTAGAGGTGTGACATTTTGCTCAATGCCTCAAGGGAAGGGGCCTGGAACTTTGCAGAGAGAGGGTGAAGCAAGAATCATTGTAATATCCTGAATCTTCCTGCTACAGATAACTCTGAATGCCCACAGAGATATCAGATAACTGGAAATCTCCAGGGACAGGTCTTACAAGTTCTAGCTTCAAGCCACACACAAAGTTTCATCCCTACAGTGATGCATACCTTTAATCCCAGCCATCAGGAGGCAGAGGCAGGGAGATTGCTGTGAGTTCAAAGGCCAGCCTGGTCTACCTACTGAGCTCCAAGCCAGCTGGGACTTAAGGGGACCCTGTCTCAAAAAGACAAAAAAAAAAAAAAAAAATTAAATATAACAAGCTGGGCTTGGTGGCATACACCTGTAATCCCAGCACCTCGGAGGTGGAGGCAGGAAGATCAAAAGTTCAAGGCCATCACAACTACACATCAACTTTAAGGCCAGCTTGGGCCGTGAGAGATCATTTCATTAAAAAATCAAAACAAAACAACAAACAAACAAAAAACTCAAGCCAGGCATGGTAGTACATAGCGTTAATCACAGTAGTCAGGAGGCAAAAGCAAATGGATCTTAAGGCCATGCGTGGTGGCACATGCCTTTAATCATAGCACTCGGGAGGCAGAGGCAGGCGGATCTTTGTGAGTTCAAGGCCAGCCTGGTCTATACAGTGAGTTCCAGGACAGCTGGGGCCACAGGGAGACCCTGTCTCCAAAAGACCAAAAAAAAAAGCCAATGGATCTCTGTGAGTTCAAAGCTAGCCAGGGCTACACAGTGAGACCCTATCTCAAATAAGCAATGGGACCATAAAGTTAAATAATAATGCATGTGTATTGCCTGGCTATCATCTGAGACAGAATCTCTATATATCATTATTAGATGATTAATCATTTGTTTCCCTAGGATTGAGTCTCCAACAGAAAGGAAGAATGATAAGAACAGGGACATAGGTCTCAGAAATCAAGCTGTGTTAGTGGGAGAATGAGTTTGAACAGGAATAGCCTGGTTCTTGGGGTCTAGACAAACCCATTCAGGGTCAATGTACACTTCTAGACAAATGCCACACTGATCGTGGTTAAAATCCACTAAGCTCCACTCCCCTTCCTGTGCATATTGCCTTCATGGTTGGCTCTCTGTGCTCCTTGTATTTCTTGATTTCCATAGTTCACATATGACCTCTAGTTCAAGAATTCCTCTCTTAGGCTGGAGAGATGGTTCAGTGGTTAAGAGCACTGGCTGTTCTTGCAGAGGAACCAGGTTCTGTTCCCAGCACCAACATGGTGGGTAATAACCGTCCTGAACTCAAGTTCCAGGAGATTCAATGCCCACTTCTGGGCATTGCAGGGCACATATACACTTACATACATGCATGGAAAACACTCATATTTTTAGTTTTTTCCCTTTTGTTTTTTGGTATTTTTGAGACAGGGTCTCCCTTTTAGTACCAGCTGTCCTGGAGCTCACTCTGTAGACCAGGCTGGCCTTGAACTCACAGAGATCCACCTACCTCTACCTCTCTAGTGCTGGAATTAAAGGTGTGTGCCACCATGCCTGGCTATCATATTTTGAAATAAAAATAAATTTAAAAAAGAAAATAGGGCTGGAGAGATGACTTAGCGGTTAAGAGCACCGACTACTCTTGCAGAGGACCCGGGTTCAATTCCCAGCACCCACATGGCAGCTGATAACTGTCTTTAACTCCAGTTCCAGGGGAATCCGACACCCTCTTCTGACCTCCGAGACATTGCATGACACGGGTGCACAGACCTACATGCAGACAGTACACTCATACACATAAAAAAAAAATAAATAAATTTTTTAAAAAATTTAAAAAAAAAGAAAACAAAAGAATCCTTCTTTCCCAAACCCTTGGCGTCCCCAAGTCTTGGGTGGGCAGTGCTGCTGCACTCAGCACCTGAATGATCCATGGGTTCTCTCCTTTATAATTCCAGAGGCTCTGGGCAACTGAAGAGGATGGAAACAGGAAGAAAGAAGACACAAGAGGCTGAGGGTAAGACTCTCAGACTTCATTGTTTTGACTCCCAAGAATGTGGTATGCCCAGGCCCCACAAAAGAGCAGCTCTGAGGTCAAAACAGCCACTGCCTTTGCTGTGCTCTCTGAGCTGGGAGCTGGTCCCTGGCTTTCCTCTGTGAGCCACCCTTTCCACCCAACCTCTCCTTGTCCAGCTCTTCTGGCCCCTGTATTCTGTGGTGACTTTTAATTTTTTTTTATTTAATTCATTGTGTGTGTACGTGTCTGTCTGTGTATGGCGATAATATCTATGTTTGTGAGTGTGGGTATGGACATGTCACACAGAAGACAACTTTCAGGAATCAGTTCTACCCTTCAACTATGGTGGCTTCTATAAGGCCTGCTTTCTGGGTAGGTCATATTAACAAGTAATTGCTCCTCAAGGCTCAGTTATGAATCGGTCAGTCATGGTTTCTACCCTGGGCCAAGTAGACGCTGAAGAAACCATGTGTTCCTCCAGGTTCCCACAAAGATAAGCACATTGCCTCAAAAGATGAGGGGGCTTTCTAACGCCACCCATGCAGCCTGGGTTGAGATATAAACTCAACTTCAAAATCGTGAACATAGGCTTCGTGATCTAGCTGAGAAACCCGAGAGACAGGGAGACTGTCACCTGTCAGAGGTAGAAGAGGAAGAGAGGAAGAGGAACTCCCACCCAGACCTTCAGCATGGCTTTGTCAGACTCTACACCAGGGTTTACAGGCTTTGTCTCCTAAGGGAGGTGCCTGACTTGACCCAGAGACTCCATCTCCCTGCTTGAAACGAGGCTTTATTCCAGCCTGCAGGTCCTGCGCTAGGTGTTCTCCTTCGGTCTGGATGATGTCCCTAGTCCCTTCCTTCCTCCACAGGCATTAACTGGGCTCCTGCTGAGTGGCCTGTATCAGTAGAATAAGAGGAATGGACTCTGCTGTGACCCACCGGAAGACTGGACTCCTCCATTAGAACTAGAGCTGTTCGTCTTCTGACCAACCTCACTGATACCTGAAGTTTTCCATCTCTCAGTTCCCCCATCTCTCTGTCTTTTCTCTCTCTCTCTCTCTCTCTCTCTCTCTCTCTCTCTCTCTCTCTCTCTCTCTTATAGCACACCCATAATATCCTAGCACTTGGGTATCAAGCAGAAGCAGGATTGAAAGTTTAAGGCTGTCTCAAATAAGGGACCTGTGAGATGATTCAGAGGGAAAAGTCTCTAGCCACTCAAACCTGGCAGCCTGCGTTTGATTCTCAGAACCTGCAGTGGAAGGAGAGAACCTACTCTCAAAAGTCGTCCTCTGTTCTTCACATTCCTGCCTTGGCATACACATACCTGCATGGACACATACACATCACATACATGTGTACATACATACATACAATAATAAATAAATAATGAGGAGGCAGGGGCCCATAAGACCCCTTCCCTCCCTCCCTGAGGACCTATAGACAACTAACAGCTTCTGGGGGTTGAGGCGGAGGAGAAGACACATTTCCTTCACTGGTATAGCCAAGGTAAAATGCCAATTCCTATAAATAATCTCAGTCCCATGGTCCTGTAAGCAACTCATTGGACACACACACACACACACACACACACACACACAAAGTGGTAGAAGAAAGGGAAGGTGATCAGTAGGAAATGGGAAGGGATGAGAGAAGATAATGAGGTGAATATGATGAAAATACATTAATATACCTATTATTATATATACTTAATACATGTTAATAAAAACTGGAAATAAATAAATAAGAAGTCTAGTCCATTAACCTAAGGTGGGTTCCCTGGTGGAAGGGGACAGAAGAAATCTGAAGGCTCTATCCACTTGGCTTGGCTTCCCTCCCTCCCCCACCCCTCTCTAGCATAGGGGAGGAATCTTCCTGGAGAAATGAGTGAAGAATCACCAGCAAAGACGTGGTCTAGGGGCTGGAGAGATGGCCTGGCGGTTAAGAGCACCGACCGCTCTTACAGAGGACCCGGGTTCGATCCCCAGCACCCACATGGCAGCTAAGAACCATCTGTAACTCCAGTTCCAGGAGAACTCCAGTTCCAAGGGAATCCGACACCCTCTTCTGATCTCCGCGGCATTGCAGGACACGGGTGCACAGACCTGCGGGCAGAAAGTACATTCATACACATACAGAAATAAAAAAAATTTAAAAAAAAAAAAAAAAAAGAGATGTGGTCTAATCCCTACCTGCCCCCAGCTCAGAAACAGAGCCCGGAAGGGGGCCGACTTAATTGCTTAAAGTCATGTGACCAGCACTTCCTAATTGCGGTGGAAACTCTAAGTTGCTGAAGTAGGGAAGTGAGTGGGAGGAAGTGGGAGGACGGGCGAGACTCTGCGTGCTGGGCAGGGAGGCTGGAAACTTGAGGGAGGCCCTGCGGGGCAGGAGGAGCAATAATAGAGGCAAGAGAAGGTCACTGTCATTCAGGGAGGGCGCACGGGTGAGGGTGGTGTTAGATTCCGGAAGCCCCAAGATAAGCCACATGATGCTAATGGAAAACTGGAATGAGCTGGGATCAGGTTGGATGTAAGCAGATCTGGGGTGCAGGTACCAGTGGCTGGCTGGAGGGTGGCTTTCCCCTCCAGTGTACCTGCTTGAATCTGCTGCTGGATCCCAAGTCTACACAACTCTGGCAGCAGAGTTGAGGCGGAAAGCCAGCTAGGGCTGCTTCCAGGCGAGGGCATGTGCTCTATGAAGTAAGCCCTTGAATAGTGGCTGATTTGCACTAAAGATACAATGATGTTTGAATAGGAAGAATGGAAGGTTGGGGAGAAGGCACTGAGGGCTAGGTGGAGGAGTTGGCAACCAGACTGGGGCAAGGTTCTGAGTGAGGCTAGACTAAGGCCATACCGACCCTCGATGCAAGACTCTGATGTCTGTTCAAATAAGAGAGGTGGCTGGCTTTGGAGAATGGCCCATTTCTGAGAGCTTCTGTGAGCCTTCATTTTCTTACCTTTAAAATGGACACAGGAATCAATTCTGTCTCCACCTTGAGGCCACCATAAACAACAAATGAAATAATACTGGGAACTACAACAAGGGTTTTTCTCAGACAGGGGCCACAATTACCTATGCTTTCTGAGGTAGCAAACTGTGCAGCACAGGCCTGAGGCAGATGGACACCAGAAAGTGCCTGCAAGGCCTGAATTGGCAGAGTGAGACCAGCTAGCAAAGCAGTTCTATCTTCAGTCTGCACCCCCAGAACTAAGGTTTGGGCAGATAATGTCTAAAGTTATGGTCCTCCCATTGGGATATATATTCTATGGAGAACTCAAGAACTTTCCTGTCATTTGGACATGGTGGCTCACACCTGTAATCCCCGCACTTGGGAAGCAAAAGCAGGAAGACTGGAAGTTGGAGGTTCAAGGACAGCCTGGACTACAAACTAAAATACTATCTCAAAAAAACCAACCAACCAACCAACCAACAAACAAAGAAACAGACCAACAAACAAAAACATACTGGGGCAGGCATTGTGGTGCAAGCTTTTAATTCTAGCACTTGGGAGGCAGAGGCAGGCGGATCTCTGTGAGTTCAAGGCCAGCCTGGTCTACACAGCCAGTTCCAGGACAGCCAGAGCTACAAGGAGACTCTGTCTCAAAAAAGACCCCCCCCAAAAAAAAAGGAAAAGAAAAAAAAAACATACTGGAGTTGGAGAGATAGGTCAGTAGTTGAGAACACATGCTGCTCTTACAGAGTACTAATATTGGGTTCCCAGCACCCATATGGCAGCTAACAACCATCCTTAACTCCAGTTCCAGGGAATCCACCACCCTCTTCTGGTCTCTGCAAGCATTCCACACACCACATATATTCAGGCAAAACACTCATACACATAGTAAATGAATGAATGAATGAATGAATGAATAAATAAATAAATAAATAAATAAATACAAAAGAACTGCCCAGGGCTGGAGATGTAGCTGAGTTAGGTATCATGCTTGCCCAACATCCAGAAAGCCCTCAGTTCATTCCGTCACTGAATAGACTGCATGCCTAGAAGCCCAGCGCTCAGGAGGTGAATGCAGGTGGCTCAGAAGTTGAAGGTCCTCCTTGGCTACACATTAAGTTGGAGTCCACCCTAGGATATAAGGGGCCATCTCATGGCCTAGCGGTTAAGAGCGCCAACTGCTCTTACAGAGGACCCGGGTTCGATCCCCAGCACCCACATGGCGGCCGAGAACCGTCTGAAACTCCAATTCCAGGAGAACTCCAGTTCCAGGGGAATCTGACTCCCTCTTCTGACCTCCGCAGCATTGCACGACACGGATGCACAAACTTGCATGCAGACAGTACATTCATACACATACAGAAATAAATAAAATTAATTAAAAAAAATTTTTTTTAAAGAGGCTGTCTCAAAAGACAAAACAAAACACAGAACTTCTCTGTCCATTAAGGTAGTCATTAGCTACATATGGCTATTTAAATTTAAAATTAAAATAATTAGAATTTTTGCTGGGCATGGTGGTGGATACCATTAATCTCAGTAGCAGGAGGCAGAAGCAGGTTTATCTCTATGAGATTGAGGCCAGCCTGGTCTACTTAAGTAAGTTCTAGGCCATCTGAGGCTACAGGGAGATACCATCTCAAAACTAACTAAATAAATAAATTTAGGTGTTTTTTTTTCTTGTGTCAGCACGATGGCCATCAGGTAAAGGCACTTGCCACCAAGCTTGACAACCTGAGTTTAATCCCTGCCACCGACATGGTAGAAGGAGAGAGCAAACTCCTGTAAGTTGTCCTCTGACCTCTGTATGTACACTGTGACATGCACCTGTTCTCCACCTCACTACAATTTCACACACATAACTAGATGTAATAAAATATTTTTTGTCTTTTTTGAGACAGGGTCTCCCTGTAACCCCAGATGGCCTAGAACTCAATATGTAGACCAAGCAAGCCTTGAACTCACAGAGATCCACCTGCCTTTGCCTCCTGAGTGCTGGAATTAAAGGCATGCCTCACCAGGCCTAGCTAAAATTTAGTTCTTTGGTCACATTAGCCAAGTTGTAAACAGTTGATGGCTACATGTGGCTGGCTCTGGACCTGGATAGTGCAGATAGTGAACACTCACATCATAGGAAGGTCTAAAGTCAGGCCGGCTCTGGAACTACCTGCTAGACTGGTAGATGATGGAATAGTAGCTTTCTTCCTTGGTAAGGCTCAGAGAAAGCCCTCTTGGCCTCTTGTTCTCCCTAAGTACAAGGTTATCCCTGGTCAATTCATTTATGATTTCCTTCAGCCTGAAGCCTTTGGGCACCCCCTCTCTTCCCTGACTGCTCATGTCCTCCTGCTCAGAGCTGAAGCTCTAACTAGGGAAGGCAAAGGTCTCTCCAAGTTATAATACGGCAGTGTATTAGTGACTGGACAACAGGAAAGTCTGAACTCTGAGAAAATACCAAGCATGATAGAACTGAGCTGTTCTTCAAACAGCATGGCTAGAGATGACACTGCTTCTGTCAAAGAGGAAGACTAGGCTGGGTATGGTGGCACATATCTTTAGTTCCAGCACTTGAGAGGCAGGAGCAGGTAGATCTCTGTGAGTTTGAAGCCAGAGTGGGCTACAAAGAGAATTCCAGGCCAGCCAAGGCTATATAGTGAAACTCTATCTGAAAGAAAGAAGGAAGGAAGGAAGGAAGGAAGGAAGGAAGGAAGGAAGGAAGGAAGGAAGGAAGGAAGGAAAGAAAGAAAGAAAGAAAGAAAGAAAGAAAGAAAGAAAGAAAGAAAGAAAGAAAGAAAGAAAGAAAGAAAAGAGAGAGAGAGAAAGGAAGGAAGGAAGTTAGGAAGGAAGGAAGAAAGGAAGGAAGGAAGGAAGGAAGGAAGGAAGGAAGGAAGGAAGGAAGGAAGGAAGGAACGAACGAAGGAAGGAAGGAAGGAACGAAGGAAGGTCGAGTAGCAAGGTGACTAGGACCCCATGCCTCCTGAGTGTGAATTCCAGCTCCTCCACCACCAGCCTTGACCCCGGCCTTGCATGGTGTCTCTGATCTTCAGTTTCTTCATAAGCAAAATGAGAACAGTCCTTACTTCAGAGGGTACTGTAAGAATAACAGTAGTTGGGGGCTGGAGAGATGGCCTAGCGGTTAAGAGAGCCAACTGCTCTTGCAGAGGACCTGGGTTCGATCCCCAGCACCCACATGGCGGCTGAGAACGGTCTGTAACTCCAATTCCAGGAGAACTCCAGTTCCAGGGGAATCCGAGACCCTCTTCTGACCTCCGTGGAATTGCACGACACCAGTGCACAAACCTACATGCAGACAGTACATTCATACACATACAGAAATAAATAAATTAAAAAAAAAAAAAACAGTAGTTGGTAAATGGAAGGCACTTAGACCACTGTCTGGCATGAACCCAGCGTTAGCTAGTACTGGTAGCAACATCAGAGCAGCATTTGACCCTCAGAGCCGCAGCCTTCCTGCAGCCTGCAGTTCAGGCAAATTCGCCACAGAACTACCTACTCCTCCCCAGCCTTCCTCTTTGTTTGTTAAATGTTTGTTGCTGTAGGGATGAGATCCCTATGAGAGCCCAGAGCCCTCTGTGGATGCCATCTAGGTTTACCCTCTTGTGCAGTGGGACAGGGGTTGCTAAAATTTGGGGAGGGGAGACTGAAAAAAATAATCTACCCCCTCTCCCCTTGGTCCCAGCACCAAACCAAGGTATGATTCTGCCAAAACGCACTCCAGGAAACCATTGAGTTTGTTAGGCTTACTGACAGCAATGGGTGAAGGGTCACTTACAGGAATGTCAGTAACCCCCCAGGCCACCTCAGGAAGCCTTCACCCCAGCATGGATGATGGCTCCCCCTGCCCCCCCCCCGTCCCCCAGAAGATGGCGGGAGATCCTCCCTTAGTCTCCCCTGCACACTTACTCTAGGCCTTCCCATAGGCCACGTGCAATTAGGGGAGAATTTCTCTTCACAGTATGGAGGTGTCCTGTGACTCTCTCTGCCCCTCTGAGGTCAGCAATCAAGCCCAGCTGTGATAATCTCAAGCAAGTGGGTGCTGCTGAGCTCAGAAAGATGGTGTCTGTCCTACACAGCAATAGACTTGTTCCTAAAGGTCCACCTGACTCAACACCAGCACCCCAGACACCCCAAGGTAGGTTGTATAAAGCCGTAAGCAAACTGGGTCCGTTACATTCCCTCTCCAGGATTTGAACACTTGGGCATCTGGCTAGCCCAGGAGGCTGAATTCATAGGCTGACAGTGTGGGAACCAGGAAAAACTATGGTGGTTAGCCAGGCGTGGTGGTGCACGCCTTTAATCCTAGCACTTGGGAGGCAGAGGCAGGCGGATTTCTGTGAGTTCAAGGACAGCCTGGTCTACATAGTGAGCTCCAGGCCAGCTGGGACTAAAGGGAGACCCTGTCTCAAAAAGACCAAAAACAAAACAAAACAAACAAACAAAAAAATCACCACCAAAACTCTGCTGGTCATTGTTAGGAACTGGAGTTTTGGAGTTGAAAATTGAGAACTCAATCCCAGGTTTGGGGCCGGGGTCCTGCTAATTCTCTTGGATTTTGGCACCAAAATGTTAGGAATTAGGTGTGGGGTTTTTTTGTGTGTGGTTTGGGGGTGGATTTTTTTGGCTTTTTTATTTTGTTCTTGAGGGTTTTTTGGTCTTTTTGAGACAGGGTCTCTGTAGCCACAGCAGACCAGGCTGGGCTCGATTTCCTAGAGATCCACCTGCCTCTGCCTCCTGAGTGCTAAGATTAAAGGCATATGCTATCACGCCAGGCAAATTTATGTGTTTTAATTCTCTCCTGGATTTAATGTTATGATTAGGAGTTGAAAGTTCAAGGAGGGAAAGAAAAGCAACCAACCTCAACATTCAAGTTGAACTTTGTGAGCCAGGGAGGGGCAACTACTCTACTGAGCAGCAGGAGTCTGTGGCAGCCACGCCAGCCAGCCAGTAGCAGAGCTTAAATACCTTTTGTGTGTGTAGAGTCATGGGAAACTGGGTAAAGGATTTAGGACCTGTATTTCCCTCTCCATAAGGGTTTCAGAAGGACTTGTTTGCAAAGCCAAAACTACTTTATGATTTGGGGGTTTCTAGGGGCTCTAGATAGACTCATTTATAGAGCAAGAATTGCTTTATGGTTTGGGGCTTATGTGGGTCTCCCTTCAGTCATGCGATAGATGAGGGGTTAACAACATGCATGGAAAGCGTCAGACAGCTGAGTCATATCCACCGGCCTCTTGGCTGGTTCCAGACCATCTCATGAAGCAGCAACGTTTGCCATTTGCTCATGGCACTTTCAGGGGCAGCTGCTGCTTCTGTCTTTACTAGAACATGGGAGGGTCCTGGAAGAAGCAGAAACACAGGCTGGCTCCACAGCCCTGATGATCCATGCAAACCTCAGAAGGAAAAAAAGGAGCTGTCATTAAAATAAACGATACGTGGGTGGGAAGTCTCAGCAGCGGCAGCACAGCACAGTCCCTTGGCAGCCTCCCCCCATGGCACCCACCTCCTGGCACCCACATGGGCATCTGGGGCCAGGGACCATAAGCCAGGACTTCCTAAATAAGGAGATCACTGTCCAATTGAGGATCTGTCAAGGAAGTGGGATGAACCAATAAATGCTGTGGCTGAAACAGGAGCGGAAACAAAGATGTGACGTCAATCTCTCCAGCAAGCAGCAAGTGTTGCTGGAGTCCTGTCTGGCCCTCAGGTATCTTATCTGAAGAAAGAGAGGAGAGTATTTGGAGTAGCTTGTGTATACAGCTTCCTACACTTTTATAGATGATCCCAGGAACTCATAAAGCACATTTTCCTATCCTTAATAGCATGGTGCCTGACATCTGTTGTCCCAACACTCAGGAGGTAGAGGCAGGAGGATTGGAAGTTCAAGGCCATCCTACACTACACAGCAAGACCCTGTCTAAATAAATAAATAAATTAATTAATTAATTAATACCAGGCATGGTAGTTGCATGCCTTTAATCCCACCACTCGGGAGGCAGAGGCAGAGAGGCAGGTGGATCTTTGTGAGTTCAAGGCCAGCCTGGTCTACATAGTGAGTTCCAGCATAGCTGAAGCTGTAGGGAGACCCTGTCTCAAAAAGACCAAAAGAATAAATAAGTTAAAAACAACACAAAACAAAACAAAAAAGGGACATCTCCTTTGGGCCATCAGTCCTTGCTTGATCTTCCTAGCAAGCTAATCTATCAAACAAAGGAGAAAAGTCTGTCAGTTTCTAGCTTTTCTCTTCTTTCCCTCCTCTGACTAACAAGGGTCTGGGTGGAGACCCTCAGTCAGAACATGAGGTAAGTATGAATCAGAAGGCCATGTGATCAAGCTCCAGCCCCAGAGAACGCGTGAGGGGCAGTTGGGGGGGGGTCAAAAGTTCCTCTACTCTTGGAGATTATTTTAGATATCACACTGATATAGAAAGCTGGGTAAGACAGCCTGACATGTTAAATTTACCTCTGCAAACTGAAAAGAGAAGATTAAAAACAACCATTTCCCTGTAGTGCTATGCCCCCTCTGCTGTGAAAAGGAGATGGGCTCTGTTGGGGCTGGGTTGGAGGTAGGGTGGCAAGACGGAGCAGCAGGCCCTACCTGTGCCTGGGGCACTGGGAACGCAGAGGCCATTTTCATCCAGCCTTCAGAAGTTTCCTTTTGTGGCATGGTGCTGTTAAAAATATTCCTCCCTGAAGGTGCAAGCACAGCAGAGCAGATGTCCCTGACTGAGCACTTGGGAAAGAGCTATTAAAAGGAACATAATTAGGTTGTCATCCTGGGGCCTCCGAGCCAGGCTTCCAAACGCCATCTTTGTTGAAAGTTTTCCAGATGTAAAATATTGGAGAACCAGAATCACCAAAAAGGCTGCTAATGCTCAATAAGAATGGGCTGTGTACTTAGGGTTAGCCTTGGGCCCTGAAACCTTTCTGTGTCTCTACATCTGAGTCCATCCTAGCTCCTCCATTCCAGCTCCCCCAATTCCATCTCCCCTTCACGATTTTTTTCTGAAAAAGCCTCTATCAGTCATTTACCCCTTAGCACAAATGAAAGCAGTAAGCTTATGGCTCCCTTCATACTGTACGATTCAGGCCTGCGCTCTGGTAGCTTTAGAGAACAGAAAGGCTTTGTCTCCTTTTTGTCAAGCTGTCAGGCTCTGGCGTGGAGGTGGGGAGCCTTCCTAGTGACCCTGAAATCACACCAGCGGCAGTCACCTACTCAACTGTGCAGAGAACCTGATTCTCAGCTGTAGTCTACCTTGGAGGAACCTCTGTTGTAATCCTTCCCTCCCTCCTCCTTGTTATATCCTGCAGGCTTATCTAGCCACTGTCAGCATCTGCCATTCACCTATCTGTACATCAACATTTATTTATTGAGAGTTTCCCTGGCAAGAAGCCTGCTGAGTGGTAGGGATAGCACAGGGCGCATCAACAGAGGAGATGCTTGTCATCCTGGTGGGACACAGCAAGGATGGAGAAAGATACACATCGGGTAATTACAGAAATAAATGTAAAATAATAACCGCAGAAGGAAATCCGTGGTTGGTGCTGGGAGGATGTGTCAGCGAGGAGACTAACCTGTCAGGGAAGTCAAGAAAGGCTTCCCGGATGCAGCGATGACTGAGCCAAGAGAGAGGGTGGGAAGGAAGAGAGAGAGAGAGAGAGAGAGAGAGAGAGAGAGAGAGAGAGAGAAAGACTCAGTGGTTCCTTGGACTGGAACAGCTTTTTCAAAAGCTCTAGTTAATCTTCAGAGGAGCAACCATGACTTTCACGAGATTCTATTAGACTTTAGGGAACATCAAGAATTCTGTGTGGAGTGGGGACTAGGTAGAGGAAAAGAATCGAGTCTGACACCAGGAGAAATATCTGCAGCAGACAAATCTCCTATAGGTAAGTGGCTACAAAGAAGTCCAGCTGAGCTAGCTTTGATGCCAATCAGAGAGCCTTCTCTTATATTCTGGCTACTTTTACCCATTGATAATATAGCACGGTTATTTCTCTAGGTTGAGGTTATATTATTTTATAATAGAATTATTAATGGCTACCTGATACTTTACAGAATAGAGAAAGCTACAATTTCATTAACATTTAGTGTGTTTCCATAGTTTTGCATCCTTAGTAACCTTCTTTTTGAAGGGGGGCTTGGCATTGAACCCTGGGCCTTACACACTCTAGCACTGACCACTGAGCGATATCCTCAGCCAACCTCAGTAACTCTCTAGTGAACAAGCACACTTGAACATCATCTTTGCCTGTTCCTTTGACTCTTGCTGGAGACCAGTACTGCTACCTGTTAATGATTTTGAAGGCTGGCTTTATTAAAGATAAGTTGTCTTTCATGCTGATCCTGCAATGACAATTTCTACTGCTTTTCTTTCTTTTTTATTTTTAGAAAATATACTTAACTTTTTTTGGTCTTTTTTTATTTTATTTATTTTTGTGTGTATGAATGTACTGTCTACATGTAGGT
This sequence comes from Rhizomys pruinosus, assembly GCA_009823505.1. Classification (NCBI taxonomy): domain Eukaryota; kingdom Metazoa; phylum Chordata; class Mammalia; order Rodentia; family Spalacidae; genus Rhizomys; species Rhizomys pruinosus. The sequence goes on along the minus strand of VZQC01003723.1, from coordinate 538,545 downwards.
CTGTGCACCCGTGTCACGCAATGCCGCGGAGGTCAGAAGAGGGAGTTGGATTCCCCTGGAACTGGAGTTAAAGACGGTTCTCAGACGCCATGTGGGTGCTGGAGATCGAACCCAGGTCCTCTGCAAGAGCAGTCGGCGCTCTTAACTGCTAGGCCATCTCTCCAGCCCCTCTACTGCTTTTCTAACTCAGCACAGGGATCCTGTAGGTTCTTGATCATTTCCTGAGTCAGCTTGGAGGAAGGGGAAGAGATAAGGAGGGCATGAAGATACTCAAGGGGGCAATTGTTCTGCGCTAGGTGGGTAGGAGTGTTCTGTGCAGGGAGGCAGGGGAACTTTGAGAGAACTGCTCAGTCACACTGACCTCCCTCCACCTCTCCTTTCTGGTCAACAAGGACTGAGTCCACTGAGTGGACCCTGGCAGAGGGCTCTGCTCTGTCCTGGTGCTCAGTACCCGGCCTCACTTGTACGATGGGCCCTAAGGAATGGGATAGGTTAGAACCTCCAGTAGTGAGCTCTCTGTAAAAACTTCTGGAAGACTCAAGACTCTTAGGAGAAATGTGGGGAGAAGAGATGTCCGAAGGGGAAGCAAGAGAGAGTCCCTGGAACATGTAAGTCTGAGCAACAAAGGACCAGTGTGTGGTTAAGATTTTGCTACAGATACATTGACCACATCTTCTAATCTCTCCACCCACCACAGAGTTAATCCTCTTTTTTCTTGCTTTACCAGGATGGTGCCAAGATGGCGCAAATAAATGCAGAGACTTCAAATGAGCTAAGTGTTATGAAAAAGCAGGAGAAGGGGCAAGCAGAAAAGGAGTGAGATTCGGTGAGCCCTAGAGCACAAATACCACAAAGGCCAGAGTTGTGATGGCTTCATTACTCACTGCCAGAGCCTGGAACTGTGTCTGGCACACAGTAAGCGCTCAGTCTGTATTTGTAAAATGGCAAATGCTTATACATATACTGTCCGAATACCATGTTAGGTGTTACCTAGGCATTATTTCACATAGTCTTGACAAGCAGCTCTTTACCACGGGTATGTAAAGGAATCCCATTTCACAGTTATAGAAGCTGAGGTAAAAAAAGAAAAAAAAAAGAAGCTGAGGTAAGTAACCCGCAAGCATCAGGCAGGGAATACTGGAGAGGATCTAAGTTTGAATCCAAGAACCTCTGACCCCATTTCCCTGACTCCTCCCACTTGTCATATATATATATATATATATATATATATATATATATATATCAGAAAAGTTGCCATGGTAAGTGCAGATGCTATTCTGCATTAAATGAACTAGTCTGGCCCAGTGTGGTGGTGCAAGCCCTTATTTCAGCACTTGGGAGGCAGAGGCAAGTGGATCTCTGAATTCAAGGCAAGCCTTGTCTATATATCAAGTTCCAGGCTAGCCAGAACTACATAGTGAGATCTTGTCTAAAAAAATAAACGCCGAGCATGGTGGTGCATGCCTTTAATCCCAGCACTCAGGAGGCAGAGAAAGGTGGATCTCTGTGAGTTCAAAGCTAACCTGGACTACATAGGGACTTCCTTTCTCTTTTTTTTTTCTTTTTTTTCTTTTTTTAAAATGAGTGTACTGTCTGCATGTAGGTTGGTGCACCCATGTCATGCAATGCCACCGAGGTCAGAAGAGGGAGTCAGATTCCCCTGGAATTGGAGCCAAAGATGGGATTCCTAGCTGCCATGTGGGAGCTGAGAATTGAACCCAGGTCCTCTGCAAAAGCAGTCAGTGCCCTCAACTGCTGAGCCATCTCTCCAGTCCCGCACAGGTTCTTCCAAACCAGCTGGAGCTATAAGGAGACCCTGTCTCAAAAAGATAAATAAATAAATAAATAAATAAATAAATAAATAAATAAATAAGAGCTAATCTGGTTAAAAGGCAATATCTGCTTCATGAGTGTCATGTGTTATAGGATTATGATGCCTTGTTTATTCCTATTTTTTTATGACCACCTGGTAAGAATCTTAAGGTTGCTGACCTCCCACTTACTTTTATAGTGACCATGAAGATGAAGCAGAATTGCTTCAAGGAAGAAGGGCTTTGTGCTTTGTGGACTAATTGTGACTCTTTTAACCAGATAACCACACACTGCCCCCACCTCGTCTTTTCAGACAGGTCTCACTATGTAACGCTGGCTGACCCAAACTTACTATATAGACCAAGCTGGCCTTGAATTCACAGAGATCTCTCCACCTCTGTCTCCCAAGTGCTGGGACTAAAGGCATGCACTACTACGCCAGACCCCATTAGCTCCTTTAATGGAGAGTGGCATCAGGACGCATCACAACTTTATCCACAGCAATATACATTAATAACAGATGGAAAGAGCCAGGGAAATGGTGTCAGAGCCCTAGTGGTTGACCAGGAAACAGCATGACACCAGAGAACAGAATAACAACTAACAAACAGCTCCTGGGAGCCACAGTGTTGACCTCTGGCCAGCCCCACCCCTGCACCTGCAACTTGATAGGTACCTATATCATTGGACTGAATAAGGCCAATCCTCTGGCTTCTTAACTTGCTGTTTGGACCAATCCTCTGGCTTCTTAACTTGCTGTTTGGACCAAGGTATGCCTGGGCAACTGGTTCAGAAACAGACTTCAAGGTTAAGGAAAACTCTCCCTTGCTCCACCCAGAAGCAGGGCTGGAAGAGGAACTCCTGGTTTGCTGGACTCCAGTTTTGCCATTTGCTTGGTGTCTCGGGTTCTTCATTCACAAAATGGAATAGTAAATAGTTCCTTTCCCAGGGAGTTACAGAACTTCAATAAACTATAACATGGAAAAGTACTTTACACAGGTACTTAACACACTGCAAGTACTCAACCAACAGAAAAATCAGTGTCTCAAGATAACAATCTTCTTGAGCGCAGGAACTGCACGTGTGATTCACCCAGCTTGCCCTGGCACATCCGATTGTTCCTGTTATGCTCCTTGAATAAATGAGTGTCTGGATGCCTGGCATGCCTCTGTCGGTGTTTCATGTGTCTTGTAAGCCTTGCCTGTTGAGGTCTCTCTAGAAAATATCTAGAGGGGTTAATATACTGTTTCCACTCCCTATCTTGCCTTCCAGAAGAAGGTGGGGTGTCTGGGGAGGAAAAAAGCTTCCTTTCATAAAGAAGCCAGCTCCTCTTGCCTGCATCCCTCTTTGGACCTTCTTGCTTCAGGATGCTTGGAACTGCATCCAGCTATACACAAAGAGTGAGAAAGGGAAAGGAGGAGGCATTAGCCCCTAGTAAGGATTTGAGAGGGACCAATTTGTCCTTAGGAGTAATGTATTCCTGGGCTGGAGAGATGGCCTAGCTGTTAAGAGCGCCGACTGCTCTTGCAGAGGACCCGGGTTCGATCCCCAGCACCCACATGGTGGCTGAGAACCGTCTGTAACTCCAATTCCAGGAGAACTCCAGTTCCAGGGGAATCCGAGACCCTCTTCTGACCTCCGCGGCATTGCACGACACGGGTGCACAAACCTGCATGCAGACAGTACATTCATACACATAAAAATAAATAAAATTAAAAAAAAAAAGGAGTAATGTATTCCATGTAGAAGTAGGGAATGGATTATTTAATGGAGTTAAAAATGGGGGCAATAGTATCAGCGTGTGAGCCAGGCCTCAGAACATTAAAGCAATTTGCAGGAAAATGGCTGGAGCTAGAGGACATCGTGCTGAGTGAAGTAACATAGTCCTAGAAAAACAAACGACAAATGGTATCACTCATCTGTGGATGCTAGTGCCAATTACCTAGTTGTAAGTATTTCTTGTGCATGGCCCCTTGAGCTTTTGTCCAAAGCAGTTGGGAGTGATGCATATTGGAAACAACAACAACAACAACAGAAAGGACTGCATCGAAGAACTGACTGAATCAGTGAATTTCTGCTCAAAACAGTCAACTTCCTCATGGAGAATATTGAGAAAGACTGAGAAAGAGATGAAAAGCATGTTTGGCAGAATGCATGAGCTCTGATGGGGTGGGGGAATGGGGGGGGACACGGATCTAGATTTGATAAAAAATAAACAAATTAAAGAAAAAAGAATATTAAAGCAAAAGGATTTTGAGATCCTGTTTCAAAATAATGAAAATAAAATAATTTTGGGAGGTCTTTTTGAGACAGGATATCCTTGTAGCCCTAGCTGGCCTGGAACTCACTATGTAAGCCTGGCTGACCTTGAACTCACATAGATCTGCCTGCCTCTGCCTCCCAAGTTCTGGGATTAAAGGCATGTGCTACCATGCCTGGAAAAATTTAAAAAAAAAAATTTTTTTTAAATAAGGCTTAGAGGTAGCCAGGCATGGTGGCTTTAATCCCAGCACTAGGGAGGCAGAGGTAGGTGATCTCTGTGAGTTCAAGACCAGCCTGATCTACATAGTGAGTTCCAGGCCATCTGGGACTACAGGGAAACCCTGTTTCAAAAAGACTGAAAAAATAAATAATTCTTAGAGACAATAGGAGTCAGGATTTGGAAATTACTTTTGAGAACTTCTGAGCGAGCTGGACCAGAGCAGCGGAGACCAGCAGTTAGGGCTGAAATGTAAAATGTTGTGTTTCAAGTATGCCTTCCTCATTACGGGGATCCAGAGGTCCCTTTCTTCTGTCTCTGGCTCTTCAGGCTGGTGAGCCTGTGGCAGAACAGGGTGACTGGCCACTGCATTCCATGTTCCAGGTACAGTTTATAAGGTCTCCAAAATGTCCAGTATGTTGCCTGTTAAGATGACGCATGGGGTACCAGGTCTAGGCCTAACTCTTGTCATAGCCATGACTGTTATAGAAAATAAAGACTCAAATCAACAGCTGATCTTCATGGTATCAGAGCACTACAAACTGCTGGAAAGAAATGGTCTCTGAGGCTTTACTCCAGACTTCTTGTGCTACACTTCTACATGCCAAAGAAGATATAGTACAATAGTGGCAGCCTGATAAATGTACACCTGGAAAGAAAGAAGAAATTCCAATTTGTTCTATGGTCAGCTCCCTGGCAGGGTATGACACACAGCTGACACTGTAGCCTTGGTATACCTCCTAATGTCAGGAGGCTCTACTGACCACATTAGAAAGCTATTGGCATCCCTTTGTCAAAGAGTTTTAATGCGCCAACTAAAATATTATCCAAGCATATGTGTCTGTGTCCATAGAGTAACTTGTTATAATCTTTAAAACTTTTTTATATTATTTATTTATTTATTTTATGTGTATGAATATACTGTCTGCATGTAGATTTGTGCCATGGAGGTCAGAAGAGGGTGTCAGATTCCCCTGGGACTGGAGCCAAAGACTGGTTCTCAGCCTCCATGTGGATGCTGGAGATCGAACCCAGGTCCTCTGCAAGAGTAGTCGGCGCTCTTTTTTTTTTTTTTTTTTTGGTCTTTTCAAGACAGGGTTTCCCTGTAGCCCCAGCTGTCCTGAAACTCACTCTGTAGACCAGGCTGGCCTTGAACTCACAAAGATCTGCCTGCCTCTGCCTCCCAAGTGCTAGGATTAAAGGCGTCCACCACCACGCCTGCCCGGCTTAGCTGGCGCTCTTAACCGCTAAGCCATCTCTCCAGCCCCAACTTGTTATAATCTTTAATATTTGCTACTATTTGTGTTTTATTACTAGAATTAAAAGGAGATTCCTAGGTCGGGTGTGGTGGTGCACGCCTTTAATCCTAGCACTTGGGAGGCAGAGGCAGGCAGATCTTTGTGAGTTCAAGGCCAGCCTGGTCTACAAGGTGAGTTCCAGGACTGCTGGGGCTACAGGGAGACCCTGACTAAAAAAGACAAAGACAAAAAAAAAAAGGAGATTCCTAAACAACCTACCAGTTCGTTGCAAACAGAACTTGGACAGTCCCAAGAGTTTGACATGCCACCTCAGAAAAATAAATAAATAAATAAATAAATAAATAAATAAATAAATAAATAACTGGATCTTCTATCTCTCATTCACTCTCACTTTCCCCTCCAAAGCCCAGGGACACTCCAGGAAGAGGTTCGTGTGTCAGATTGTAGGGGCCAAAGAGGGGGGATGAATTATGAGATCACAGCAAAAACAGACTTGATTTTTTTTTCCTTTTATTTTTTCTTCTTTTTTCTTTTTTTTACACGTTTGTGTAAGTAAACCTTTTCCACTGGACTCGGGGACCCTGAGTTGTACAAAAACTAAACTCAGAAATTAACTAATTGGGTTTCTATGGACACTCCTTATGTTTATTGCATATGTGTACTTACTGGTCACATAAAAATAAATGTAAAAAAAGAAGTAAAAAATAAAAATAACAGAAAATAGGGGCTGGAGAGATAGCCTAGCAGTTAAGAGCACTGACTGCTCTTGCAGAGGAACCAGGTTTGATCCCCAGCACCCGCGTGGCGGCTGAGAACCGTCTTTAACTCCAGTTCCAAGGAACTGACCTCCGCAGCATTGCACAGCATGGGTGCACAAAACTACATGCAGACAGTACATTCATACACATACAAAATAAATAAAATTTAAAAAATAACAGAAAATAAAGACTTCTAGCCTTAGCCTTCCTGTCTAAAACATACACCTAAGACCTCACAGGACTATTTGGAAAGCCCGAGTGGATCATGGCAAGAAAGGATGTAAAGTGAGTGTGGTATTTGCCAGAGTAAGATAGTCCACGGTGATCTGCATGCTGTCTGTCCTCCGGCCTTCATGGCAGGCTGATATCTTCCAGCCCTTTCCATGCTCTCTCTCCAAGACTGTTTCCAGAGGGAACTATGCTTCTGAACAGGAGCTTACAGAGGAACAACTCAGTCTCAAGGTTTTCCAGGTTCCTAGTACTCTCCAACACACCATACATAGACACACACACACAGCCAACCCTGGGCTATATAGTATGACCAGTCCTGTGAATCACTTGAATAAAGCAGGACTCATCAAATATTTATCAAATGAATGAATGAATAAGAGAATGAGACGAGTCTAGGATGCAGAGTGCTCTGGTAGGAAGTCACCTGGGACTTTCTTAGTATTTCGAGAAGCCACACTCTCTACTTTTCCTCAAGCTTCCTACTGCCCCCCACACCCAATTATTAGGGGACTGGAGTAGAACCCTACATGCTGCACTTTATACCTGATATGTAGCAGATGCTGCGTAATAATTAACTGTGTGAGGAACTGAATGGGAAACAGAAAAATAATGTTTAGACCATCCCTTCCAACTGTTTACAATTTAATTTTTATTACATTTATTTATCTGTGTGTTTGTGTGTAGCGCATGCAGGCATGTATAGATGAGGCATGCATTTGTCATAGCACATGTGTAAAGGTTAGAGGTAAACTTCTGGTAGTCGGTGGGGAGTGACTTCCACAAAGAGCAGGACAATTTTAGAGAAGTGGCAGGGGATTAAGAGAAAAGATCTTGACTCTCTAGAGCCAGAAAGTTGTGGGAAGGCAAATGAATGGGAACGTAATGGCAGACAAAGACTTGTTAGTGAAGCCTGCTGTGTAGACAGCTCTGGTGCCACCTCCAGGTGGATGAGGGTCTCCAGTTGCCTTCTGTGCTCACCTCTGTCCCTCTTAGACAAGGGATGAGGAATTTCTGTCCAGCTTTTAGGCAATGGCGGGAGGGTAGAGGGCTTTTCTTGCATCTGCTCCTTTGCAGTTGCCTTCTGCTCAAAATCATCCTTAAGCTAAAGTAGTTAAAGGGGTTATAAATGGCATACCTTGGGGTGGCACGTTCTACTACCCTTCAATAGGGTGCGGTACAAAGGTGCACAGCCTCAGTGCTAGGATAAGGGACTTAGACCCAGCACCTAGTTAAACTCTCTCCTGCCCACACCCTGCGTCATGTCCTCCAGACTTCACTCTGACCATCTTCTCCCACAGCCACGCCTAGAAGGAAACGGGTGGACTAAGAGAAGAGATTAGAGTGGCCTTCCGGCAGAGGTACCTGGGGCTGAGGCTGGGGGTCACCTGGGGGGTTGGGGGGGCGGGGAAGATGGGAGGAGTCGCCAGGCAGACGAGACGAACGGCCTCGTAGCCTTCCCCAGGAGCCGGCGGGAGCCAGCGGCTCCCCTGCGCCCCCTGCCGGAAGCCTTCGCACTGCACGCGGCACTGCCCCGCCCTTCCAGCCTCCTCACCTGCTGGCTGTCCCCAAGCCTCCGAGAAGGGAGATGGGCCAAGCCTCTCGTTGTTCGTGGCTGTAAACGTTCGCGGAAGTCCCCTACCCCAGGAGACGTTGGAATCTTCCCCTGGCCTGAAATTCCACAGTTAAGAGATTCCTGGGGGGAATTGGGAAGGGGTGACATCCTCATATCTTATTGGTTATTTAACCCTGAGGATTTTCCGGATGTGTTTGAAAACCGACCCCAAGGCATGGGTGGTAGAAGTCATTCACTCATTGTCTTAGTGCGGTTTTTATTAGTGCCCATGTATCAGGGCCAACCTGAAGGTGACTCAGAGCCAAGAGTCATCTGCAGGACGGCCGCAGGGAAAGGATAGCTTCTCCTGCCATAGTGTGCCTTTCCTTAATCATAGGTAGCAGAGTCTCCCTCCTCCAAGAAGTCTACCTTGTCTTTTTTCATGAGCCTCTGAACAGGCAAGGTCAGCCTCTCAGTTTGGTAGGTCAGGTTCTCTGTGCATTTCCCGTGAGTTTGGTCTAAGATCCTCACAGTATAAGTCCATTCGGTGCCGAGGAGCAGAAAGCCCTCACCCATGGGAGACTTATCTGGAGAAGACTAGAAACACGGATGCAAAGGAGCAGAGCATCCCATTCCCTGTCCAGTCAAGGCTAGGCTCCCACTGTCCTCAAGGTCCTGGTGCATTTGTTCCATATAACCAATGATCTTTGTGAGTACTCCAAAGTCGGACCCAGAGACAGTCTGTTCTTTGAAGAGTACCCAGGGGGTCACTTGGAACTTCAGGTTAGTTCCTCTTCTCTTCCTCCCCTGCCATTGCTCCCCATGTCCTTTGTAGTAAAAGCCCAAGGTGTGGCCCCTGCCACTCACTGACCACTGTCCCTGCCACACACAGCTCCAGTCGCAGTGCCTACCTACCCTGCTGTTTCTTAAATACAGCAACACTTTTCTACCTCCATTCTAGATACCCGTGTTACCCATTCTCTCCGTGACCTCAGGTATCCATGTAAATACCGCCTTACCAGAGAGACTTCTAGTCTTCATTGATTGTTCCAGCACTTATTATTATCTAACACGTTGTTTATTTATGTTTACCTGAATGTTGTCTTCCTCCCCCAACAAAACTGCAAGCCCATGAACACTTAGACTTTCATCAGTTTCTGTCCACTGTGCAACCTGGCAGTTCCCAAGAAACTGATAAAATGATTGAGTGAATGGTTGCCTGGCTCTAAGCCTGGACAGGCCATGAATAAGACTGGGCTCTTGTCCTTAGAGCAGACTGCAGACAGGGAAGTAGATACCAGAGTGGTGAGTGTTGTAGGTAAACAGAGATGTGTATAATAATGTGCACGTGAACGCTCAAGGGAGGAAATAAGTCACTTTGAAATAAAGGAAAGTGTGAGTCAGAGCGATGGGTGGGGGGGGAGGAGACAGAGGAAAGGCATTCCAAGCTGAGAGAACGGGGCGTGGCCAGCAGGACGGTTGCACCGCAGACCTAGATGCCAGGTAGGGAGCCGGGAAGAAGTTTGGAAGGCTAGGAAGGGCCCGGCCATAAGACGCTGGGCTCTTCAGATCTCTGCCAGGCCCTGGGGACATTTCAGAGCTAAGAGTCTGCTTCTAACCCCAGAGATGTCCCCTGGGCACTTTCAGTCCTCTGCTAGCAAAGGGCTGGGAATGTTTCATAGCATTCCAGGTGATCAGGCTGGGGTTTTCACACCCCTTCTGCTACCTCCTTGGCTTCCTGTTAGTGATCGAAGCCCACCCCCTGGAGGAAGACCCTGCCTAACTCCACAGGGTTGGAAAAAGTTCTGCAGCAACATCTCCACTGCCTGATCATGAGGAATTGAAGCTTCAAAATGGCCTGATTTTGCAATCTGACTCAAAAGGGTGGGGAGTGGAAAAATTATAGACAGCAGCCACCAAGGGACCTTGGCTTAATATAACTGGTGACCTGGGAAACAGCAGAGGCAGAAAATAATTTCTTTCCTCTTGGACTGAGGGACTTAGAGGGTTTCTTGAAGCAGAGTCAAAATAAAGACTGCCTTCAAGAGGAAGGAGAGTATTGACACATTGATAGCGCCAGAAAAGTCTTCCCTCTCACTTCCTCTCTGGCTATTTCCTGCCTCCCTCCCCTCCACTCCTACCCTTCCCCTCTGGGCCTTTCCTTTCTTTCCCTTTACTTCTTACACCGCACCCACTGTCCTGCTCCCTTTCCTCAGCCCCTCCCTCTCTTGCTCTGTTCCTTCAGCTTAAGCACCGGACATTTCAACTGCTACCCAGTTATTAAAAGGGGAAATCATAAATCCTATGCAAATATAAAATGAGCACCTGATAGTGACTTCATTTACCCATTAATTAATGAGGGATCCAGAAACACATTCACGGAAGAGTCCCCAAACAGACTCTAATACAATAAAATTCTCCACTTTAGCCATGTTAGTCCATTGGCTGTAAATGTATTTACAGTGTTGTGCAAACATTCCTGCAGGACATCTCTAGAACTTTTTCATTTTCCCAGACTGAAGCTCTGTACTCATCAAAAGAATAACACTCTGGGCTGGAGAGATGGCCTAGTGGTTAAGAGCGCCGACCACTCTAACAGAGGACCCGGGTTCGATCCCCAGCACCCACATGGTGGCCGAGAACCATCTGAAACTCCAATTCCAGGAGAACTCCAGTTCCAGGGGAATCCGAGACCCTCTTTTGACCTCCGCGGCATTGCACGACACGGGTGCACAGACTTGCATGCAGACAGTACATTCATACACATACAGAAATAAAATTAAAAAAAAAGAATAACACCCTATACTTTTTCCCCTGGTGACACCACTATGTTCTCATTTAATGGAATCCTACTATTTTTGTCTTTTTCTGTCTGAGTTGTTTCTCTTAGCATAATGTCTTCAAGATTCATCCACATTGGCTAGGGATATAGTTGACAGAATATTTGCCTAGCAGGCACAAAACTCTGGGTTTGATTCCCCAGTACCACATAAACTGGAATAGTGGTTATATGCCTTAAGCAATATCCCTATTGCTTAAGAGGTAGAGGCAGGAGGATCAGATCTTCAAATCCTTCCTTGGCTATACACTAAGTTGGAGGCCAACCTGGGATACACGAGACCCTGTCTCAAAAAAAGAGTAAGTAAAAGATTTATCCATGTTATACCATCTATCAGAATTTCGGTCCTGCTCGAGACTAAATAACATTCCAGTGTGTATATGCTAATTTTTTTGAGACAGGATCTCCCTGTAGCTCCAGCTGACCTGGAACTTGCTATGTAGTCCAGACTGGCCTTGAACTCACAGAGATCCATCTGCCTCTGTCTCCCAAAAGCTGGGATTAAAGGTGGGCCATGACATCCAGCTATACTAATGTTTAAAAACTTTATTTTTATTTATGTGTAGTGTGTGTCTGTGTGTGTGTGAATCTGTGTGTGTGTGTGAATCTGTGTGCAAGTGCCCAAGAAGGTCAGAAGAGGGTATCAGATCCGCTGGAGCTGTAGCTAAAGGCAGTTATGGGCTGTAGGTGCAGGGAACTAAATGCAGGTCCTTTGGAAGAACACCAAGCTCTCTGAGCCATCTCTCTAGTCCTGTATATTAAATGTTATCTATCCATTCATCTGTTGATAAGTATTAGGAGTTTTTCTCCCTTTTGATATTGTGACCAATAGTGCTTTGAAAATGACTATACACCTTTTCAATTCCTTGGGGTTATTGTTGTGTTTTTCCTGAGAAAGAGTCTCATTCCGTAGCTCAGGCTAGCCTCAAAATTGCTCCAGTGTTTCTGCCCCAGCTTTCTGAGTGTTGATGTAATAGGCTTAAGCTACCATGCCTAAGTCAATTCCTTGGGGGTTTTTTAATTATTTTTATTTTATGTATATGAATGTTTGCCTACATTTATGTATATGCACCACATATATGCCTGGTTCTCATGGAGAGTGTGTTGTGTCCTCCTGGAGCTGGAATTACATAGTTATGAGCTGCCATGGTGCTGAGAACTGAGCCTGGTCTACTGAAAGGGTGAAACTTGTGCTTAACCAGTTGGCCGTCTCTCCAGCCCCAATTCTTCGCTTTTCATCTTTTATAATATTCATAAATGAAGGACTACTTGAAATGGTAATTCTGTGTTTAACTTTTTGAGGAGTAGCTGGATGGTTCTCCCTGGTTGTCTCTCACATGCCAATATCTTTTATTTTTCTTTCTTTCATTTTTTTGTTCTGTTTTGTTTTGGTTTGGTTATTTTTGAAACAGGGTCTCCTTACGAAGCTCATGCTGGCCTAGAATTTTATTTGCTTGTTTGAGATAGAGTTTGTTAGTTTGGGGATTTTTGTTTTATTTTGGTCTTTTTGAGACAGGGTTTCCCTGTAGCCCCACCTGGCCTGGAACTCACTATGTGGACCAGACTGGTCTTGAAGTCAAAGAGATCTGCCTGCCTCTGCCTCCCGAATGCTGGAGTTAAACTATGTAGCCTAGGAAAGCATCTGACTCACAGTAATCCTGCCTTACCCTTCTAAGTGCTGGGATTATAGGCTTGCACTGCCACGTCCAGCAATTTCTGGATTTTTTAAATAGCTCTGTTGGGAGGTAGTGGGCTCTTAGAAGCAAGGCCTACTGAAATGAAATCGGATCATCGGTGGCATAGCCTTGAAAGGTATATTGCACCCAGGCCCCTCCTCTTTCTCTTTGCTTCCTGACTACCATGAAGTAAGCAGGCCACTACAACCACATCTTCCTACATAACACACTGTGCTTCCACAGGTCCAAAGCAAAAGGACCAGCCAACCACAAAAGAAACCTCTTGAACCATGAGCCAAGATAAATGTATCCTGGGGCTGGAGAGACGTCTCAGTGGCTAAGAGCACATACTGCTTTTGTAGAGGACCTAGGTTCAGCCATCCAGCACCAGAGGATCTGAAGCCTCAGGCCTCCCTGGCACTCACACATGTATACATAGTCATAATTAAAATAATAAAAATAAATCTTTAAAGAATAGTAAATGGCCAGGCAAGGTAGTGCATCCCTTTAATCCCAGCACTCAGGAGGTAGAGACAGGTGAATCTCTGTAAATTCAGGGCCAGCCTGGTCTACATAGTAGGTTCCAGGACAGCCTGAGCTACAGGGAAGACCCTGTCTTGAAAAGACAAAAAAAAAATAGCTCTGTTGGGAGGTAGTGGGCTCTTAGAAGCAAGGCCTACTGAAATGAAATCGGATCATCGGTGGCATAGCCTTGAAAGGTATATTGCACCCAGGCCCCTCTCTTTCTCTTTGCTTCCTGACTACCATGAAGTAAGCAGGCCACTACAACCACATCTTCCTACATAATTTTTTTTTGTCTTTTCAAGGACAGGGTCTTTCCCTTGTAAGCTCAGGCTGTCCCTGGAACCTACTATGTAGGACCAGGCTGGCCCTGAATTTACAAGAGATTCACCTTCTCTACCTCCTGAGGCTGGGATTAAAAGGGATGCCAACTACCTTGCCTGGCCATTTACTATTCTTTAAAGATTTATTTATATTTAATTATGGACTATGTATACATGTGTGAGTGCCAGGGAGGCCTGAGGCTTCAGATCCTCTGGTGCTGGATGGCTGAACCTAGGTCCTCTACAAAAGCAGTATTGTCGCTCTTAGCCACTGAGAACGTCTTCTCCAGCCCCAGGATACATTTATCTTGGCTCATGGGTTCAAGAGATTTCTTTTGTGGTTGGCTGTCCTTTTGCTTTGGACCTGTGGAAGCACAGTGTGTTATGTAGGAAGATGTGGTTGTAGTGGCCTGCTTACTTCATGGTAGTCAGGAAGCAAAGAGAAAGAGAGGGGCCTGGGTGCAATATACCTTTCAAGGCTATGCCACCGATGATCCGATTTCATTTCAGTAGGCCTTGCTTCTAAGAGCCCACTACCTCCCAACAGAGCTATTTAAAAAATCCAGAAATTGCTGGACGTGGCAGTGCAAGCCTATAATCCAGCACCTTAGAAGGGTAGCAGGAATACTGGTTGAAGTCAGATGCTTTCCTAGGCACATAGTTTTAAACTCCAGCATTCGGGAGGGCAAGGCAGGGCAGATCTCTTGACTTTCAAGACCAGTCTGGTCCACATAGTGTAGTTCCAGGCCAGGTGGGGCTACAGGGAAACCCTGTCTCCAAAAGACCAAAAATAAAACAAAGAATCCCCAAACTTAACAAACTCTACTCTCAAACAAGCAAATAAAACTTCTAGGGCCAGCATTGAGCTTCCGTAAGGAAGACCCTGTTCAAAAATAACCAAACCAAAACAATAACAGAACAAAAAAATGAAAAGAAAGAAAAATAAAAGATATTAGGCAGTGAGGAGATCAACCCAGGGAAGAACTCATCCAGCTTAACTCCTCAAAAGTTAAACACATGTAATTACCATTTTCAAGTAGTCCTTCATTTATGAATATTATAAAAGATGAAAAGCGAAGAATTGGGGCTGGAGGGAGACGGCCAACTGGTTAAGCACAAGTTTCACCCTTTCAGTAGACCAGGCTCAGTTCTCAGCACCATGGCAGCTCATAACTATGTAATTCCAGCTCCAGGGAGACACAACACACTCTCCATGAGAACCAGGCATATATGTTTTTGAGTGCACATTTACATAAATGTAGGCAAACATTCATATACATAAAATAAAAATAATTAAAAAACCCCCAAGGAATTGACTTAGGCATGGTAGCTTAAGCCTATTACATCAACACTCAGAAAGCTGGGGCAGAAACACTGGAGCAATTTTGAGGCTAGCCTGAGCTACGGAATGAGACTCTTTCTCAGGAAAAAAAAAAAAAAACCCCAGGAATTGAACAAGGTGTATAGTCATTTTCAAAGCACTATTGGTCACAATATCAAAAGGGAGAAAAACTCCTAATACTTATCAACAGATGAAGGATGAGATAACCATTTAATATACAGGAACTAGAGAGATGGCTCAGAGAGCTTGGTGTTCTTCCAAAGGACCTGCATTTAGTTCCCTGCACCTACAGCCCATAACTGCCTTTAGCTACAGCTCCAGCGGATCTGATACCCTCTTCTGACCTTTCTTGGGCACTTGCACACAGATTCACACACACACACAGATCACACACACACAGACACACACTTACACATAAATAAACACATAAAAGTGTTTTTAAACATTTAGTATAGCTGGATGTCATGGCCCACCTTTAATCCCAGCTTTTGGGAGACAGAGGCAGGATGGATCCTTGTGAGTTCAAGGGCCAGCTGGACTACATAGCAAAGTTCCAGGTTCAGCTGGAGCTACAGGAGATTCTGTCTCAAAAAAATTAGCATATACACACTGGAATGTTATTTAGTCTCGAGCAGGACCGAAATTCTGATAGATGGTATAACATGGATAAATCTTTTACTTACTCTTTTTTTGAGACAGGGCTCCGTGTATCCCAGGTTGGCCTCCAACTTAGTGTATAGCCAAGGAAGGATTGAATTTTCTGAATCCTCTGCCTCTACCTCTTAAGCAATAGGGATATTGCTTAAGGCATATAACCACTATTCCAGTTTATGTGGTACTGGAAATCAAAACCCAGAGTTTTGTGCATGCTAGGCAAATATTCTGTCAACTATATCCCTAGCCAATGTGGATGAATCTTGAAGACATTATGCTAAGAGAAACAACTCAGACAGAAAAAGACAAAAATAGTAGGATTCCATTAAATGAGAACATAGTGGTGTCACCAGGGGAAAAAGTATAGGGTGTTATTCTTTTTTTTTATTATTTTATTTTTGTGTGTATTGAATTTACTGCGCATTGTCTTGAAGTGTTCCATCGTGTCTCAATGCCGCAGGAGGTCAAAAAAGACTCTCAATTCCCCTGAACTGGATTCTCTAAAGCATAGTCTCTCGAGGCTCGCCATGTGGGTCATGGGAACGAACCCGGTCCTACTGTATAGAGTGTCGGCGTGCTCTTAACCACTAGCCATCTTCCAGCCCAGAGTGTTATTCTTTTGATGAGTACAGAGCTTCAGTCTGGGAAAATGAAAAAGTCTCTAGAGATGTCCTTGCAGGGAGGAATGTTTGCACAACACTGTAAATACATTTACAGCCAATGGACTAACATGGCTAAAGTGGAGAATTTTATTGTATTAGAGTCTGTTTGGGGACTCTTCCGTGAATGTGTTTCTGGATCCCTCATTAATTAATGGGTAAATGAAGTCACTATCAGGTGCTCATTTTATATTTGCATAGGATTTATGATTTCCCCTTTTAATAACTGGGTAGCAGTTGAAATGTCCGGTGCTTAAGCTGAAGGAACAAGAGCAAGAGAGGAGGGGCTGAGGAAAGGAGCAGGGGACAGTGGCCGTGCGGGTGTAAGAAATAAAGGGAAAGAAAGGGAAAAAGGCCAGAGGTGAAGGGTAGGAGTGGGAGGGGAGGAGGCAAGGAAATAGCCAGAGAGGGGAAGTGAGAGGGAAGACTTTTCTGGCGCTATCAATGTGTCAATACTCTCCTTCCTCTTGAAGGCAGTCTTTATTTTGACTCTGCTTCAAGAAACCCTCTAAGTCCCTCAGTCCAAGAGGAAAGAAATTATTTTCTGCCTCTGCTGTCCCAGGTCACAGTTATATTTTAAGCCAAGGTCCCTGGGGCTGCTGGTCTATAATTTTTTCCACTCCCCACCCTTTTGAGTCAGATTGCAAAATCAGGCCATTTTGAAGCTTCAATTCCTCATGATCAGGCAGTGGAGATGTTGCTGCAGAACTTTTTCCAACCCTGTGGAGTTAGGCAGGGTCTTCCTCCAGGGGGTGGGCTTCGATCACTAACAGGAAGCCATACTGAGTAGCAAAGGTGCGTGTACAAAACCCAGCCTTGCTGATCACCTTGAGCAGGAATGCTATGATAACGTTGTTCCGCCTGCTAGCCAGAGGACTGGAAAAGTGCCCAGGGACATCTCTGGGTCTGATAGAATACATGACTCTTAGCTTCTTGGAAAATTTGTCCCCAGTAGGCCGCTGGCAGAGATCTTGAATAGGAGCCAGCGTCTTATTCATGAGCCGGCGCCCTTCCTACGCGCTTCCAAAAGACTCTCCATTCACACGGGCTGCCCTACCTTCGGCATTCTTGAGGTTCTGTCGTTGTGTTAGTTGGCTAACATATGCACCCGGTCCCTGCTGTGCGCTCACAACCCGCCCCGTTCTCGCAAGCTTGGAATGGCCTTCCTCTGTCTCCTTCCCCCCCCCCCCATCCGCTGCTGACTCACATCTTTCCTTGCTATTCCAAGAATGACTCTATTTCCTCCCTTGTAAGCCGTTCAACTCGTTGCACTATGTAATTTATACACATCGTCTGCTACTTTACCCTCTACAACACTCCACCACTCTGGGTATCTACTATTTGGTCGTTGCAGTTCTGCTCTTAAGGACAAGATGCCCAGTCTTATTCATGGCCCTGTCCAGGCTTAGAAGCCCAGGCAACCCATTTCACTCACATCAGTTTCTTTTATTTCAGTTTCTTCGGGGAACTGCCAGGTCTGCACATAGTAGAACAGACACACTTAGATGAAAGTGTTCTCAAGTGTCATGGGCTTGACAGTTGTTTGATTGGGGGAGAGGAAGACAAACATCTTAGGGTAATACATAAATAAACGCACACGTGTTAGAATATTAATAATTGCTAGAACTAGATCAATTGAAGACTTAGAAAGTCTCTCTGGTAAGGGCAGACGGTATTTACAATGTGAGTGACACTGACATGGTCACGGAAAGTAGAAGCCGGAGCTGTAACACCGGTAACTAGAAATGGAGGTAGAAAAGTGGTGTGGCTGCTATTTTAAGAAACAGCAGTGAAGGGTAGGTGGCACTGCGACAGGAGCTGTGTGTGGTCAGGAGGCGAACAGTGTGTTTCAGTGAGTGGCAGGGGCCACACCTTGGGCTTTTACTACAAAGGACATGGGGAGCAATGGCAGGGGAGGAAGAGAAGAGGAACTAACCTGAAGTTCCAAGTGACCCCCTGGGTACTCTTCAAAGAACAGACTGTCTCTGGGTCCGACTTTGGAGTACTCACAAAGATCATTGGTTATATGGAACAAATGCACCAGGACCTTGAGGACAGTGGGAGCCTAGCCTTGACTGGACAGGGAATGGGATGCTCTGCTCCTTTGCATCCGTGTTTCTAGTCTTCTCCAGATAAGTCTCCCATGGGTGAGGGCTTTCTGCTCCTCGGCACCGAATGGACTTATACTGTGAGGATCTTAGACCAAACTCACGGGAAATGCACAGAGAACCTGACCTACCAAACTGAGAGGCTGACCTTGCCTGTTCAGAGGCTCATGAAAAAAGACAAGGTAGACTTCTTGGAGGAGGGAGACTCTGCTACCTATGATTAAGGAAAGGCACACTATGGCAGGAGAAGCTATCCTTTCCCTGCGGCCGTCCTGCAGATGACTCTTGGCTCTGAGTCACCTTCAGGTTGGCCCTGATACATGGGCACTAATAAAAACCGCACTAAGACAATGAGTGAATGACTTCTACCACCCATGCCTTGGGGTCGGTTTTCAAACACATCCGGAAAATCCTCAGGGTTAAATAACCAATAAGATATGAGGATGTCACCCCTTCCCAATTCCCCCCAGGAATCTCTTAACTGTGGAATTTCAGGCCAGGGGAAGATTCCAACGTCTCCTGGGGTAGGGGACTTCCGCGAACGTTTACAGCCACGAACAACGAGAGGCTTGGCCCATCTCCCTTCTCGGAGGCTTGGGGACAGCCAGCAGGTGAGGAGGCTGGAAGGGCGGGGCAGTGCCGCGTGCAGTGCGAAGGCTTCCGGCAGGGGGCGCAGGGGAGCCGCTGGCTCCCGCCGGCTCCTGGGGAAGGCTACGAGGCCGTTCGTCTCGTCTGCCTGGCGACTCCTCCCATCTTCCCCGCCCCCCCAACCCCCCAGGTGACCCCCAGCCTCAGCCCCAGGTACCTCTGCCGGAAGGCCACTCTAATCTCTTCTCTTAGTCCACCCGTTTCCTTCTAGGCGTGGCTGTGGGAGAAGATGGTCAGAGTGAAGTCTGGAGGACATGACGCAGGGTGTGGGCAGGAGAGAGTTTAACTAGGTGCTGGGTCTAAGTCCCTTATCCTAGCACTGAGGCTGTGCACCTTTGTACCGCACCCTATTGAAGGGTAGTAGAACGTGCCACCCCAAGGTATGCCATTTATAACCCCTTTAACTACTTTAGCTTAAGGATGATTTTGAGCAGAAGGCAACTGCAAAGGAGCAGATGCAAGAAAAGCCCTCTACCCTCCCGCCATTGCCTAAAAGCTGGACAGAAATTCCTCATCCCTTGTCTAAGAGGGACAGAGGTGAGCACAGAAGGCAACTGGAGACCCTCATCCACCTGGAGGTGGCACCAGAGCTGTCTACACAGCAGGCTTCACTAACAAGTCTTTGTCTGCCATTACGTTCCCATTCATTTGCCTTCCCACAACTTTCTGGCTCTAGAGAGTCAAGATCTTTTCTCTTAATCCCCTGCCACTTCTCTAAAATTGTCCTGCTCTTTGTGGAAGTCACTCCCCACCTGGACTACCAGAAAGTTTACCTCGTACCCTTCTACTCATGGCTATTGGACAAATGCTGCCTTCTTCTATACATGTCCTGAGCATGCGCGCTAACACTCATAAAACACCATACAGATATAATTAAATATAATAAAAATTAAATGTAAACAGTTGGAAGGGATGGTCTAAACATTATTTTTCTGTTTCCCATTCAGTTCCTCACACAGTTAATTATTACGCAGCATCTGCTACATATCAGGTATAAAGTGCAGCATGTAGGGTTCTACTCCAGTCCCCTAATAATTGGGTGTGGGGGGCAGTAGGAAGCTTGAGGAAAAGTAGAGAGTGTGGCTTCTCGAAATACTAAGAAAGTCCCAGGTGACTTCCTACCAGAGCACTCTGCATCCTAGACTCGTCTCATTCTCTTATTCATTCATTCATTTGATAAATATTTGATGAGTCCTGCTTTATTCAAGTGATTCACAGGACTGGTCATACTATATAGCCCAGGCAGGGTTGAGGGACTGTTGTGTGTGTGTCTATGTATGGTGTGTTGGAGAGTACTAGGAACCTGGAAAACCTTGAGACTGAGTTGTTCCTCTGTAAGCTCCTGTTCAGAAGCATAGTTCCCTCTGGAAACAGTCTTGGAGAGAGAGCATGGAAAGGGCTGGAAGATATCAGCCTGCCATGAAGGCCGGAGGACAGACAGCATGCAGATCACCGTGGACTATCTTACTCTGGCAAATACCACACTCACTTTACATCCTTTCTTGCCATGATCCACTCGGGCTTTCCAAATAGTCCTGTGAGGTCTTAGGTGTATGTTTTAGACAGGAAGGCTAAGGCTAGAAGTCTTTATTTTCTGTTATTTTTTAAATTTTTATTATTTTTTATTGTGTATGAATGTTATACTCGCATGTATAAAAGTGCACCTATGCATGTAATACCTACAGAGGACAGAAATGGGTGTCAGATCCACTGGAACTGGAGTTAAAAAAGACGGTTCTCAGCTCCTGCCACGCGGGTGCTGTGGGATCAAAGCCTGGTTCGCTTCTGCCAAGAGCAGTTCAGTGGCTCTTAACTGCCTTAGGCTATCTTTTCTCCAGTCCCCTATTTTCCTGTCATTATTTTTTATTACTCTATTTTTTACACTTTCTCTTTTTAGTGACCAAATAACAGTAAGTACACATATGCAATAAACATAAGGAGTGTCAATAGAACGCCAATATAGATTAATTTTCTGAGTTTAGTTTTTGACAACTCAGGGTCCCCGAGTCCAGTGGAAAAGGTTTACTTACACAAAACGTGTATAAAAAAAAAGAAAAAAAAGAAAAAATAAAAGGAAAAAAAAATTTTTTTTTTTTTTTTTTGTTAAGAAATAATTTATCCCACATTTCACCTCCTTTCTTTGGCCCTTACAATCTGACACACGAACCTCTTCCTGGAGTGTCCCTGGGCTTTGGAAGGGAGAAAGTGAACCAGGTGACATGAAGAGATAGAAAAGATCCAGTTATTTTATTTATATTATTTTAATTTATATTAATTTATTTATTTATTTATTTTTTCTGAAAAATAAATAAGGATCATAAAGTGGCATGTCAAACTCTTGGGACTGTTCCAAGTTCTGTTTGCAACGAACTGGTAGGTTGTTTAGGAAATCTCCTTTTTTTTTTGTCTTTAGATCTTTTTTTAGTTAGCAAAAGAGTCCCTCTGTAGCCCAGCAGTCTGGAATTCACCTATGTATAGGAACCAGGCTGGCTTTGAAACTCACAAAGATCCTGCCTGCCTCTGCCTCCACAAGTTAGCTAGGGAATTAAAGGCGTGCACCACCACCACCTTCCGACCTTAGGTGAATCTTCTAATCTTTAATTCTAGTAATAAAAACCACTAAAATGTGTAGGCATAATATTTTAATTACGTATGAATATAACAATGGTTTGGAGGCTAGGATAAGCATTTGGATATTCTTGAACTTAAGCTGTAATACGTTGCGTCCATGTCCTAAAGCTCAGTGTGTTCAAGGGTCGTAATGGATATGGTGGTGGACGCCTTAATCCTAGCATGGATCAGAGGCAGCAGATCTTTGTGAGTTCGAAGCCAGCGTGGTCTACAGCAGTGCAGTCTTCAGACACGCTGCGTGGTCACTCTCTTCAGGGAAAGCCCTCGTCTTGAAAAGACAAAAAAAAAAAAAAAAAAAGAGCGCCGACTACTCTTGCAGTGGACCTGGGTGTCGATCATCCAGCATCCACATGGCGGCTGCAAACCATTTTTGGCTCCAGTCCCAGGGGAATCTGACACCCTCTTCTGGACCTCCATTGGCACAAATCTACATGCCAGACAGTATATTCCATACAGCGAAAAAAATAAATTAACACATAAAATATTTTTAAAAAGAAATGAAAATTGACTAATACAAGTACCAAATATTAAAGTTACTTTATGGACACAGACACATATGCTTGGAAAATATCTTGGTTGGGGCATTAAAAATCTTTGACAAATGGATGTCAATAGCTGTTTCTAGAGTGTGTGTTCCAAAGATAAGAGCTCGCTCCTCTGACATTAGGTAAGGGGTATATACCAAAGGCTACTCAAGTGTCCTCAGATTGTGTTCAGTATCTTGCCAGTGGGATCTTACCATTAGAAACAAATTGTTAAATATATATCTATCTTTCTTTCTGTATGTACATTTATCAGGCTGCCACTTTTTGATACTATATCATTCATTTGGTCTCATGATGACAAGTTGTTTAGCACAAGAAGTCTAGTGAGATAATAGCAAACTCAAGTAGACCTCATTATTTCTTTCCAGCAGTTTGGTCCGTTGCTTGATACCTTATGAAGAATCAGCTGTTGATTGAAAGTCTTTATTTTCTATAACAAGTCAGATTTGGCTATTGACAAGGAGTTAGCCGCTCTCAGACCTTGGGTTATAACCCTTCATGTTCATTTAAGCATAGGCTTAATCATTACTTCATGTGACATTTTTTGGAGATTCCTTATAAAGCTATTGTACCTGGGAAGCATAGGAACTTGCAGTGGCCAGGTCCACCCTGTTCTCTTGTCCCACAGCCTCCATTAAGCCAGCCCCTGGAAAAGAGCCAGAGACGAGAGACGCATAGGCTGACGCCTCTGATACCTATACCGTAATGAGGAAGGCAACTTAATACACAAACATTTTACACTTCTTCAGCCTATAACGTGCTGGTCTCCGCTCGCTCTGGTCCAGGGCTTCGCTCAGGAAGCTTCTCAGAAAGTACTTTCCATAATTGATCTGACCAATTGTCCTTCCAAGAATATTATTTGTGTACGATGCTATTTGAAAACAGGGCCTCTTTCCCTGAGTCCGATGGCCTGGGAACTCACTATGCTAAGATTCAGGCTGGTCTTGAACTCACAGAGATCACCTTCCATTCTTGTGCCTCCCTAGTCGCTGTCTGGCCAATTAAAATGCCACCATGCCCTGCGCTACCTCTAAAGCCTTATTTAAAAAAATTTTTTGTTTTAAAATTTTTCCAGGATGTCGGGTTAGCACATTAGCCTTAATCCCAGAACTTGGGAGCAAGAGGCAGGAAGATCTATGTGAATTCAAAGGTCAGCCAAGGCTTTACATACGAGTGCAGTTCCAGGCCAGCTAGGGCTACAAGGATATCCTGTCTCAAAAAGACCTCCCAAAAAAATTATCTTTTATATTTTTCATTATATTTTGACACACGGACTCTCAATCCTTTTGCTTTAAGTATTCTTTTTTTCTTTTAATTTGTTTATTTTTTATACAGAATTCTCAGATCCCCCGTTGTCCCCCCCCATTTCCCCCCCACCCCATCAGAGCTCATGCATTTGCCAAACATGCTTTTCATCTCTTCTCAGTCTTTCTCATATTCTTCCATGAGGAAGTTGACTGTTTTTGAGCAGAAATTCACTGATTTCAGTCAGTTCTTCGATGCAGTCCTTCTGTTGTTTTTGTGTTGTTTCCAATATGCATCACTCCAACTGCTTTGGACCAAAAGTTCAAGGGGGCCATGCACAAGAAAAACTTACCAACATAGGTAATTGGCACTAGCAGCATCCACAGATGAGTGATACCATTTTGTCGTTTGTTTTTCTAGGACTATGTTCACTTCACTCAGCACGATGTCCTCTAGCTCCAAGCCATTTTCTCTGCAAATTGCTTTAATGTTCTGAGGCCTGGCTCACACGCTGATACTATTGCCCCCATTTTTAACTCCATTAAATAATCCATTCCCTACTTCTACATGGAATACATTACTCCTTTTTTTTTTTAATTTTATTTAATTTTTGGTGATGTGTATGAATGTACTGTTCTGCATGCAGGTGTGGCACCCGTGTCGTGCAATGCCGCGGAGGTCAGAAGAGGGTCTCGGATTTCCCCTGAACTGGAGTTCTCCTGGAATTGGAGTTACAGGACGGTTCTTTCAGGCCACATGTGGGTGCGGGAGATCGAACCCGGGGTTCCTCTCTGCAGAGCAGTCGGCGCTCGTCTTAAACAAGCTTTAGGCGGCCACTCTTCTCCAAGCCAGGAATACATTACTTTACACTATATATGGTCAAAATTGGTCTCCCTTCTCATTAATACCATATAACTTATCTTATAGTGCCTCCTCCTTTCCCTTGCTCGACTTTTGTGTATTAGCTGTGATATGCTCGAATTCTCCTAGAACATGTGGAGCGAGACTGACAGGCAAAGAATGTCAAAACGTGAGAATGCTGAAAGGAAGCTAGAGGACTATCTTTAGAAAGGCGATATAGCTTTCCTCTGCCCAGACTATTCATCTGCTATTCCTGACTTCTGGAAGGCAAGATAGGGAGTGGAAACAGTATATTAACCCCTCTAGATATTTTCTAGAGAGACCTCAACAGGCAAGGCTTACAAGACACATGAAACACCGACAGAGGCATGCCAGGCATCCAGACACTCATTTATTCAAGGAGCATAACAGGAACAATCGGATGTGCCAGGGCAAGCTGGGTGAATCACACGTGCAGTTCCTGCGCTCAAGAAGATTGTTATCTTGAGACACTGATTTATTTCTGTTGGTGATACTCAGTGTGTTAAGTACCTGTGTAAAGTACTTTTCCATGTTATAGTTTATTGAAGTTCTGTAACTCCCTGGGAAAGGAACTATTTACTATTCCATTTTGTGAATGAAGAACCCGAGACACCAAGCAAATGGCAAAACTGGAGTCCAGCAAACCAGGAGTTCCTCTTCCAGCCCTGCTTCTGGGTGGAGCAAGGGAGAGTTTTCCTTAACCTTGAAGTCTGTTTCTGAACCAGTTGCCCAGGCATACCTTGGTCCAAACAGCAAGTTAAGAAGCCAGAGGATTGGTCCAAACAGCAAGTTAAGAAGCCAGAGGATTGGCCTTATTCAGTCCAATGATATAGGTACCTATCAAGTTGCAGGTGCAGGGGTGGGGCTGGCCAGAGGTCAACACTGTGGCTCCCAGGAGCTGTTTGTTAGTTGTTATTCTGTTCTCTGGTGTCATGCTGTTTCCTGGTCAACCACTAGGGCTCTGACACCATTTCCCTGGCTCTTTCCATCTGTTATTAATGTATATTGCTGTGGATAAAGTTGTGATGCGTCCTGATGCCACTCTCCATTAAAGGAGCTAATGGGGTCTGGCGTAGTAGTGCATGCCTTTAGCCAGCCACTTGGACGACAGACGGTGAAGAGATCTTCTCGTGAATTCAGGAACCAGCTTGGTCTATCATAGTAAGTTTGAGGTCAGCCAAGCGTTACATAGTGAGACCTGTCTGAAAAGACGAGGTGGGGGCAGTGTGTGGTTATCTGGTTAAAAGAGTCACAATTAGTCCACAAAGCACAAAGCCCTTCTTCCTTGAAGCAATTCTCATCATCTTCATTCACATAAAAGGTAAGTGGAAGTAGCAACCTTAAGTTCTTACCAGGTTGGCTCATGAAAAAATAAATAACAAGGCATCAACCAACACATGACACTCATAAGAGATATTCTTTTAACCAGTTACTCTGATGTTATATTTATTTATTTATTTATTGTAGTTATGTTATTTATCTTTTGAAGACANAAAAAAAAAAAAAAAAAAAGGAAACAATTCTTTTTTTTGGTTGAGAAGGGTCTCCTTGGTAGCCCCAACTGGCAGGGACTTGAATGTAAAGAGCCGGCTGGCCCTTGATCTCACAGAACTCCCACCCCTAGCCCCCTCCCCATTAGGATCCTCCTTTTGAGTAGATTACCTCGGGTATTTTGTTACAAGTGGATCAAAGCTGACCAACTCTTTTTGGATTTTGTTGAAGTTTTAAGGGATTCTATACTATATTCTGAGTATCTATTATCAGATATGCTATTTATTAAATATGCCATATATGTGATATTCGAAGACATTGCAAGTCATTTTTCCTTCTCATTGTTGTGAGTTGGCCTTTTTGTCTCTTGATAGATTTCAACTCTTTTTTGTTTTGTTTTTGGTCTTTTTGAGCAGGGTCTCCTTTAGTCCCAGCTGGCCTAGAGCTGTGCTATGTAGACCAGGCTGGCCTTGAAACTCACAGAGATCCGGCCTGCTCTTGCCTTCTGAGTTGCTGGGATTAAAGGTGTGCACACACCATGCACTGGCTCAAAGTTTTCAATGACATTTTATCTCCAAAGTTTTTTGAACTTAAAAATCTCTGCGTGGGGGCTGGAGTGGTTAAGAGTGCTGACGTAACTCTTGCAGAGCGACCAGGGTTTCTATTCCCAGCACCCACATGGTGGCTGAGAACATTTTAACTTCAGTTCCAGGGGAATCTGATGCCTTCTTCTGAACCTCTGCGGCATTTGCACCGACACAGGTACACAACCTACATTCAGACAGTACCTTCATATATAACAAGAAATAATAAAAATTCTTAAAAAATTAAAAAAAAGAAATCTGTGATCTTCTCTATTATTCCTTGATTCTTTGGTTCCTTAACCAAAAAATCACACCCAAACCCAATACCTAAAAGATTTTTCCTTTTATTTTCCTTTGAAGAGTTTTCCTAAGTTTTCTCTTACATTTGCCTTTGGTCTTGTTTGGTTGTTTGGTTGGTTGGTTTGGGTTTAGGGTATTTTGATACAGAATCTTACTCTGTAGCCCAAGATGACCTTGAAGTCAGGGTTCCACCTACCTTACCTCACTGAGTGCTGAGGTCACAGGTATGTGCCAACACATTTGGCTTTTACATCTGGATATTCAAATTTCCAAGAATTGTTTTGATAAATCACCTCATTTCTTTCTGCTTTTTGTTTTTCATTTTTTGAGATAGGCTCCCATGTAGCCCAGGCTAGCCTTGAACTTGGGTATGTAGCTGAAGTTGGTTTCACTCCTCTTATCTAACCTCCCAAGAGCTGGGTTAAAGTTGTGCACCACTATACCCAGCCTTGAAACCCCTGATTTCTAACAGCCCAATCAATTAGGAATTTTGTTTATCTTGAAGAAATTAAAGACTAGCTCTGTATGGTTTGTATTAGTCAGTTTTCTGTTGCTGTGAATAAAACCACCATGAGCAAAGGAACTTTATAAAAGGCAAGAGTTATTTAGAGTTACTATTGATGGTTTCAGGGAAATTAGAGTCCATCTTGTGGTGGGAGCATGGTGGCCGGGGCTGGAGCAGCAAGCCAAGGGTCACATCTTGCAATGAGCACAGGAGAGCAGAGGAGAAGAGGCGACTTGAGACCGCAAGGCTTGTTAAACTCCTAAGCCATGCCACCCATAGTGATGTACTTCCTCCAGAACGACCAACCCCTTCTAAGACCTCCAAGAACAGTGCTGCCAACTGGAGACAAAATGTCTGAATACTTAAAGCCTGTGGGGGACACTCATTCAAACCACCACATCCACTCCCTGGCCCCCCTAGGCCTCCTGACCATAAATAAAATGCAAAATGCATTTTAGTCCAACCTAAAAGTCCCCATAGTCCTTTACCGAGTCTCAATTCTATCAAAAGTCCTAAGTCCAAAGTCTCTTCTGAGACACAGGCCAATCTCTTAACTGTAAAAGCTCCTGTAAAATCAAGGCAAATTAATTTCCCAACATACAGTGGAACGAAATACACATTCCCATTCCAAAGGGAGGAATAGGAGGCATAGTGAGGAAATTTACCTGACCAGAAGCACAGACTGAAAACCAGCAGGGCAAATACCAGTTCAGTAGCTCCATGTGCAACTCTGGGACTTGACTTCCAAAGGGCTTTAGATGGCTCAGATCTTCCAGCTTTGCTTAGCAACATACATCTCTTTTAGGCTGGTACCACTACCTGTATGCAGCCCTCCTTGACAAATATCTCACAGGTCCTGGGATCTTGAATGTCTCCTTGGGGTCTCTGCTGCCAAACCAGGACTTCACATTCACAGCTTCATGCAATGGCCTATCGGGGTCTTCTTTATGCAGGGACCCCCTGCTGCACTCTGGCCCTGACCTTGGCAGCTCTCTGAAATGTGGAGGAAGAACTGATGACACTTTCACTCTTGCAATCTTCATGCCTCTAAAGCCAAGCCAACACATGAATTAAACTGCCAATTTTGGCTGCAAATTTGGGATGGACTCTGGCCTATTTTAACCACAATTTGCAATTTTTCTCTGTCCTGAACTTGTTGGAAAGCAGAAACCCTTTCAGTATTTCCCTTTAAAGTTGGAGGATTAGCTGGGTGTGGTCCTTGCCCTGAGGTACTATTTCTGTTGTTTTCTTGTAAATCTGGAGGCCCCTCCTTAATCACTTTAATCTTCACTTTTTTCCATTTGTTTACTTGTAAATAACTAGGACTCTCCTTAATCTTTTTAGTCTCCTTATCAAACAGGGAACCTCCTTTACATGCCTTTGGCCCCACCTTTAATCTTCCTAGTGGGGTTTTCAGATCCAAACTGTACATTCTGCATTTCTTTTTCCCCCATCTGTTTCTTCCTTCACTGTAAGTCTGTATAATATCAACCATTAATAGCCATGCCACCATTTCTCATTAGGCTGTCTTGAAATTCCTCCACCAAGACATTAGTCCATTGCCTTTTCAACTTAGCATCAGGAAAGCATTTGGGCTGTGGGCAAAAAAAACTGCTGCCAGACTCTTTATCCTGGTTGCTGCCTAAGTTTTATTTTCCTCTGGAACTACATTTTTTTGGCAGCAATGCTTTCTTCAGAACTTTTTTACTAGAATGGCCCATTAAGTTCTTTTTATAGTAGTCAACAGCTTTTTCTAGCCCAAAGTTCCAAAGTCTTCCACATTTCTCCAAACATCCACATGGTCGGTTCTTCACAGCCAACACCGTACTCTCCCACTCTCTGTGTACCGAAATACTGTATTAGTCCAGTTTTCTGTTGCTGTGATACCGCCATGAGCAAGGGACTTATAAAAGGAAGAGTTTATTTGAAGCTTACGATTGATGGGTTTCAGGGAATTTAGAGTCCAACTGTTGGTGGGAACATGGGCTGCGGCTGGAAGCAGCAAGCAACGGGTCACAATTTGCAATGAGCACAGGTAAGCAGAGAGAGAGCGATCTGGAGGCCGCAGGCCTTGTTAAACTCACCTAGCCTGCCCCAATGACGTACTTCCTCAGCATGGCCACAACTACACCTTCTAAGACCTCTAAGAACAGTGCTGCCAACTGGAGATCAAAATGTCTGAATACTTAAAGCCTATGGAACACACTCATTCAAACCACCACTGGTATTTGTTGCAACACTGATATCCAGAATATAGAGGCGAGGCAGGAGGATCACCTAAGTTTGAGGTCAGGTAGGGCTATGGGTGAGAACCTGTTTCAAAATAAATAAATGTAGGGGCTGGAGAGATGCTTCCAGTGGTTAAGAGCAACTGGCTACTCTTTACAGAGGATTCCCCAAAGGGGGTTCCCCAAAAAAAAAATTTTCCCAGCCCCACCACACGTGGGTGGCTTAATGACCACCTAACTACCCCATTTCACCCAGGGGATCCAAAGTCTTCTCCTGACCTCTTGGGCATTGTATGACATGGGTACACTTACATATCATGCAGGCAATAATATTCAAACACAACCTGTCGTGAGTGGCGTGACGTCCGTCGGAAAAATAAAAATAATAAATATGATAAATACATGGAAAATTGACTATAGCCGTTTAAATTCCATTTTTACTATTTCACATGAAAGAAGCCATGGGAAGCCCATCTGCCAGCAGAAGAGGAATCTCAGGTTTGAATGTGATACTTGGAATAGTCAATCACCAGGCTGACTGGACTCCTTCCTCCTAGGGAGGGTAACCAGACCTTAGAACTAGGGCAGGGACCTGCAGAACTCCTACTGGACTTCTGGTCAACCATTTATTTTCTAGCTCTGGCCAAGGGGGCAGGGGGCAGAGCTGCCAGAGGGCACTCGACAGATAAGGGGCAGAAGCTATGTACTTGTTGACAAGAGATATTTCAGCATCATTTGTGTCCTTTATGCCAGTTCCTTTATACCAGCCATATCCAGGGACTCAACCAGCCACAGATATTAAGTGCTGAGATGTGATGGTTAATGTTGATTTTCAACCCAATAGGATCTCGGAATCAACCGTAAGGGAGACAAGCCTGTGAGGGATTATCTTGAATAAGTCTGATTGAAGGGGGGAAAGACCCATTCTGAATGTGGGCAGCGCCATTCCCTGGACTTGGGTCCTGGACTACGTGAAAAGGAGGAAGATGGCTGAGCACATTCATTCATCAGTTTCTGCTGCTGACTGTGAATGCACTGTGACCAGCTTCCTTAAGCACTGCCTTCAGGACTTCTTCACCAAGGATGGCCTATACTCTTGAACTGTAAGCCAAGATAAGCCTTATCTCTCATAATTTGTTTTTTGTCAGGGCCACCCAAGTCCACCGCCCCTCAGTGTAGGAGTCCTATGGGACCTGTAGGATTTCTGTCTTGAATGAATCAGTGCTGTGGCTGGGGCCCAGGGGCAGATGTAAGGGAGCTTGGGATCTAGATTGCTGTAAGTATGTGAGCCAGAGAAATCAAAGCTCAGGTTCTAAATCAAGGTCAGCCTAGGGAGAAGGTGAAGTGCACACAGGTGGGATCAGTGGGACTGGATAAGCATCGTGGAACAGGAAACGGGCTGAGACTGTCCTGTGGTGTGGGGAACAAGGCCTGTGGCAGAGTCTGGAGCAAGGGAGCTGTGTCTGGCTGACCTCTTGTCAGTTTTGCTGCCTGCCTGGGAAGAGCTACGAAGGGACTACAGTCCTCTGGGCCCTCAAAAGTCCATATCGAGTCAAGCCCAAGGCCAACCTATTCAGTCAGGGTGAGCAAACTATCCAAGTTTGCTCACCCTGACTGAATAGGTTAGCTAGTTGGAAGCATAAACTAGCATATACAGGCCCAGTCAGTAGAATAATATGGGCTCAGGTTAGTTTCCAAAAGACTTTTCTCCAAGTGGAAAGACACTAACTGCATGGAACTTGGGAGCTCCAGTTTCCTCTCTAAACTCTACTGCATACAGGCTGCATAACCTCACGTTAAGTCATTGCCTGTTTCTGAGCTCATTTCCTGTGAAATGAGAATTTTGGCTTGAAGCCTTGTAGGATCTAGGATCATGTACCTGTGCCCACACCATTGCCAGAGAAGACCTTCCTTGAGTCAAGGAACCTCAGGCAGAGGTGGCTCAAAATGCATCATCAGGGGTAGCTTCAGCATCTAGGAGGAAGACCTGCCAACTCTTCCTGTTCCTGAAAATGCCCCTATGAAAAATGCAGGGAGAGGAGTGTTGTCTGGATGCTCCTCTGTCCTCAAAGATGTTCTGGGCTCAGGCAAGCAACCCAGAAGCCAGAGGCAGAATTAGCATGAAGCTAAAGAAACATCAAAGTCTTCCACTTGGCAAGGCCCAAGCCATGTGTCCACCTTCTTTTCCTTGAGGAAGTATCCCCAAATTCTGTGAGCTGCACCCTCCTGATCCACAGAACCTGGTTCTGGCCCTGCCACGTGCCTGTGACTTAGAGGAATTATTACAGTAGGTGGAGGGCACAGCCCTTTCCAACCAAAGGGACGGGGCTCAGCAAAGACAGCAGGCTGGCTGCACCCTTGGTGGCTTGACTAGTGCTTATTCACTTCTATCTGATAAGATGGTAATGCCATCCACACCTATCCCATTTTCACCTCTGGATCCCAGCCAGGCCTCCTCACAGCCTGTGAGATGGGCAGGACAGGTCTTACCTGCTCCCACCCAGCTCAGAGAAGCTGAGAGGTCCTCACAGGTTTGCGAAAGAAGCAGGACTCAAACCCAGGGTTTTGTCCTGTCCCTCCCTCTGTCCCCTCCTTCCTTCCTGTCCTTTCTTTCCTTTTTTCAGATAGTTCCTTCCATGTAACTTCAGACCTGGGCCCCTGGAACATGCTATTCTCTTCCTTCTGCCTCTCAAATGCTGGACTTAAAGGCACAATGCCACTATGCGGCCTTCCTTGGGCTTTATAAGCAGCCAAAGCTCTTTTTGGTTACCTCATTCAGGATCAAACTCAGTAGTGCCAGAGCAAAGTGGAATTTGATGAGATATCTCTGCCCCTGCAGACACACTGTGCTTCCACAGGTCCAAAGCAAAAGGACCAGCCAACCACAAAAGAAACCTCTTGAACCATGAGCCAAGATAAATGTATCCTGGGGCTGGAGAGACGTCTCAGTGGCTAAGAGCACATACTGCTTTTGTAGAGGACCTAGGTTCAGCCATCCAGCACCAGAGGATCTGAAGCCTCAGGCCTCCCTGGCACTCACACATGTATACATAGTCATAATTAAAATAATAAAAATAAATCTTTAAAGAATAGTAAATGGCCAGGCAAGGTAGTGCATCCCTTTAATCCCAGCACTCAGGAGGTAGAGACAGGTGAATCTCTGTAAATTCAGGGCCAGCCTGGTCTACATAGTAGGTTCCAGGACAGCCTGAGCTACAGGGAAGACCCTGTCTTGAAAAGAAAAAAAAAAAAAAAAAAGAAAAAAAAAGGAAACAATTCTTTTTTTTTTGGTTGAGACAGGGTCTCCTTGTAGCCCCAACTGGCAGGGAACTTGCAATGTAGAGCAGGCTGGCCTTGATCTCACAGAACTCCACCCCCTAGCCCCCTCCC
The DNA here is from genome assembly GCA_009823505.1 of Rhizomys pruinosus. Classification (NCBI taxonomy): domain Eukaryota; kingdom Metazoa; phylum Chordata; class Mammalia; order Rodentia; family Spalacidae; genus Rhizomys; species Rhizomys pruinosus. The sequence continues at coordinate 505,882 of VZQC01003723.1, read as the reverse complement.
CATTAGGATCCTCCTTTTGAGTAGATTACCTCGGGTATTTTGTTACAGTGATCAAAGCTGACCAACTCCTTTTTGGATTTTGTTGAGTTTTAGGGATTCTATATATATTCTGAGTATCTATTATCAGATATGCTATTTATTAAATATGCCATATATGTGATATTCGAAGACATTGCAAGTCATTTTTCCTTCTCATTGTGTGAGTTGCTTTTTGTTCTCTTGATAATTTCAAACTCTTTTTGTTTTGTTTTTGGTCTTTTTGAGACAGGGTCTCCCTTTAGTCCCAGCTGGCCTAGAGCTTGCTATGTAGACCAGGCTGGCCTTGAACTCACAGAGATCCGCCTGCTTCTGCCTTCTGAGTGCTGGGATTAAAGGTGTGCACCACCATGCCTGGCTCAGTTTCAAACATTTTATCCCCAAAAGTTTTTGACTTAAAAATCTACTGCGTGGGGCTGGAGTGGTTAAGAGTGCTGACTACTCTTGCAGAGGACCAGGGTTCTATTCCCAGCACCCACATGGTGGCTGAGAACCATCTTTAACTTCAGTTCCAGGGGAATCTGATGCCTTCTTCTGACCTCTGCGGCATTGCACGACACAGGTACACAAACCTACATGCAGACAGTACATTCATATATAAACAAGAATAAATAAAAATTTTAAAAATTAAAAAAAAGAAATCTGTGATCTTCTCTATTATTCCTTGATTCTTTGGTTCCTTAACCAAAAAATCACACCCAAACCCAATATCCTAAAGATTTTTCCTTTATATTTTCTTTGAAGAGTTTTCCTAAGTTTTCTCTTACATTTGCCTTTGGTCTTGTTTGGTTGTTTGGTTGGTTTGGGTTTAGGGTATTTTGATACAGAATCTTACTACATGGCCCAAGCTGACCTTGAAGTCAGGGTCCACCTACCTTAGCCTCCTGAGTGCTGGGATTACAGGTATGTGCCAACACATTTGGCTTTTACATCTGGATATTCAAATTTCCAAGAATTGTTTGATAAATCCCTCATTTCTGCTTTTGTTTTTCATTTTTTGAGATAGGCTCCCATGTAGCCCAGGCTAGCCTTGAACTTGGTATGTAGCTGAAGATGGTTTTCAACTCCTCTTCTCTTAACCTCCCAAGTGCTGGGATTTCATGGGTGCACCACTATACCCAGCCTTGAAACCCCTGATTTCTAACAGCCCAATCAATTAGGAATTTTGTTTATCTTGAAGAAATTAAAGACTAGCTCTGTATGGTTGTATTAGTCAGTTTTCTGTTGCTGTGATAAAACCACCATGAGCAAAGGAACTTATAAAAGGAAGAGTTTATTTGAGCTTACTATTGATGGTTCCAGGGAATTAGAGTCCATTGTGGTGGGAAGCATGGTGGCCGGGGCTGGAGCAGCAAGCCAAGGGTCACATCTTGCAATGAGCACAGGAAGCAGAGAGAGAGCGACTGGAGACCGCAAGGCTTGTTAAACTCACTAAGCCTGCCCCCAATGACGTACTTCCTCCAGCATGGCCACACCTTCTAAGACCTCTAAGAACAGTGCTGCCAACTGGAGACAAAATGTCTGAATACTTAAAGCCTATGGGGGACACTCATTCAAGCCACCACAATGGTGTTGTTGCACAACTATAATCCCAGGATATAAGAGGCAGAGGCAGGAGGATCACCATAAGTTTGAGGTCAGGTAGGGCTATAGAGTGAGAACCTGTTTCAAAAATAAATAAATGAGGGGCTGGAGAGATGGCTCAGTGGTTAAGAGCACTGGCTACTCTTACAGAGGATCCAGGTTCAATTTCCAGCACCCACGTGGTGGCTAATGACCACCTATAACCCCATTTCCAGGGGATCCAAAGTCTTCTCCTGACCTCCTTGGGCATTGTATGACATGGGTACACTTACATACATGCAGGCAATATATTCAAACACACAAAATAAAAATAATAAAAATATGAAATAAATACATAGGAAAAATTGACTATAGCCGTTTAAATTCCATTTTTACTATTTCACATGAAAGAAGCCATGGGAAGCCCATCTGCCAGCAGAAGAGGAATCTCAGGTTTGAATGTGATACTTGGAATAGTCAATCACCAGGCTGACTGGACTCCTTCCTCCTAGGGAGGGTAACCAGACCTTAGAACTAGGGCAGGGACCTGCAGAACTCCTACTGGACTTCTGGTCAACCATTTATTTTCTAGCTCTGGCCAAGGGGGCAGGGGGCAGAGCTGCCAGAGGGCACTCGACAGATAAGGGGCAGAAGCTATGTACTTGTTGACAAGAGATATTTCAGCATCATTTGTGTCCTTTATGCCAGTTCCTTTATACCAGCCATATCCAGGGACTCAACCAGCCACAGATATTAAGTGCTGAGATGTGATGGTTAATGTTGGTTATCAACCCAATAGGATCTCGAATCACCTAGGAGACAAGCCTGTGAGGGATTATCTTGATTAGTCTGATTGAGGGGGGAAGACCCATTCTAAAAGTGGGCAGCGCCATTCCCTGGACTTGGGTCCTGGACTACGTGAAAAGGAGGAAGATGGCTGAGCACATTCATTCATCAGTTTCTGCTGCTGACTGTGAATGCACTGTGACCAGCTTCCTTAAGCACTGCCTTCAGGACTTCTTCACCAAGGATGGCCTATACTCTTGAACTGTAAGCCAAGATAAGCCTTATCTCTCATAATTTGTTTTTTGTCAGGGCCACCCAAGTCCACCGCCCCTCAGTGTAGGAGTCCTATGGGACCTGTAGGATTTCTGTCTTGAATGAATCAGTGCTGTGGCTGGGGCCCAGGGGCAGATGTAAGGGAGCTTGGGATCTAGATTGCTGTAAGTATGTGAGCCAGAGAAATCAAAGCTCAGGTTCTAAATCAAGGTCAGCCTAGGGAGAAGGTGAAGTGCACACAGGTGGGATCAGTGGGACTGGATAAGCATCGTGGAACAGGAAACGGGCTGAGACTGTCCTGTGGTGTGGGGAACAAGGCCTGTGGCAGAGTCTGGAGCAAGGGAGCTGTGTCTGGCTGACCTCTTGTCAGTTTTGCTGCCTGCCTGGGAAGAGCTACGAAGGGACTACAGTCCTCTGGGCCCTCAAAAGTCCATATCGAGTCAAGCCCAAGGCCAACCTATTCAGTCAGGGTGAGCAAACTTGGATAGTTTGCTCACCCTGACTGAATAGGTTAGCTAGTTGGAAGCATAAACTAGCATATACAGGCCCAGTCAGTAGAATAATATGGGCTCAGGTTAGTTTCCAAAAGACTTTTCTCCAAGTGGAAAGACACTAACTGCATGGAACTTGGGAGCTCCAGTTTCCTCTCTAAACTCTACTGCATACAGGCTGCATAACCTCACGTTAAGTCATTGCCTGTTTCTGAGCTCATTTCCTGTGAAATGAGAATTTTGGCTTGAAGCCTTGTAGGATCTAGGATCATGTACCTGTGCCCACACCATTGCCAGAGAAGACCTTCCTTGAGTCAAGGAACCTCAGGCAGAGGTGGCTCAAAATGCATCATCAGGGGTAGCTTCAGCATCTAGGAGGAAGACCTGCCAACTCTTCCTGTTCCTGAAAATGCCCCTATGAAAAATGCAGGGAGAGGAGTGTTGTCTGGATGCTCCTCTGTCCTCAAAGATGTTCTGGGCTCAGGCAAGCAACCCAGAAGCCAGAGGCAGAATTAGCATGAAGCTAAAGAAACATCAAAGTCTTCCACTTGGCAAGGCCCAAGCCATGTGTCCACCTTCTTTTCCTTGAGGAAGTATCCCCAAATTCTGTGAGCTGCACCCTCCTGATCCACAGAACCTGGTTCTGGCCCTGCCACGTGCCTGTGACTTAGAGGAATTATTACAGTAGGTGGAGGGCACAGCCCTTTCCAACCAAAGGGACGGGGCTCAGCAAAGACAGCAGGCTGGCTGCACCCTTGGTGGCTTGACTAGTGCTTATTCACTTCTATCTGATAAGATGGTAATGCCATCCACACCTATCCCATTTTCACCTCTGGATCCCAGCCAGGCCTCCTCACAGCCTGTGAGATGGGCAGGACAGGTCTTACCTGCTCCCACCCAGCTCAGAGAAGCTGAGAGGTCCTCACAGGTTTGCGAAAGAAGCAGGACTCCAACCCAGGGTTGTCTGTCCCTCCCTCTGTCCCTCCTTCCTTCCTTCCTTTCTTTCTTTTTTCAGATAGTTCCTTCCCATGTACTTCAGACTGGGCCTGGAACATGCTATTCTCCTTCCTCTGCCTCTCAAATGCTGGGACTCTAGGCACATGCCACTATGCCTGGCTTCCCTGGGCTTTATAAGCAGCCCAAAGCTCTTTGGTTACCTCATTCAGGATCAAACTCAGTAGTGCCAGAGCAAAGTGGAATTTGATGAGATATCTCTGCCCCTGCAGAGGTGCTGAGGCATCATCAATACCTGGAGACTAAGGAGGACCTGGGGCACGGGGAGGGGTGGGGGGCAGCACAAAGCACAGAATAGGAGTTAGAATCAGAGGGGGAGAAAAGTCCAGAACTTCTGGAAAGGGGAGGGCTTTTCCCATTTTCCACTATTGTCTTCTTGGACTTTTTTTTTTTAATATTTTGTTTTTTAATTTTATTTATTATTTTTTATGTGTATGAGTGTATTGTCTGGATGTAGGTGCACCCGTGACGTGCAATGCTAAGGAGGCCAAAAGAGGGCTTCGGATTCCCCTGGAACTGGAGTTCAAGATGGTTCTTAGCTGCCACGTGGGTGCTGGGAATCAAACCTGGGTCCTCTGCAAGAGCAGTCAGTGCTCTTAACCACTGAGCCATCTCTCCAGCCCAACTTTGTGTTTCTATTCTCATCAAGTCACTTCTTTGGATCAACAAGTTTATCCTAACTATAAACAAACTATAAACACAAAGCTCAATCATGCTTAGTAAAATTCTCTACTATGTCCATGGTAGACACAACAGTAAAGTTGGGGCCCAATACACAGACAAACCCACACACACAAGTGCACAAATACCACACGTTTCCTTGTGACACAAACCTCTGAAAGCCACAATCACATGAAAGAGATTCATCCCCCTACCCCAAAACTGAGCCAGATCTTTAGGCCCGGTATTGCCTAGCAAGACAACCCCACCCAGGAAAGCTCAGGACCAAACCTAACAACCAAAACAAGCAAGAAGGAAAACAGCTGCTGGCCAAGGGCCTCAGATGGCTTCGGCTGCTTTATCCTAATGAGGCCAACTGGGACCCCAACGTGACAAGGACGGGATGTCACTAGAGAAACTGTGCATGCGCTGCTTCCAAGGTGTGGCTCCAGACTGAGGGAAACCATCTGGGACTTGAGGGGAGGGCATGGCTAGACCATGACTATAGAAGGTGTTGTCCGAGTTCTCAATCCAGATCACCCCGGGGATAAGTTCCCCTAAGAGCAGCTTTTAATGCTCATAACTTTCTTTAAAGAAGACTCCCTCTTTTTCTGTTCTCCTGTAACTTGGACAATTGAGCCCCTCCCCCCGACTGACAGACTCCAATAGTGCCCATTCCTGAGTCTGAAACTTTCTCAGACTATTCTCAATGAACCTGTATAATTCCTGCTCGTTGCCCTAGACATTCTGTACAGAGTATACCGTGCAAACTTAGCAATGTTGTGACCAGGACTTGGGGTTTATATTGGGATTATAGAAAGGAGCTTCCACTCAATTAAGTTGCAAGTGGTCTTCATCTGTGGTTTATAGAAGCATCTGGCCTCCAAGATGGTCCCACCATGAGTGCCCCTCCCAATACTCACACTCTTGTATAGTTTGTTTATGCCCATACTGTTGGTTTATTTTGTGGAAAGATATTAGAGTTCTCTAGAGAACTGCAATCAACAGACTCTCTAGAGAACCGTATATATGAGAGTTATTAGATTGGTTCATACGGTAGGGACTAGGTTGTCCATCAATAGCTGTTAGCACACTAGAGAAGCAAAAAAATCTTAGTATCTCAGCTCAAGAAGCCAGAAACCTCAGCGATTCCAGTTGGATGCTGAAGACTGGGAGCCCCTTCGAGGGTCCCTGGTATTGAATCCATGTTGAAAGGCTGAAAGAAGCTGGAGTCTGATGCCAGCCAAAGATGCCACAGAGATAGGCTCAGGGAGAGTGGAGCTCACACGGGTGCTAGCTAGCTTTCTCCTCTCGCAACTCTTCTTCCATTTGGGCCACCATTTAGAAGGTATGACCCACACTCAGAGTGGCCATTTCCTCCTCAGTTACTGTCCCACTCCCTGGAAACCCTCTCCAGGCACACCCAGAAGTGTCCTTCTCTAGTCCCAGGAATGTCTTAATCCAGTAGAGGTGACAATCAAGACCAACCATCCTAACGATGCAGCTTCTGTCTTTGTGGTCTACTGGGTTACTGACGCCATTGAAGCCGGCTGTCATGTTGCAAGGATAGGCGAGCCATTCTATGAAGGATTCACATGATGCTGAATTGAGGCCTTCTGTTGGGAGCTAGCATGAACTGGCCACCCGTATGAGAGTCAATATGGATGCAGATTCCCCAGTGTCAACCACACCTTAGATGACTGTACCCTGGACCAACATTTTGATCCAAACAAAGTTGTGACAGACCCAGAGTCAGAACCACTCAGCTAGGGCACTCTTGAATTCCCAACAGGCAGAAATTTGGGGTAATCTCTCATCACCATTAGTGAACCCGTATAGGAAATAATACTAAATATTATGGCAGAAGGGAACAGAGCGCAGAAAGCTGTTTGGAGCCTTGCCAAATCATTCCAGTTCTCACCGGATATCCAGGTCCCACAGTTTCAAAGATGGGCACATGGCCCATGTTGGCAGAGGGACTCTATTCCTTCCCTTCCCTTCCCTTCCCTTCCCTTCCCTTCCCTTCCCTTCCCTTCCCCCTTCCCTTCCCTTCCCTTCCCTTCCCTTCCCCCTTCCCTTCCCTTCCCTTCCCTTCCCTTCCCTTCCCTTCCCTTCCCTTCCCCCTTCCCTTCCCTTCCCTTCCCTTCCCTTCCCTTCCCTTCCCCCTTCCTTCCCCTTCCCTTCCGTCCCTTCCCTTCCCTCCCTCCCTTCTTCACCATTCCCTGTCCCTTCCCTCCCCCTTCCCCTTCCCTTCCCTTTCCCCCTTCCTCCCTCCCTCCCTCGCTTCCCTTTCCTTCCCTCTCCCTCTCCCTTCCTCCCCTTCCTTCCTTCCCCCTTCCACTTCCCTCCTTCCCTTCCCTGCCCTCCCTTCCCTGCCCCCTTCCGTCCCTTTCCCCCTTCGTCCCTTCCCTCCATTCCCTTCCCCCATTCCCTTCACCGTCCTTCCCTTCCTTCCCTCTTCACCTTCCCTTCCCTTCCTTCCCTTCCTCCCCGCCTTCCCCTTCCCGCCCGCCCTTCCCTTCTCCCCTGCCCTTCCCCCTTCCCTTCCCCCTTCCCCTTCCCCTCCTTCCCCCGTCCCCCTTCCTTCCCCCTTCCCTTCCCTTCCCCTCCCCTCCATTGCCTTTCCCTCCCTTCCCCCTTCCCTTCCCTTCACCTCCTTCCCCCTTCCCTTCCCTCCTTTTCAGTCTTAAATCCCCTGTCCCTTCCCCTTCCCATCTTCCCTCACCTTCCCTCCACCCTTCATTCGCCTCCCACCTTCCTCCCCTTCCTCCCCCTTGTCCTTCCCCTTCCCTCCCCCTTCCCTTTCACTTCCCCCTTCCCTTCCCCCTATCCCCCATCCTTCCCCCCTCCCCTTCCCTTCCTTTCCCTCTCTTCTTCCCTTTCTTCCTTTTTTTTCCCCTTCCCTCCTTCCCCC